>MU400536.1:0-397504 GCA_022578965.1 Xylaria sp. FL1777 | reverse complement strand
AATAATAACAAAACACACACCCCCACACCAAAACCCCCCCCCCCCCCCCCCCCCCCCCCCCCCCCCCGCCCCCCCCCCCCCCCCCCCCCGGTGCCGGAAAAGGGTGAAGAGAAGGGTGAAAGATACATACGTGGCGTGGTCTAAGTCTGCGCTGTCTAAATCTACCATTTCTTCCTTTTGCTAAGAAAATCAACGATCGTCGAGTTGTATACAATAAGAAGCTACACGAAGATGAGCACGGCGGAGGGACAGAAAGAGGACGTAGAAGATTTTGTAGTGTAGATAGATCGGCGAACAGCATGAGAAAGATGTCGCGCTTCGGGGAAAAGGTATAGAATCCCTCACCCTCTATCTCTCCTCTCTTCTGTTTTGATGTTCTTCCTCTCCTGCCCTGTCGCTTTTATCTACTGCTGTCGGTCCGCTTTCCGCCTTCTATGATGCTTCTGCCGCAACGGGAGAGAAGCTAGAATAGGGACGAAACTGGTTTTTCTCTTACCTCTTGGGCGCGGCGAAGACAGTAGTTGTAATGATACTGTTCCCGTTCGGTTCAGTCTGGGCTATGGGGTGGTAGTGATGATGGTGGTGGTGTAGCGGAAAACGTAATAAGCGGCCTTGTCTCTCCTCCTGGTGGCGTGTACGCAATCACCATGTCCCTGGACAAGTCTGTGATTGTGTAGCGATGCTTCTAGGAAACGAACAAGTCTCGTCGGCCTCCTTCGCTGCTATTTCGTTTGCGGGAAGATGTCTTGCTGCCCTTATACCAGTCCATATACCTAGGCCTGAAGCGCTGCTCGGCGTAAGGGCTTCGTGAGGTTGTTGTGATTGTGGCCGTGAGTAAGAATAGGAGCAATAGTTATTGGTCGTATTGTTAGGACCGTTTTCTACGGATCCTAATGGGGACTGGCATGGCTTTTATAGTTTCTCCTTGATCGTCGATTGTCGCCATGGTGTTTCTACCGACAGTAATGTTTCCCGTGATTGCGACGTGATGCATAAGATCTATGCCTGCTACGAGATCATAAATAGCAAGTAGATATCTCTAAAACTCTAACTATTTTAGATTGAAACGTAGGACGACATAGGGAATCTGCTTCGTGTTAACCCTGTGGCAAGTTATCTGAGGTGTCATTTTAAATTCATTTACGAATATCACTAGCCCGACAAGTACAGCACAACGAGTAGCAGTCGGAAGGACGCCGGCGGCGGCGTCTCCTTTAGTTGTATCGTGGACTCTTGTTGTTATCATGCAAGTTGCCTATATGTCCTAATATTTCTGTACATGGTATATAAAATAGTGAATGACACCTATAGTACAATAAGAACGATTAGTAGTATGGTTAACAGACAGTTCTATTGCGATTCATGATGCTGATATGATAGTACAAACGGAATTGATACATTGTCATAAGTATAATATCGTTTTTGGTCCATTAATCCTGACACTCCCTCCGGATGCTTGCTCATAGGCTCTATAATGCCTTTAGGCTGGTATTGTCCTTCTGATTTATCGAGCCATATCTTGCAGCCAAAGCCTCCTCCACGCTCTGATCCAACTCGCCATGTTTCTCGTACCGTTGCTGCAAAGCCTCGTCAACAGGCGATGCTGTCGGCTCGACTTTCTCCTCTACGCGAACAGCGGCCGATTTAGTCTTGCCGAAAACCTCCCTTCCCTTTTCAATGCCCCTTCCAATGACCCCAAAAACTGAACCCTTCGCGTCGTCAGCTTTCTCCTCGGCCCTGCTAGCGAGCTCAGCACTCCTCGCCTTAGCATCGGCATAAGCGGACTTGGCAGCTGCAGCTACACTATCGCTCTTCTCGCGCGCCTCTGCCCTCGCCTTATTCGATAGGTCACGTGCAGCAGCGGCACCCTTCTCTTCTACCTTCTCAGCCCCTTCCTGTACCTCGCCTAGCCCGCGGGCCCAGAGGCGACTAACGGCGGTCTCGACGCCCTCGCGGACCTCGGTCCAGTCTTTTGTCTGTGCCCATCGCACAGCGTGCTCTATCTCATAGTTCCAACGGTCCTTGGCAGCCTCGGTGAAGTTTGCACGTTCAGAGGCGGCTAGCTCGGCTCTCGTAGGCGGTAAAGCAGGCGGTAAGGGGTCGAAAACGCTAGAGATGAGATATGTTTGCTGGCGCAGGACGGCGGCTTGATGTTCGCGGTTGCGCTGGTGTGCGAGGAGGGCGAGGTAAGTGACACCGAGGGTGAGGGTCACACCTCCGGTCTGAGAAGGCAGAAAGACATGTCAGTTTAAATATTCTGTAGCGAGGTTGAGCAGAGACATACGAAGCCGGTTGTGAAGCCCATGACGAGCTGAGCTTGAGCTAAATGATGCGCGCACAAGGGCGCAGGTACTGAGGTAAACCAATTGACTCGTAGAAACCGGGAACAATTTTGGGGATGATTGTCTAGTTCGCAAATAACTAATTGCTGGGTTTTGTTTTAGGTTGGGGAGGTTGAAGGTTCTAAGAACAATTCGAAGTGGTTGCGAGCGTTGAATGACGAAAGTCTCGCGGCGTCGGTGGGTTAAGGATCAGTGGAAGCTACGTAGCGTCTCTACCAACCAAAGCTCGGCCACCTAAGCTTTCACTTAAAATAAATGCGGGTCTTTCTTTCCAGCAAGAGCTGAGCAAGACCCACCTTTGCAGATGCATAAAATTTGATACGGAGTCTCAATCCGTGACGTAAAGTATTACCGTAAATGTACGGACAGAAGTACGGAGTACTACGCGTGTAACCGTTTTATGTAAAACGAATAGAGAGTCAGGCTCCTCGTCACCGGCTGCCAAGGTTTCTCCCTTAGATTGATCACTGAGGTAAGGACTGTCTATATACACGGGATGTGCTGGACTATATACTTTGACTCCTTCCCTCAGTATTGCTGCCTGCGAGCCTGTCCAGTCGTTACGTGATCGTTTGCATAACCCCTTGATCTTGCATATGTATGCTGTCGACTGATAGGCACCAAACAACTGCGGAACAACTGCGAGTAAGTAGAGATTTGTATGGATAGCATGGTCGGCCTGGCGCCCTATGTGGGTTGACTTGAAGAACTTCACCGTTTCGCCGACCGTTTTCTCTACATACTGCGTAAGTTATACCCACATAAATTATGCCGAGATAAGGCGGCGATAAAGCTAACCCGATTCGTCGACGCCTTGGCAATCGGTAAAACGCAGAACCTCGATCTACACTACCCTGGAGGGACGCTACTGGATAGACAAAATAGTACCTAGTTATCGATACCTCCAGACAACGACCTCTACTACATCCACCTTCAATCGCAACGGGCCGGACCCTTTTCTCTCCCGTACCTGGCTAGTTCGAGCAACCCGACACATTTGCTCGCGAAACCATGGCCGGAGGTCTCGTCAAATACCGCCATCTGAGTCGAGACTCGGCACATCGACAAGCCCTGTTGCGCAACCTCGTCACATCCCTGGTGAAGCACGAGTCCATCCACACCACCTGGCCCAAGGCGAAGGAGGCCCAGCGCCTGGCCGAGAAGCTGATCACACTGGCGAAGCGGAACAACGAGACGAGCAGGCGGGCAGCCACCGGCATATTATACGTACGTGCACAAGTCCAAGTCGGAGAAAGAAAGATACGAGAGCATGCGCCATTGCTGGATAGCCAGGACAGCGAAATGCAGAAACATAAAATAAAAATAAAAGTAGAAATGAAAAGGCTAATTTTCCTGCTCCCTCTCTCTTAAACAGACCCCGCACGACCTCCTCCCCAAGCTCTTCGGCGAGCTGCGCCAGCGCTACCAGGAGCGGCCCGGCGGGTACACGCGGGTGCTGCGGACGGAGCCCAAGTCGACGTACGACCAGGGGGCCTCGGCGATCCTCGAGCTCGTCGACGGGCCCAAGGACCTGCGCTTCGCCATGACCGCCGCCGCGGTGGCGCGGGACCGGGCCCTCGGCCGCCGCTCCAACGAGCTGACGCTCAAGAACCGCAAGAAGGTCCTGCGGTACCGCAGCGACGGCGAGGAGGACTTCAACGCCTTGGTCAAGGAGATCGGGGAGCTCGACCTCGCGGGCCTGAAGAAGAGGAGGGCGGAGAAGAGGCGTGCTGCTGCTAGGCCCTCGTAAAAGGGGAGGGGTTTTTTTTGAGGAGGGGGAGGGTTGTGGAAGGGGGTTGAGTGAGTGGTGAGGACTTCGTCGGGATGCAGACGACGATGGAATCTGGACAGACGCCGTGGATATGGCGGATTGACCAGTTATTGAAGATACGAGAGACCGAGTACTGCATGAGGGACCAGTCGTGTCTACTTGTATAACCCAGGGTCCTAACCTAGAGTACGAATCTCATTGTACGAAAACACTGTACATTAATGGGACAGAGGCACCAAATATCAGTGTCTGTTTAGAACATATCAAGAACCCAAAAAAATTTTACTCTCAAGGTGGCTAATTTACGAGAAACATCGTCGATGATACTGAATGGGCAATATCTGTATTCTATTATATCTTTGCATCCGCTTTCAGGGGGGTTGATTTACGAGATAAGACAGCAAAAAGTTCAGTTGGTATCTTGAATAAACACAACCACCTCACTGCTATTTCACCACTAGCGGATAGACTTCGTGCACATTAAATGCTGCATACTCGCCAAATCTACCAGACTATATGAAATCGAAGGTATCGCCGCGCTCGCGAATCATCTTCCCGACCCTCTTCGAGCCCACGACCCGCTCCAGTTTCAGGACGTCGTACTTGGAGAACATGACGCGGACGGACCCGCGGCCGGGCTCGAGGCGCATGTCCTGCTCGCTCTTGGCGAGGAAGCCGGCGACGATCTCGCGGTAGAAGATGGGGTTGTCGGGCAGGCCGTACATGATGACGCGGCGCACGCCTGCGATCACGTAGCGCCGGAAGTGGTGCGAGCGCTCCGTGTATAGCAGGACCCTGTGGCGGCCCGACAGGAAGTGCGACCGCGCCCGCGACGCCTCCCGCACGTCCGCGTACTCGGAGACGGCGCCGAACGAGAGGCTCTCCACGACGTCCGAGGTGGAGAAGTAGTTGCGCACGCGCACGAAGTCGAGGTAGGAGGGGATGAAGATCAGCGTGCCGCCGCCGCCGTCTGCGCCGGAACTAGAGCTTTTGCTGCGGCTCGCGAGCTTGAGGAGGGAGGGGATGATGGCGCTCGTGAAGTACGCGAACCGCGCGTCGGGCTCGTCGGCGATCGAGGGCGCCTCGAAGCGCGAGAATGTCTGCTTCGCTTTTATAGGCGCCAGCTCCTGGATCACGCCGTTGTACTCGGGCTGCACGCGCACGCGGCCCGCCCAGTTCTTGCCGCATCGGTGCAGCTCCGACAGCTCGGGCGTGTTGAAGGCCGAGAAGACGATTGTCTGGCGGAAGTTCTCGGCCTGGTTATCGAGGTACCATTCGCGGACACGGCTGAAGTCGCAGCCGTGCGCTTCGCGCGGCTGGCGGTTGAGATGCTCAAAGATGTATTCCACATGCTCCCAGTTCTGGTTGAGCAGGGCGTCGGCATGGTCGACAACGACGACCTCGATGGAGCTGAGGAAGTCATAGTCCATCTTTTTCTTATCCTCCTCGGACCCGATCGCCATGCGCAGGCCCAACGGACTTGCCAGGAGAATGTCGCTGTTGTAGAATTGTGCGAAGTATTTGATCGTCTTGCGCGTGAACTTGATGCCGATCCGAAACATGTCATCGTCATTACCCTCAAACAGCTCCCGGAAGTCGGCCGTTTTGTCCTCTGAAAATCGCACTTCTTGGTCGACGTAAGACTCGTCGAAGCGCTTGCGGTTTTCCTGCTGATCGGGCTCGCAGATCGCGCAGATTGTGTTCACCACCTTCACGGCGGCTTCGCGGGTAGGAAGTATCATGAGGATTTTAGGCCGAGTGAACCCTTGATCCCGAGGCTCAAAGTCGGTGGTCTCACCTTCTTTTGAGAGCTTTGCGTTATTCTTGAGGACTCGATCTCGCGTCCTTCCGGGGTTAGCTAGGTGCCGGTTCGGTGCGGATATTTGTAGAGTAGTACTCACTTAAAAACATGGTTTACTGCGTGAAGACACGCCATTCGTCTCATATTCTCGGAATTATTGGCCCCGCGATTGCAGAATAAGAGATCTTGATACCCGAATATTATCGGATATAGAATTTGCTCAAGTTTGTCAAAGGTCGGTCGCAGCTTATTTGCAGTTTCAATGAATCTGTGCTTGAGTTTCAATCCAGACGGTCCCGGAAGAGTTGCAAGTGGTTGGCTTGTCTGATCTAGATTCTGGCCGGGGATGCTTCTGAAAGTTCGCCACCCATTCTTGTCTAACTGTTTAGACTGGTAGACATTGGATTGAACCCCCCCTAAGCGTGCCTTGTACTCGCCGCTATCAGGGTTGACGAAGTGGGTTTCGAAGGGGTCAGTGGTGTCAAGTATGTCATCGTCATCGTCGTCGTCGCCATGTTCCAGATCGACCTCGTGACCCGGTTCTTCCTCTGGCTCTTCAACCAGGTCAACATCGTGCGCCTCGTCACCTGAGAGTTCTCTCCCGTCTTCCTCAACTGTGGATGGTACCTCCTGTCTTGAAGGCTGATGGTCTAATTTTCTCCTCTTGGCAGTGGGAGCTGCGCTAGAAGTTGAATCTTGGGCTAAACTTTGCATGAGCGCCATATATGGCTGAGTTGTTGCCGGGGTCTCTCCAACGTCTGATACTGAGGCGTCTGTCTCATCCTCAACATCTGATAAGGGGGCTTCATCAGACATTTCACTCCCTGATTCCCTGTTTGAGTGTAAGAGTAAATTTCATCATCTAAGTTCATTTCATGTACTTACTCGACATCTTCAAGCCTCGTATTGTGAAACTTCTGTGCACCCTCGGAGCTTCTCTTCGCACTTCCTCTCCCAAACTTGCCGCCTCGACCTCTTACAGATCCGCGACGACCTGAAAATTTACCTCTGGGCGGCATTTGGGGCCCCTTGTGTCGCGTAGGGGATACAGATATGTGAATTATGAGAAATTAGAGTGTGAAGCCGAACTACTAAGAAAAAAGGCTACTTTCCTTGGACAAATTCAAGATATCTGGTTATATATGTATAAAAAAAAGTTACAGACAGTCTGTTGAGCCACGATGGTTCAAGCTCAAGCCACAGCTACTGTAGATCCATGGGTAATGAAAAGCTTTAGCCTAACCGTTATAAGCTAGCCCTACTGTATCTTAGCGTGGACTTGCTACTATCTGTTTGGTTCCCCTCCACAGGACCTCCAAACCGCTTTGACACGCAGGCAAGTGCCCCACCAATCCCACAAGATTTGTGAAAATTCACGGCCACTGGGAAGTGACGACGAGCAATCTATCCATCGACCTAGGAAGGCAGAACGGGACGAATACGATAGCATTCCTGCAGTCTCCCCGAGCCTCAGCTCTTCTCCCGGACTACTTTTTCCTTCGCCCTCTCCGCCCTCTCCGCCCCCTCCATCTCCGACCATCACACAACAACCATCGCCCAGCATGGCTACAGTAGACTCCGGGCCGTTTCTTCACCTGTCCCGGCCTCTCGCGCCGTCTTCATTCAATTTCCAAAACAACCTTGCCCCGCTTACCGTCAATATCCAACCTCAAGTATGTCGTCGGCCTATCTAGATCTAGCCTTGGATCTAGCATTCTGTCAGTCCCCCTCGGCTAGATGTATGCATGCTAATCGACCTCGTTCGTCTCCTTGCTATAGGCTATCCTCTCCATCCTCGACCATGCCGCCCGCCGCGACATCCCCGCAACACCAACCACCTCGTCGCGCGTCATTGGTGCCCTGATAGGGACCAGGTCTGAAGATGGCAGTGATGTCTCTGTCGTCTCGTCCTTCTCCATTCCCCATACCGAGAACGAGGACCAGGTCGAGGTCGATGTCGAGTACCAGAAGAATATGCTGTCGCTTCACCTCAAGGCCAACCCGCGCGAGACCCTGCTCGGTTGGTATACCACATCCCCCGAGCTGAACAGTTTCAGCGCCCTGATCCAGAACTTCTTCGCCTCTCCCGAGACCGGCACCTTCCCTCACCCGGCCGTGCATCTGACTGTCTCGACTGAGCCCGGCGCTGATGTCCAGCTACGTGCCTACATCTCCTCTCCTGTGGCTGTCAATGCCGAACGCGCCGCCGAGAGCTGCCTTTTCGTCCAAGTGCCCCACAAGATTGCGTATAACGATGGTGAACGGTCTGCGCTTGACTCGATCTCGGGCGCCAAAGACAACGAGACGCGTGATTCACCTGTCAGCACCGACGTTGAGTCTCTATCACGCACCCTGGAGACCACAATAGACCTTCTAGATCGCGTCTCTGAGTTTGTGAGCGCCATCATCGATGAGGAACAAGAACCTAATAACGCCTTGGGCCAGTATCTCATGGGTGCGCTGGCGCTTGCACCTAAAGTTGACCCCGTCCAAATCGAGGCCGACTTCAACAATCATGTTCAGGACGTTCTGATGGTTAGCTATCTGGCCAACAGTATCCGCACCCAGATCGATTTGAGTCAGCGCCTTGCTACAGCGGTGCTCTCTAACGACGACAAAGACGCTAAAGACGGCGAGAAGGGGGAGAGAGGCGAGCGCGGCGAGCGCGGTCAACGTGGCGGCAAGCGAGGAGGTCGTGGAGGTGGTCGAGGCGGTGGGCAACAGCGTGAGCCTAGGGAGCCTAGAGAGCCTAGAGAACCCAGGGAGCCGAGGGAGCCGAGGGAGCCGGTTGAGTGAACAAACAACCTCAATATAAAGGTTGAACAATAGCGATATGAGCGCATATCCACGACAGTCGGCGCTGTCCTTATAATTAGGACGTGTATTCCGGGTTTAGAATTACTATATGAGAGGTATACCATCAATTGGAGGGATGGTGATTTCAGGCCCGGAAAGAAAGCCTAAAACGAGTTTTGGAATGCGCTGTGGCGAACTAGACATCCAAAGCCCTCTTGAAATAGGACACATTACTAGTACAGGCGTTTGATCCGGATTGGGAGAGCCGAAGTAATAGATAGGACGTCTCTAAGCAAAATTAGAACGAAAAAAATGAAAATTTCATGAATTAAAAAGATATCTGTATAGCTACGATGATAATAGAATGCCTACGTAGTGTTTAGGGGCACTATATGATCCTTCGTCGAATTTAGTTGGACTTTAAACAGTTCGCTTAAGTCAGGGAGAATGCCTGTAAACTGGCCTGGCATACCAATATCCCAAGAACGGCCTGCCCTAATGATCTGTTCCTCTACCTAGCGTCTAATAGACGTATGTTATCAACTAAATAACTATTGCTGAAGGAAAATTTTAGGCATGTGCCAAATAGATAAGTGGTATCTTGACAAGCAGCCTCTGTGATACTCTATACTAAAGTAATCGTGAAAATTGTAGGGACAGAGACTACCGCGTAGATAGTTGATGAAGTTAGATGACAGCTTGCTACTAAGGTATGTATGTAGTATATGCGCTGCCCTTCCAGATAAGTAGATAGTGATCATCCGGAGTATAATCGACATTCTATTCATGAAATTGCCTAGCTAACACAAAGAAAAGTGCCAACTCACAATAAAAACAATACACGCTATTATACGCACACATATAATAACAAATATATCCACGGACGGAGAGAGAAGGGGGGGCGGGGTCTTGGAGCGAATTTTTTTCCATTATTATGATCACCCAGTAGCAAATACTATCCGGGGCGCACCTATTCTGCTGCCATAGTATAATGTGGTGACGGAGGTAGTGTCACTGCCCACCCGCCGAGTGGTCCAGAAAAGGAGTCAAGCCAAACCCACCAGCTCTCTCACTCACTCCCACCGTCTTCGCCAGCCATGTGAGCTCCGTCCTCGCCCTCATACCCAAGTTTACATAGGTCTCGTTCGCCTGGTCCTAGAGAAAGTGACCGTGCGGTTATAGGCCTGCGTGTACAGAAAAGCTTGACATAGGCGAATGAGGGAAGAAAATAATGCCCCCTTTTAAATGTGCCAATAATGACCAATTTAAATGACAGAAAACGAGCTCAATCATCAAGTACTCCCTCTCGCCCGGAACTCCCGCCAATGATATGCATGCTGCAATGGTAAAGCCACCCTGCCCGATGTACGCCCATGGTGGTCATCAATCTTTATGACATGCCTTTTATCCATCCATTCTTAAAGTGGTTATCGCCCCTCGAAACATGAAACACCACTAATGCTTTGCTCTCGTATACTAGGCATGCAGACCTGCATCATCTAGATGCTAGTCGGCGGTTTCTGTGGGAGTGTAGCAGGATTGCCATAATTAGGGAGGTGGCTAAAGGTTTGGCCGAGCCCAGCCGATGGTCCCTGGGGTGGAATACCTGGTTTATTTGGCATCTGCGGGAGATGTGCGGGTGGATGCGGTGAAATGTGCTGAGGCGCATGATACGGCGGGAGAGAATTGTTCGAGCTCTGACGGCTCATGCCATACCCGGGACCTCCCATATAAGGCTGAGGTGGAGCAGGCGAGCTATACCCGGCGTAGCCTAGGTGTGGTGAGCCAACCTGAGGACTGCCATGGGGGGGAACTGCCATGTTATAAGGGCCTATTGGTGGCTGAACAGGGCTCATTCCATTGCCGGGTACGAAAGATTGGGTTTTCGGGTTGAAAGCATGGCGATTGTAACTCCCAGGGATGGGATGCTGACTCTTAGGGTCATGTGGATTTGCATGGGCTGGGAGTTGTCCATACGCATAAGGGATGCCCATCGGCCCAGTGTTCCCTTGCGGCTGAGATTGAGGTCCGCGATTCTGATATGAAATTGACGGGGAAGTTGGATTAAAGTTGGGCTGCCAAGATTGTTGAGGTGCAGGTTGGGTAGGAGGACCATAACTGCTTCCCATGGACCCGTTAGACGAAGGGTATCGGGGTGGTAGCGGTTGTGGTTGAGGCGGGTACTGCATTGTGGTCAGCATTTAATTCAGTACAGGTTAAAATCACTCACTGTTGGCACATTGCCGTACTGCGGGTACCCATTATTTGGTACCATGGTAGGATATCCTTGTGGCGGGTTCTGGTACGGCTGAGGAATTTGGTATTGGTACGGCTGGGACGCTTGACCGTTGTACGGCATATTCGTAGGTATGAACTGAGGTTGTTGAGTTGACCATTCCATCTGGGTTTGATGAGTGAAATATTTGATGTATTGTGAACGTGAATCGAAGCTTTCTGAGTCATCCCGACGTTGCTTGCCTGTCTTCCCTCTCTTTCCAAGGTTAGACTTGTCTTTGGCAGACACAGAACTGGCACGGGAAACTCCATTTGCCTCGTCATTATCTTGTAAACGATTAGCGGTTTTCAAAGCACGAAGATATTTAGTATCGAACCTGGTCCCGATTCTGCTGGTTTATCTGAACTATTACCGAAAATTCTCTCTCTAGCTATCTTGTATGCCTCTTCGCGTTCTTCTCTAGTCATCCTAGATGCATGTTAGCGTCTCAGGTTTTGCAACCACGATTATTCAGTCTCCGCACTTACTTTTCCTTGGCAAGAGTTGTTTTGTCTTTGCCGTCACTACCAACTTCTGATGTGGCCTTAGATGCGCTGGTGCTAACCTGACCGGATCCGCCGTCCTCACCACGCCGCATAATTTTCTTTGGTAGTACCACTGGAGGTGGTGTCTTTGGGTTATCATCTGCATTCGTTTCTATGATACTTGCCAATGACGCGGGTACTCGACAGAAAGGGGTTCTGAAAATTCGAACAGAGCCTTGAACTGCTTCGAAAGAATGTGTCATATGATAATAGTCAGCGAGTTTATGCGTCAACATTCGACAAAACGAATTATTCGGCGGAAGATCCATGTAAGGCTCTCTGAAATTACAAGTCAGTCGGTTATGCGGAGCATCTTGCGGGATATCACATACTTTGATGACAGTACAAAGTTGATGACGTCTTGTTCTAATCTCAACAAGAAAAGCCGGTCCTTCGGGGACTTCATAGCTTCCAATAGCTTTTCGTCTGGATTCTTCCCATATATGGAGTTGAAAGCATCACTAGACGTAGTCACACCACCTAAAGTCTGTGGCTGCTCGGGAGGCGGCTGTTGGCTCGACGCTCCGCTTTGTGGAGTAGCCAATCCTGGATCCTGCGCTTCGGCAAGTACTGGAATAGGTCGTTTCTCTGGCATATCACCTATTCGGAGACGGTGAATGCGCGCATTCTCAGAACCCATCCTTGATGTCGCAAGCAAAGAACTTCTAACCGAAAAAGCTTCATCATCCTCTGCGGCCGCCTTAACGCTTGCGCTATCGTCAGGGCGAAGAGACTCTTTTTCATCCAAAGCAAAAGTTGTCCCGGAGGTGATGCTTTTCCCATCGAGGCTGGGGGCCTTAGTACCCATCTCTGAATTAGAATCCGCTCTCTGTGAGACATCATCCGACAAGGGCGCTCCAGTCTCGTTCTTTACCTGCGGCTCCACTACCAAAGACGACGAGCCATTCACGACTAGGCTTGGTGTAGATATCGCACGGGGATTGGCGGGTGGACCATTCAGACCCTTGACCCCATTGTTACCAGTGGCCTGATCGCCATGCACGGTACTTGTCGAGATTCTCTCGACGGAGACTGACGGGGTCTGTGTGGGAATTGTCATGCTTGTAGGCACAGTTGTGGCTGTAGACTGGGCGTTTGCGACTGGGTTTGAAGCTGTCAGAGAAGCTTGCGCACGGCGGTCTATAGCCGGTACGGCGACTCGTGGTATAGGTATAGGATTAGCACTCTCTCTGGGATGAGAGGCGACAACCTACAGGTAAAATTAATAAATTATTTTACAAGCGGCAACGCTCGCAAAACACAGCTTGCGACGGTTGAATGAACGTACCTTTGCGAAAGACAACCTCTTAGGAGGAGCCGACGCGGGTGGCGCAGTCGCCATCGTTAAAAAAGGTTGGTAGCTATAGAAGAGCCTGTGAAAATATGCTCGGCCCGGTAAGGAGAAGAAAGAAGAAGACACCGCCAGCCGTCTCGCGAGAGTCTGGTCAGTCAAACGAAGTCGCCAGGCGAAGGCTGAGATTTCTGAACGCTGTGGTACAGATATGCCAGGGGTAACAGAGATCAAGAAACGAAGTGAATCAGCGCAACCCGCGAGGAGATGGAAATGCGGCTAATCATTGTCGTAGAAGGCCTGTCTAAATCGGTACGCTGATGAAATGGTCGTATGGCCCCGTCTATGTGTGGGGTACCCGTATATTACTGCTAGCGACGGAGCGCTCAAGACTGTACGAGAGAAATGGGATATGTACGATGCGAAAAGCAGGGCGACAGAAAATCGGTGGAGAGTTGGAGACCAAGGCAGGGCTGCCGTCAGCGGCAGCAACGGGAGCCGGAAAGGGAGGGAAAGGTAGGTAGGTATTGGCCTCGGTGGAGGGATTGGTCGACACAGGCTCTCTGGGTCGCACAAACAATTCTGCGGCGAGCGAGCGAGCGAGCGGGCGGGCGAAGAGAGAGACCGCCAGACGTCGTCACCTTACTCAAGGGCGATGCCTGATCGGGGTTGGTTGTATCGAGGTCGGCCGCAGAAGAGAGATGAGAGCCAGTTGGTCAACACGAGACAATGCGAGGCTAGCATCGATTGACCAGAGCGAGAGCCGGCACTTGTAGACGGGCGGATGGGTGGATGGATGGATGGGTCGGTCTGCAAAGCGCCTGGTGTCAGGTCGGCTCAATCAAGAAAATGCAGCCCCCGATCCTATATGTCGTGGATGGGAGGGGATGGAGGGTTAGCCAGGACGACACCGAAGACGCAGGGGACGAATTTGGATCGCCTTTCAAAGACGGGGTGGAGGCCAAAGTCGGTTGTGCGTGGTTGTGCGTCGTGGGTTGAAAGTTGGCTGTGGAGAGTTGAGGGCGGGAACCGGGAGAAGGCTGCACCACCTACCTAACTGCAGGTAGCGTCAGTAGGTACCTACTGATTGCCTGTCTACCTACTTAAGGTACTGCAGGTAAAGTGCAGATGGTCAAGAGGGAGCTAAGTTGAGAGGTAGTGTAGTAGGTGCTGTAGGCAGGTAGCTAAATTTGACTAGCGAGCTGTAGGTACAGTGTTACAGCATAAGGACGTACCTAAATAGGGACCTACAGGGAGGATGTATCTGGTATCTACCAGGAGTAGGTACTTGAATTGTATAAGAATATTACAAGGGTTAGCGGGGGATTGGACGAATAAAACACTCAATCTCGACTAGACAGCAGCAATTTGAGCATAATCCTGTTTTGAAGATGGCATTTTCAATTATTTACTGCAGAGTTAGGACATCAGAAGTCGAAGACGAAAATAGTATATCAGTGGCAGTGTGGAGGCGTATTCCACAGTGTACACACGGTACTTCTGGTGGGTCTAGGGGCAGCTAGCCGACCGTATTTGGGAGAGGTTCCGCCACAGGGTCTCTATGCGTCGTCTACTATTATTGTCGGTAGCAAGTGGATAGGTCTGAGCCACAGTAACGGACAATTCTATACACTGTCCGTTCTTACTCACCACACTACATTCTACACAGTGAGGTAGATAATAGGTACCTGCACTAGTCATATGGAAGCTTTCAATTAAGCTGTGGCTAAAGTGCTGGAATACTACCACAATCCAACCTCATCTCTAAGCCAACTACCTATTGTGTTCGTACAAGATAAAGTACTTATAGTATTCTGGCCTGACAGCTCACTTAAACCCCCAGCTTATCTAATCGCGATATAGATCTAGTCATCTCAGAGCTCTAATATCCTCCTCCTTCACCCATCATGTATCGGAGAGGGCCCTCCAGAAGCACTCCAGCAAACGTTCAGTGCCAGAAGTGCCTCAAGAGAGATAAGTTACCTGCTCCAGTTCTTCTTCCTTAAACTCACGATCTTTAGCACGGCACTACTCATACGAATGCAAGGCCTCTGCACAAGAGAGACCCTACATTCCCCGGCCGTCAAGAACACAACAACTACTCAACCCCAAACTTGTACCCAAGCTAGCGAGTGACACCGCAGCTCCGCCACAGGATAAGTATGTTTCCCGGTCGTAAGATGTGCATGTGTCCCCGCTGACAGTACTGCAGGAAAGGATTGGCCGACCAGGAGTTAGCTAAAAGGGAGGCGGAGAGAGCCAGGAAACGAGAATTAGAACAGAGCGATGATACAGACAATGACGTATCAAAGCGTGAAAGGTCGCCTTCGTACGACTCTGTCTCTACGATCTCAACTAGAAGGTCACTATCGCCCTCTCATCGAAGAGTATCTATGTCAAGGTCAAGGTCGCGGTCGAGGTCAAGGTTAAACAGAGACGTTCGCAGTTCATCAGTAGCACGAGGATCTCCGAGGAGACGATCCTTTGATTCAGGTAGCGACTATGACTATCCCAGCTCTAAAGGGCATACAGAGGCCATGAAATCACCGGAGTCCGCGAGACATCGAACGAGATTACCAAGTCGTCACGATAGTCCCCGACATGAGCGTCTTAACGCTGACGAGCAGCCAACACATCATCGGCATGTGGATAGGCGGCGTAGAAGACACTCGCAGAGTCCAAGTCAATCGCCGCCACCAGAGAGCAAGAGTCGATTCCGTTCTAGATCTCCTCATGTGCCCTGGAGGCCGGATAGCAGTCCTCCACGATATCATGACAGATCAGGTCCACCTCCACCCCCACCTCCACGTGGTCGAAATGGTCAAGAACAAAGGGGAGGACGGCAGCGCAATGCACGAGAACGCAGCCTTAGCCCGTTCTCAAAACGATTGGCTCTTACGCAAGCCATGAACGCGGGACAATAGGGATGGGTATCATAGATTTTACCTGCTCTTAGCCAAACCAATCTCAACAGCCTAAACACAAGTGATGATATACATATACACCCAAAACCGTGCCAGTGACCGAACGCCGTGCAATGCAAACCATGTATCCATGCAAGTCTACGCCAGATCTTCATCCTCGCTTTCCTTGCGTTCTTCTTCCTCTTCCCGTTCTCGTACTCGCAATCCTTCCACCAGCGCGATACCATCCATGCCCGCAGCCTCCGTGCTGCCGTCCTCGCCATCAGTCGCGACAGGCAGAGATGTCTTCTTTGCCGCAGCCTGCGCATTCGCAATGCGCTCTCTGACCAGCCTCGCAATCGCATTGTCAGTGCGCACGTTCAACACCTCAAGTTTTTTCTCCAGGTCTCTCTTTAGGTCCCAGTTGGGTTTCTTCGGCTGCAATTTGAACAGGTCGATTCCCTGGTCGTCTTTCGCGTCTTCGGCAGCCTTTTCCCGGGCCTCCTGCTCTACAAGCGCGGCCTGCTCCTCGAGCGTGGGACCTTGCATGCCCAGGTTGGGGGGGGCCTCGAAGCCCAGCTTGGGGCCTCTCGTCTCGACATCGTAGTTTCGGCCAGACAAGAGCCGCGCAGCAACGTCAATCTCAGCAGGCGGTGAGGTAGGGCGCTCGGATTCGGGGGCGACGATCTCGTCGGCGGGTTGTTTGCGCTTGAGATTCTTGAGTTTGGCGAGCCGCGCCTTACGATCGTCAGATGCAAGGCTAAGCGTGGCGTGTGACGCCGACATTCTAGTTGGCGGCTATAGAAAATATCGCGATAGGTGGGCAAGCTTGGAGTGTAGGTGATGTATGGCGAGATGAATTGATTCGCCTCTCAGTAAAGATTGGGGTTTTAGCTTTAGAATGCAGCGGAAGAAAGAATGAACAGCCGAGGCGAGAACTGATGGTATGAAGCTGCATAAGCTGTTGAACAGTACCTAGACTAGTCCCCCACGTTAAAAAACAAAAGTTAGCCGCGACCGTGCTACTTCCCCGGACGTGCAGGGGTCCGCCAGATTAAACGCCACTTGACGAACACTTGACAGGACTGGCAGAGAGTGTCAAGAGAGTGCTAGTCTAGTCTTGTCCACGGCCAGAACCCCGGCTTACTTACACATTGTTCGCCGGGTTACTCTCTACTAACCCCGAGGGAGATGAGGAATCACCCCATGATTGTCGGATGGTGACTTATCATGATGACTCCCAAAATACGCGAAAATTTACATTTTTTAAGTTCAATCCGATCGCGAAGACACGGAGGGAGGGGATAGCCTAGACGAACTCCAATTTCACAAGAAACTACCACCACACCCAAATATAGTTGCGTTCGACCGGTTTGTCATTGAAGATATAGTGTCTTGGGTGATTGGGTTCACAAAATACATTGCCGGCTAAACTCTCGAAAATCCACAACGATTTTCCGTTTAGAACACTTACAGCAGCTCACCAGTCTTATTGACTCTTTGAACCTAGACAGGGGGTTCATGCATCAAGGCGTTACACCTCAAAATCTACTGACCGACCCCCAGACTTAGATGCTTCTCCTCTTCGACTTTGACTGGGTTGCACGTGGCGAGAAGGGATTGCTGCATAGTCGAGGTGATATTATTAGCGTCGCAATGTCATTATATGAGATCGTCACTGGGATCGAAAGATTGATACCCTGCAGTGTATATCGGAATAGTTTTGCAAATGCTAACTTGATGCCGACGTATCGGCGTTCCGCAAATCTTGAACGAATAGGTAGCAAAGAGAAGCATCAGCAACGGCATTGGAACAGTATCTCAACACTCCCAACCGGCTTAACTAGCCAGACCTCCCAATGGCTCCTGAATATGATGTCCCTTTCGACCAAGGAGAAACTCTCGACGGAGAGGCATTCTTGGTAACCAGTCATCGTACGAGAAGGACTGTGATAGAAAAGGGGCAATATATTTTCCGCTGGGAGCGGCCACCACAGGGTAGGTTAAAGAAACTCTAGTGGGAGGATCAACTATATCTTGGATATTAGTAACATCTATTTCGAAGAAGCTGCCGTGCCTGTTCAATTGCCTTATGCAATTTACAACCTGCTTGATTTCGCACCCTAGCATCTATAATTCGTAACGACGGGTTTAATACCCAGGTACTTTTTATATGCCCGGTTCTTGGGAGCATGTAAGTACCCACTATCTGCCCCTGCGAAAGTGTTCCGGTAGTGAATATCGATAAGAGTGATAAGCATCGCGGATTAGACTACCTAATCTCGGCTTCGACTTTCACTTCGAGTTTGTCTATTCATTACTATGCTTTCCAAGCCACCGAGCCGGCTTGCTCTCCTGCCACGGCGAATGGAATGCGACGAAGCACTTACAAACTCAACGACCCTTGGTGCTCCAGAGCCATGAATAGCATGACTGGAAGCGCGGCGAAGATATCAGACCATGCTCAGTCCCTTTATATGTCAAAAATGCACCGCGCGACTCGCACGATGTTCCTTCAGATTGCTTAGATCCAGCAACAGCCCATTACACACCCGAGTAGTCCCAGCCGAGCGACCATCCGACGTCGTGGTTCTGCCCACCAAACACCGCCGAGGTTGGGACCCTGAGTCTTCACACTCTCGACTCCCAAGCCCGATCGTCAAGGGGAATGGTAGCGAAGGCTCTACTGCGCCCCTTCCCTCTCCAGCTTCGTCTCAAGAACAAGACGCCGAGGACGATGGCGCCGCTGACAGTACCGTGGCCTGGACGGGTGCGGTTTGGAAGATGGTACCAAGGAGAACACCAACCGTGAAACAGCTCGCTACTCAGCCGCTAGCCAACACCGCGCGCGAGCTCAAGAGCAAGGTCCTAGGCGCAAGGGGTGACTACGTCTTGGTTCATAGAGATCTAGCGGCATTATATGGTCTATCCCGCCAGGAAGCACGCTATGCAGTGGGTCAGTTGGAACGATTGCTCTGGGGTCACCAGGCCATGGAGGTCGCAGCACGGCGACTAGACCAGTATCTTGCTTGGAAGAAAGATTTTGCTGCTGTCTTGCGGAATGTTGTTTCTGCGTCTCCCATCCAGGGGGACACCCCGGGCACAAGCGACGCCAATTCTGAGATGGCCTCTCATGTAAGCGACCCAGCATCCATGAGGACCGCATGGCAAAGACTGGACGGAGATAGACGAGAACGTCTCTGGCCACAAATCGTCCTTTCTCTGGCAGATTCAGAACCGCACATACTACGGAGCTTGATTGAATCCACGTTTGATCCCTCCTGGTGCCCCAGTTACGTTGTAGAGGACATAGTTTACCTCCTTTTTCGTCGCCACCTATTAATGCTTCAGCGGGGCGCCCATGATGATGGTAGCCGGATGCTGCAAGAAATCACGGCGATAGTTACTTTTGTGCTCAACAAATGTCCACCAAGATACTTGGCTTTGGAGCAAGTTGTGTTGCGCTCAACTCTCGCCTCTCTGTCAAACTCGGAACTTGTTCAGCGCTATAAGTTGCTCAAGACTATCGAGCACCCACTCCACGCAAATACCCTATTGCACCTGGCAAGTCGCTTTGCCAAAGCTTACGATACAAAATTGCTCGCCGTAGATATTATTCGTGCTCTAACGGCTATGTGGGGATTTGATATCAATAGTCCCGCTGCCGCAAGCGCATGTACCTCACTGCTTACTTTGAACGAACACGAACCTTTGCCAGATGAACAAGCTGCGCCAGATCTGCTCTTCGAATTTTTGATCAAGCAAGGGTTCGCCCCGAATCTTTTAGGAATGACAGCCATAATGCGCAATTTCTGTATTCGTGGTCATCTTGATACCGCATGGAAGATATTTGACCTCATGCTTCAACACGGGTTAGGACCCGATCATCACGTTTACTCCACCCTACTCAACGGGTCAAAACGTAATCTTGACAGTGCCTCCTTTGAGCACATATTCAACATCATTTCGTCCCGTAACGCTTGGTCTTCGGTTCTTCTCAATGATTTTCTGGCTCTGCTCTTTGAAGATAATGAGTCGCAAGTGGAGCGAAGACGAAGACAACGGAAGCAAGCGAATAATGCTTGGCGTCCCATGCTTGAACTCTACGCTAAATTCTACCGCCTTGCTCCCTTGCAAAAGTTTGTCCTCTTCCCCCTAGAAAATTTGGTGGGGACGACGATGGTACAGCCGAAATATGCCACACCCGTCACCAGACTGGCTGAGTCTTTGATGCCACAACCCGACCATAGACTTATATCGCCGGATAGCTATACATTATGCCTAATGATAGGTGCACATATGCGATCCCTTAATACGCCAAAGTACGCGATTCGCACCTACATCTGCTTCTCCAATTTGGTGAAGAACAGAGAATCAACGGCCCTAGGTCTCTTGGCAAATCACGGTACGCTAGTTTTCGACACATTTCTACGCACTTTCTTGCAATTTGAAGAGACAATCGGTCTCGCCATAGACGAAGTGCGGAAGTGCATATATGCGGCGGAACAAGCGAAGACAGAGGATGGCTATAAGTTGCATTATCGTCCTCCATCCCTTCGTACCTGGACTATACTTCTTAATGGACTCAAGAACCATAATGACACGCGCGGAGTTGTCGCCATTTTCGATATGATGAGCAATATTGGCGGCGTACAGCCAACTCTAGCAGCGTGGAATATCCTTACCCAGGCTTTCGCTCTAACACGCAATGTGGATGGTGTTGTAAAAGCGATTTCGTCGCTTGAAAAAGCCGGCTTCCAGTCCGACAATCGGACATTGAAGGCTGTTAATATATTACCTGAGTCTATGAGAGAAAAAGTCATTACTCAACTAGAAGAGATTCGCAAGGCACGGAAGGACGGCGTTTCGAAGAGCAGCGAGACACACCAGATTTCATCAAATGACCCTATTCAACGCCCACGACCGTTTGTACCCAAGACTCTCGAAGCTCTAGCTGCGCAGTATGAGAGATTGGACAAGCAAAAGATCGACTCTCGCTCTAAGAAGCGGAAGCTCTTTCGCTTAAAAAAGAGATATATTCCTTAGAAGGGTTATAATAATTTGAAAAATTATTGCTCTTTCTACAGGATTAACTCCTCCTGCGCAATACTCCAATATTTCAAGTTCAACTTTTTGAACCCCATATTTTAAATGCAACCATCAACTCCAGTCAACCCGTTTATACGATGCAGAAGTACACGGCGAATATTACTTAAAAGACGTAGAATCACCATAGATGTGTATATACAAATAGCTATATTAAACTGTAGCATGAGCTCTGGCGCCTTACATGAGGGCATTAGAATTTAATAATACCCCATTCATATTTATGAATAGAAGCAACAACCATACATACGTCGATGGAGTACATTAGATTACCTACGAACAATTCAACCATGTTAGAGAAAACCTTTAATCTAAAGATGCAAGAGCATAGTGAGATGGAGCAGTCAACTATTTCTCCCCAACAGCAGCACATGAGCAAACACGTACTGAGGCAACAATGCCCACTATGCAGTGTACATTGTTGAAAATCAAACCAAACCAAACCAAACCATCTCCAATTCGTGTGTCATGCTGCAGTATATATACGGTCTAATCAACTACTCTATCGGCGGCAGTCTCTCAGCTGTGCAGAAGGGCCGGCCGAATAGAACAGCAGTAAGATGATGAGCCTGCGACATCTTACAGGCATCGGCGAAGGAGCCGAGGTATCTACATCTCTCGAGCGGGCTTCGGCCGGCCGACCGACCGATGTTCCACTCCCTAGGTATTCCCCATATTTTCGACCCGTAAACTGGCGGCGTTGGGAGGGTACGCTTCGGTACAGCAGCAGCAGCAGCAACATACGGCGCAATGAAAGCAGTAGAGGTCGAATAGTGGGCATAGAACGGCACCGACACTATGCACAGGAGCAACCATTATCCATCGATTCGTCTATCCATTCCGCCAGCCCACGTCCACCACGACGGCGCAATCCTCTCCCATCCCGCAGGCCGTCAGCAGGTAGTCCAAGCCGCGCGCCAGGTAAGAGTCCCTGCCTGCCTGCCTGCCTGCCTGCCTGCCTCCCTGCCTGCCTGCCTCCCTGCCTGCCTGCCTGCCAGCACGACTCCATCAAGGGGTGTACCAATCGATACCTACCACCACACTTCACGGATTGACCGCCCCTTAGTCGAGCTTCGAAGAAGGCACATGCACCCGCACCCGCACCCGCACCGGCTCAGCCAAACTTGCGAGTGCCGCCCTTCTTGACCGCAGCATCCTTCTCGCCCCTCGCCTTCTTCCCGGGGCCGATGAGCTCGAGGTGTCCGGCGCGCTCGCCGAGCAGGCGCTCCGTCTTGCCGGTGATGCCAGCGGCGAGCTTGCGCTGCAGCTTGTCGGCGGCGGAGGAGCCCTTGCCCTTCTTCGCCTTGATGACGCGGGCGCCCTTCTTCGGCGGCTGCGGCTTGTTGGCGCGACCGCCCTTCGCGCCCGCGCCCGAGGCCGGCTTGCTTGTTTTCTTTGGCGCCCCTTGGGCCATTTTTCTTGCCGGATTGGTTCTGTGCTGGGAGGAAGCGAAGGGAGGGTATGAATGCAGGTAGATAGACAGATAGATAGACAGGGTGGTAAAATGTATATTTGTTCGCTTGTGGAAATTCGCCGCGGAATACCAATTGGATATGCAGCTGGGTCGGTGAAGGGGTAGGATAGAATTTGGTCCTTTCGTTTTCGATAATGATGTTTACGACGCAGGCCGTGGATATAAACTTGGCGTTAAACGAGGCCCGCCGTACAAGCTATGATACCACTTCATGGGCTGGAAGGGGAGGTTGGAAACAGGATGCGAAGAGCGGAAGCTATTAACTTGGGAAGAAAAAAAAGCTGGGGAGCCCATCCCACTTCGCTCTGTCCCACTTTTCCGTACTACAGGGTAGCTACAGCTTAGGTGGGTGATTTTAAGAGTACCTACCCTACAGTAGTAGGCCCTCTACTTTAGTTCGTTGTTTAAGTTGTTCAAAAGGAAGAAACGAGGAATTGGTAAAGCGATAAATATGTATAAGGTTGGATAGTCAAGTGCCCAGATCTCCCTTCTTTTGTTGTGTACTTAGATTAGGTACTCTCAGTGTTATGAATGCAGAAGTTATGTAGGTCAGGTAATGAGGAGCCTCCAAATCTCCTGTCTTAATTGCTTCAATACCCTTATTCAACTACATAACAATGGATGATCCAAAGCAGAAATTATGTATTCTGTACTTCATTATATTTATATATTTTTCCGTTGAGCCTTTCTTTAATGCTACGTGTCTAGCAGACTCATAGGACAACCTCGCGACGTAGGGATTCATTCGCCATCCCTTTCATTTTCTCATGCAACCCAGCCTCAAATGTCAAACCGCCCAACGCCAAACCAGATGTATATTCATCGCTGCCCTTGTAGTGTTAAGGATGTCGCGTGATAGGGTATAATACAGTGAGAATCCAAAACCGTCCACGATACCATTCTGAGAAAGAAAATGTTGTTCGGATCTAGGGACTTCAGGCCATATAAGGCATTACCAGTATGATATACCAGGATATAAATAACAGGGGAAATGACGGTATATCTGTACAAAAGCTCAAAGAGCAAGTTATCAAGGGAAAAAAAAAAAAAAAAGGTTTCGGGTGTAGCGATGGCGTAGCTCTAATCGGTTCAAATCGTGATCGTCTAGCTGTTCAATATGAATGAATGACTCTTTCATTGTACATTTAAGAAAAGGTCGTCACCTCGCCGTGTCGGGGTGAGTTTCGGTTGCCATATGGGCGTTTGGGGGAGCGTCCCCTGTGGCGATGAGACTGAAAAGACATCTGGACTTAGGAAGTCACCGTTATTACCTCCACCCTGTCGTGTCCATTGCTGTGCCTTCTTTCCGTTTGGGTCAAGTACGAGAGCTGCTGCTCTGTCGCTGCCAAGGCGTTTAGCAAGGAGAGAGCTCGCGGTTGAGCTGACCGTTCCAAAACTTGTGCCGGATGCTCCACGTGGTCGCCCACGATCCATAATAGGCTCCGGAGGAGTTGATGGTCTCTTCTCCGCGGAGCGTGTCGAGGGCGGTGATGGCGTAAATGTGGCAATAGATCGTTGTGGTGGTGTTCTGAATGGATCTCGCTCCTGAGATTCAACGGCGTATCTGTATGGTCCTTCTTGTTGGATAGGTGCAACGTCAGACCGCAAATACGGTCCTGAATTCGACATTTCGTTTGGACGAGCGAAATTCGGAAGAGGGAACACCTCGACGTTAGGCGGTTCTGGAGTAAACCCCGACCCCGACCTCTGTATCGGTGCAAATCGATTCTCCTTGCGTCTAGTGTTTAGAGGGAGTGGGTATGCTGAAGGCGAATCTTGGACAGGATATACAACCCCCAATGTTGGGCTTGGTTGTCCGGACGGCGAACCAGTAAAGTTTGGTCTCTTGGGCGGTGGCACATATCTAATCGTTGCTCCATCCAGGCGCCCAGGGATCTTCGGGTAAGAAATCGGGTAAGGAACGCGAGGTTGTTTGCTTGCTGGATCTGGCGACTCTTTAACGGGTGACAACTGTGATAGCCGAGCGATGTCATTTTCGTAAGTAAGTCCATCTTCATTTCCTCCTGTCGAAGAAGTTTGAATCGTGGTGACTGAAGCCTTGGAATCCGAACGGTTAATCACAGGCCCACCACTGTTTTTCCGAGATCTTGATGCACTATTCCGATTAAATGAGTATCTCCTCCCTGCCTGCCGGGCTGCGCTAACTTGTGAATATGAGCTCGAAGACTGGGAATATGTCCGGTTCGTCGGATTTTTGAACAAGAAGGCTGGCTTTGGTGCTACCGGTATTGCTGCAGCAGCGGAGATGGCAGCAGCCATTTTATTTGCTTCTTCTTGTTTTTCAATCGGTGACTTTGTTAAGGGCGTATGCGTATCTAGCTCAGCTACTTCCGTGATTTGTGCAATCTGAGACTGACGATGACTATTACTAAGTACCCAATTGCCGTATTTATCGGCAATATACAACGTAGTGGCTGACTGGGGGTCTGTGGGGGGAGGGCGCCAGGTCTGTTCACCCTCGGCAGCCTCCGAGTCGAGATCCGCAAACCCAGTGAGATTCGTAAAGGTACTTGCCCTATCTGTCGTAGGGGGTGCTTGTGAAGATGGAGCACTAGGAGGCACCGCTTTCGACGGAATGTTGAGGGTTAGAGCTGGCCTCGGGGGTAGCAATCTAGACGGTTTTCTTTCTAGTGGTACTTCGACCGGAGGGGGTGATGATATTATAGATCCGGGTATTTTTGGGGATGGCCTTGGCGGTACTAAGCTCCGAGGACGTGAAATGGCTAATCCAATAGTATTTCGGTCGATATTTGCAGGCTGAATTAGCGGTTCTGGCTGGACTGCCTGTGGTACTGCAGGCGCGGCACGAGGGATGAAATCTGGACGATATCTAGACGTTCGAAGAACAGGAGGCGATATATGGAAAATTCGAGAGCCCCTTGATCCCAGAGGATCGAGGCCACCTGTGCTGTTGTTGTCTTTTTCAAAGAATGCCTGTTGAGATTCGGAATCGGGGAATCTTCTACGACGCATACACCTTGCCAAGAAGATAGCGCCCCCTGCAATGGCTATAGCCCCAGCTACACCTACAGAAATTCCGGCTATCTGAGCTGGTGCAAGTCCTACCGTGGACGGCGGCTCGGAAGTTGGGCTTGAAGTCGGAGACACCGTTGTGCTCGATACCGGACCTAATACCGAACTCGGTGCCGGACTTGATGCCGAACTCGACCCCTGACTTGATGCCGGAGCTGATGTTGGAGATGAAGTAGGCAACGAGCTCATCACCATAGTTGTAATTACTGAAGAAGAACTTGGAGTGATCGTGCTGAAAGACAGTGTGTGAGTGGTCGTTCTCGAAGTTGTTAGTGTTGTTCTAACGGTCGACGACGTTGATGGCGTTGTATGCGAAGACGTCGGCGGCAACAGGATTGGAACCCCTGACGGCGGTATGACCAAGGTTGCTGTAAGTGTAGGATGAGTATTCGGCAAGGCGCTCTTCTGCCCTTTGCACATATTCAGGTCACCCGCCGGGATAGAACCTGAGCATGTTAGCGGAAGCGCTAATATTCAACGTTGACCGAATCTCTGTATCTCACCACTAGCATCTTGCTCATCACACAGGCCAAGCTGGACATATCCCAATAGACATTGTAATGCAGCCTCCCCAATCGTGAAGCCTGAGAGCGACTGAGCCGGACATAGACATGGTAACGTGAAGTTGGCTCCACAGTCTACTGTCGGATAATTTGATCTTATGAATGACACCAAGCAGGGCTGGGCACATGTAGGAACGAGCGAGGCAATATCGTTGCCCAATCCGATAGAATAACACGAGGCTATCGGTATTGAGAAGGTCCATATAAGAAGCTCAAGGAATGAAGGCTTGCGAGCCATCCTATATGGAGGTATCTTCAAGTGAGGTTAGCATGAGTAGAGCCCTAACAACTAAGTCTGCTGCTATCAGAATTGTTTCTCGGTGGGGGCGCATTGTTTCCTCGTCGTATAGAGGACTCTGAGCACCGGATGTTGGCATGAAGGACATCAAAGGAAGACACAGAGTGTAAGAAGGGAGATGATATGTTTCAGGCCTCAATCCTTAAGGCGTCCACCGATATATGGCTTGCAAAGAAAAGCTCGCATTACTGACCTATGACGTTTGAAACCCCTTGTACAGAGACGGCCAGCATCTCAACCACGATACAGCACAGCCCGATTAAAGATGCTTAAATTACCAGGTAAGAATACAGAGGCTTAGAAAATGGAAACAAGAGGAAAATAGAAAATAGAGACGAGGCTAGGAACCAAAGGAAACACACGGAGAGGAAACGCGAAACGTGAACGCAGACAGAGGCAGAGCATCGCATTTAGGAGACTGGCGGTTGCATCACGACCCTCACTCAGGGCCAGCGCCAGCGCCTACAGGAAACAGTTCGGCTGCAGCGCAGTATCTGCCCCCATCACACGGTCAAGATGTGTCAAAGATTGGTCAACGGCGCGTGCACACACGACTACTATGGTACGCTCTGGTGCTGGTGGCTCGTCGCCAAGCACCAGAGTGCATCCGACATGGGCATCATGGTAGCGTTTGCAGGTATACGAATGGCTGAATGGCTCGACGCCGTCAAGGTGTCCCAAAAGAGGACGCTTAAGGCTGTGTACGCGTGCTTATTGGCCTGAATGTTTATTTCGGGTCTTAGTTGGCGGTCTGCTATGTGAGAGGTGAGGTATGAAGCGGCGGATATGCAACTGTCAATTATAGATGACTGCAGGGGCCCATATATATATGGCAAATGGTAGGCTGTGTCTTGTCGGTTTTTGCGCGCGCCTATCAACCTCCCTTTGGCGGGGTAGGTCTGCAGGTATCCTGTACTGGGGTCCGGGGAGAAGTACCTAGTATGCGTGCTCACACTAGATAGGTACCTACTGCGTCATGCAGAGAGGAGGGGTTTAAACGTCACAGTTGTCCCCTGGCAGAAGCGTGTCGCTTGCTTCTGGTTCGGCGCCAAAAATACCCAGTACCTCAGAGATATAACACAGCTACACTAGCTTATCTTGACCTATGAAAAAAAAAGTTGAAATAATTAAGTAAAATATACCCCTTAATCAAGATTTAACCACCATCCCTCCTCCTCTTCTCTCGCTTCTTCGAGTCCGGTTAATGTAAGGCGAATCCCAGCCCGCGAGAATCGCCATATCAATTGGTTTAGCCATTGACTGACACCAGTCAAACGCCTACGGACATGAGCATATTCTCTAGAGCTCAGCTTTACCTCTGTTAGGCTTGTCAAACCCGCCGAGCTACAGCTCTGCAGCAGGTTTTCTAGCACTGTGTACATGAAGTCGGCAGGGGACATGTTATCGGGGAAAACTGGGTGTCTCTCCCGATGCGTGCTCGTCATTGAGACGGCCCAATAGTCGAGAAGGTGAAGGCTCCGGATCGACGGGGGCAGGAGGGACGCAACGTGAAGAAGCCGGCTAGGGTTGTTCCTAGCTGCTAGCCAGATGAAGTCAACTCTAAGGTGCTGTAGAGATTCCATCCGGCGCAGATAATCCGACAACATGATGTGCGGATCCGAGCAGGTCCACCCGATGTCGTGTGGGGTGGTCATGGATAGATATTGAAGATGCTGTAACTTTGCGAGTGCCACAAATGGATAGATGCCAGTATGCTCGTGTTCACGTCCGGAGACCACGATACGAAGAGACGTCAAGTTAGGATATGCAGCTTGCAATTCTGGGAGGCTCTCTATTGTATATAGCTGCCCCCTTATAAGTAGCTTTCTCCTGCTTGTGCTGCGTGCCGGCGGGTCCCCAAAGCCTACGGAGGCTTTGGTTTGGATATACTGGAGCTGCGGACAAAGCTCACTTAGATCACCTATAACACGACTGTTGTTGAATTCTTGGAGCCGGGTTCCAACGTGGTCCAAGATGAGAAACTGGAGTTCAGGAAGAAGGGGATACCCGATAGATGTCAAAATGGGGTGCTTCAACAGTGCTCTTATTGCTAAGAACTCATATGACCTCTGTTCCGAACGCAATACAGCCTCTATCGCTTCGGCTGTAACCCCTGGGCCCAACACCATAGGAGTTATGTCCAGCCCATATCCGGGCGCACTCACCAACCCGCCTAGAGACAAGAATAGAGTGGTGAGTTTGGGGATTATCGCAAGTACGACTCCAAGTAGCCTCCAGACGCGGAATTCTGCAAGATTATCGGCATCTAAAAACTGGTGAAGCAAGGCGTCTTCTTCCGTAACGGGAGGAGGCAGAGACGCAAAGACGGAGTCAACATACTCGGTCTCTTCTATGTCCGATCGCGGCAAAGTACCGGTCCAAGAGAACGATCGCACTAAGGCCCGCAGCTCGGGAACTGTACGCAAGGTCCGGAAGACGTAGAATAGCTCTTTACAGCTATTAATGAGAACTGACTGATAGAGGTAAATCCTGGCGCACGCGCCTACTTGGCGAGATACCTGACAGGCAGCCCACAGAGTCCAGCGATACTCGAGTACATGAGGCCGGAGTTCTATCTTACGCGACTGGATTGCCATCGTCGTGGGCGCGCCAGACAGGACAAGATGGCGTAAGATCTCGAGCCAAAGCTCCGGAGACAACCGGGATGAACTGCCTCCAACGACAGACATGACGTTACGGGCAAGTGGCTTTCCTTGCGTATGAGCAGCACATCTGATTTCGAGATACTGATCATGGCTAGGCAAGAAGTGAGCTTAGAGTTAGGTACCCCTATGCAAGGTCTCACTTTTAGGGACCAACCGTGGGGGCTCTGATGTGCTGCACATCCGGATCCATGCTCCCGTCATCAGATCAAATCCGACTGGCCAGGGCTATGCTCCAGTTCCGCCCCCAGAGTGCGACCATAGCTGGGAATCCCCTATGTACGTTATTTGCTGCCTCCACCATTATTGAAACCCCTTGAAGAACCACAGCCACTGGGCCGCTGGACGGCCACATCTTACGTACATGTTCTGAAATGGCAACATCCACACGCACTGATATACATATAACGGTCTTCCGCTGAGGCGAGGTGCCTGCGTCGAGGGTCCTTGCCAGTTTTCTCTCTCTGTCATCTTTACTTAGCACTACCTATTTGGAATTATCTTGAGCATCGTCAAATCATCTGATGCGAGGGTCGAATAGGCCTTGCAATTCTGCACAATCCCACCTCTATACTGATCCGAAGAGATTTTGGCGTGGTTGAGAGACAGAAATAAGCGACACTTCTTTGGAAATCGTATCATGCCTTCTGAGAAAAGCACAGCACCAGGCTATTTGAGAGTCCAAAACACCATCCAGTGAGGCACACTAAGGCATATGTTCAGACATTCGGTTCACAGACGCCTCTTTTCTCTATCTTTCTCTTGTTTAGGATTTTTGTTCTTTTATTCATCCTTTCCTTCGTAGCTTTCCGCATCCATTTTGGTATCTGATAAGCTCCCATACACAGTACACCACGATTCTCCCATTTTAGAATCACGACATATCTCATTCCGTTCAGCAGGGCCTCGTCTTTCCCCGCTAGTGCAAAAGTAAAATGTCTCCATTAGTCCCTCTTTCATACCACCCTTGCGTGCCTCAATCTAGTGTGTAAATAGATTGGTAAGTACGGCAGAGATAATTTCCTTCGCCTCAAATTTTATGGACTTATCATTCATGGCCTCCGCTGCCAGCACTCGGGACAAAGTTGGCCTGGGCTCGGCTTGATTTGATGACTCTCTGGACCTGCTTCTCAGTCTCGTCCCAGTCGTCGGGGCTCAAGGCGACCAAGTCAATCTGAAGATCTTCCGCGATGGCATGCAAAGCTGTGAAACTTTTTTTGTCTGAGATGAAGGTAATGCTCACGCCTACACGGCCAAAGCGACCAGTTCGTCCAATTCGGTGAAGATACGTCTCCGTGTCGTGCGTAGCGTCTCCTGCACCCTTCATTGGAATGTCGTAATTAATCACCATAGAGACTGTAGAAACATCGATGCCACGGGCAAGGACATTGGTGGTTATGAGTACCTTAGACTTGCCAGTTCGGAATTCGTCCAACAAGGCGTCTCGTTCACTACCTTCATACGCTCCATGCAGGACTGACACCTTGTGGCCGTCTCGAACCATGCTTTGCTGAATCCGGGACGCACTCTCGCGAGTCTGAGACTGTTAGCATGCGCCAAACATTGAACATAGTGTTTACCCATACCTTGACGAAAATGATTGAGGAGCCAATGTTCATCAGTCCATATAGCTTGCAAAGAATCTCGTACTTATCCGCCTCGCCGGGACAATCCATGTACATCTGAGAGATACCCTTCACCGTAAGTTCTTGAACCTTCAACTTAATTATGTTCGCACTAGGAGCAAAAGAAGTTGCATATTTTAAGACCTTGTCGGGAAAAGTCGCAGAAAATAAGAGGATCTGTATCGTCTTTGGAAGCATGCTGTCATGACAAGTCAGTGTACAATACGGATAGATGCACGTAGTGTTTTTGAAGACTGACCCCTTAACTCTCGAACATTGGTCACCAAGACCTTGCTGATCGAGCATATTATCGGCTTCGTCAATAACGAGAACCTTCAAAGCCCTAGTATCAAACTGGCGTCGTCGGATTAGGTCCGTGACAGTGCCCGGAGTACCAACGACAATAGCCTTATCAATTGATCCCCCGCGAGGAATAGAGCCGGGGATAGCGGCTGAAACGCCTAGGTTCGGGATGAACTGGCCGATGGTGGTAATGACTCCTTGAATCTGTCGAGCCAGCTCACGACTTGGTGCAAGGAGCAAGGCCTGTGGCGTGGCGGCCTGGCTGAAGTCAACGCGAGAGAGAACGGTAGTAACAAAAGCGGCTGTCTTTCCGGTTCCTGACTGAGACTGGGCGATCATGTTCCGGGGAGGGTCGGCGAGCATAAGGGGGAGGGCCTTCTCTTGAACCTTGGAGGGCTTCAAGAATTTCAAAGCATTCAACCCCTCAAGAACTTCGTGGGGCCTGAGAAACGGAAGTTAGTGGCGACGGCGCAAAGCAGCGTTGTGCCAATGTAGAACTAACAATCCAAGCTCCTGAAATGTAGTAGCGGATCCCAGCGGGTGCTCTCTATCTTTTTGAAGATCGCTGAGTTGAACTTCGACGTCATAGCTGTTCTCCTGAAGTGTGGAAGCAGGAGCTGCACCATTAGCCTCGGCGACCTCCACGCCAGCAGCAGCTGGAGACTGGGCAGGTTGGTCGGCCATGGTGCTCCTTTTAAGACGCACGATGGAAGTCGCAGAATGGGGGGCTCGAGGTCGGATAAGAAACCCGTGCCTCTGAGGGCAAACGTGGTTACGAGCTAGGAGAGGTAGATGGTCGTAGTAAGAAAGGAATGTCGGCTAGAGTATCCGCGGTCAGCGCGCCTAGTTGTATGGATGGAATGTGCCATTCTTTGACAGATGACTACATACACGGGCAGATAGCCAGGAGGCTGTATTAGAAACCGCCTCGCAGAGTTATGTGGTTTAGGTAGGACTTGGAATCAAAGACTGGCAGGGACAAGGAAACAGCTCTGACGCCTTGCAATTCCCAGAGCATTGGAATATTTTGGTGGGGTTCTGGCTCTATGATAGCAGCCTTGGAGCGCAGCGCAGTTGGGGGAATAGAGGGGCACGCAAATAACACCCTGATATGAAATAGGAAATAGGATAGATAAGTACATGTACCTAGTGTATACTACTATGTAGGCGGGTAAGTACCTCGGTACTGTACCTACTGACTACGCGCAGATGGAGGGGCAACTGCACTGTATAACAGTGGGACAACTGACGAATTAGATAACGGTTTAGCTATCGGCGACATGCAGCTACGGTACCAGCTACCTTAATAGGGGCTACCTTATTACAATGTCGCAATCCAGGCGCCTCTACATCATAAATAATCAATACCAGAGTTGCTTATTTTAGGTCTCTCTCTCGATCGAAGGTCATGTCGGTGTGCTATTTCGTCTAGATTCTCAAGTCCAAAATCAATTGCAACATCCACTGAAGACACAAAGTCGTAGTTCTTTAGATAACGAGGTCCACAGTAGGTACCTCGGGAGACGTACCGGAAATGAAGAGGTATCCCGTAGGAGTTATAAAGTTCCGGTGACTTACGTTTACACTCATGAGTGTAATTAGGTGCTATTAATTGGCAGAGAACTTTAGCGGGTCTAAGTCGAAGGACATGTTCCCTCGCTCTCAGTTACCCCGTACTACCTCCTGGCTACTGGACTTGGTTAAGAGCGCCCGGTGCCCAGGTGGGCTGTGTAGTTGAGTCGTTGTGTTGCCGTGTCGCCTTGTCGCTCAGATTCCGTTAGGTATTCTGTCCATTGCCTACCTGGGCAGTCTACGCAATACCCAACGTCCAAATAGACACCTGGATTATGGCCTTGCAGCTTGCGGCAATCGTGGCCAGTCCTAAGCAAGAATCCGACCCCCTACACTGCGCCGTTCTACACTGTCCTGCATGTTGAATATTGCCTCGTCGCCACCCCTGTCGAGTTCGGTATGGCTGAAGTGGATGTGGCACCAACGCTTGGTGCTGAGCTGAAGGTGAGTCGCGCGCATTGAATGCGACCATCGCTGGTTCTCGTGCGCATCCCCTTTGCGCGCCGTCTCATCCGTTGGCACGGGAGTCGGTGTGAACAGTAGCAGGGCCCTAACCCGTTTGTCTCCTCGCTCTAGGATGGCTTCAAGCCCGCCAACGCCTGGGTCGCCAACGGCATCGCCTGGCTCGACGACATCCAGAACTTCTACCGAGAACGGAGCGCACTTGAGAAAGAGCACAGCGCGAGGTTGAATGCCCTAGCCAAGAAATATTTCGAGAAGAAAACGAGAAAGTCTACGAGCCTGAGTGTTGGCGACACGCCTACAATGACACCGGGCTCTCTTGAAAACGCATCTCTGACGATATGGAACACCCATTTAACGACGCTCGAAGCACGAGCCGACGAGCACGAGCGCTATGGAAACGAGCTTATACATAAGGTTGCTGACCCTTTAAAGCACTATGCTGCTAAGTTTGAAGAGCTGCGCAAGCGCCATTCCGAATACGCTGCTAAGCTTGAGGGAGAAAGGGATTCATCCTACGCCGATCTTCGCAAGGTCAAGGCTAAGTATGATACTGTCTGTCAAGAAGTTGAGAGCAAGCGCAAAAAGTCAGAAAGCTCCTTTGACAAAGCCAAAGCGCAAAGCAATTATCAACAACAGTTACAGGAGATGAACAACATGAAAAACACATATCTGATAGCTCTCAATGTCACCAATAAGCAAAAGGAAAAGTATTACCATGAATTCATACCGGAAGTGATGGATAGTCTGCAAGACTTATCAGAATTCCGGACCATCAAACTCAACGCCATATGGACTATGGCAGCAAGTCTAGAGACAACCATGCTGATTCAAAGCAACGGCATGATAGACCATTTATCACAGGAAATCACTCGCAACCAGCCTCATCTCGACTCTATGATGTACATACGCCACAATATGGGCGCCTTCCAAGAACCCCCCGACAAGGTATTCGAGCCAAGCCCGGTATGGCACGACGATGATGCCATGGTCACAGATGAACCAGCCAAGATATTCTTGCGTAATGTGTTGAATAAGTCCAAGGGTCAACTAGGGGAGTTAAGAAGGGAGGTTGATAAAAAGAGGAGGGAAGTCGAGTCGGTGAAGCGGCTAAAGCAGAGTGTTCGTGAGGGGACTGAGAAGCAAGACGAAGTTTTAGTTGTTACGCATCTCTTTGCCTTGCAGGAAAATCTACACCAGGTTGACCGTAAACGTTTGACCGCGGAAGTCGAAACGTCTACCATAACATCTGCCGTTGGAGACGTTACATTGGGAGCCAAAAACCACAATTTCAAATCCCAAACATTCAAAATCCCGACCAATTGCGATTTATGCGGCGAGCGAATATGGGGCTTGTCAGCAAAGGGGTTCGACTGTAGAGACTGTGGGTATACATGTCACAGCAAGTGCGAGATGAAAGTCCCAGCCGAATGCCCTGGAGAGTTGTCGAAAGAGGAGCGCAAGAAGAGCAAAGCAGATCGCCAAGTAGCCGCAGGAACCCTACTTTCACCCGCTACAGGAACCCCGGACCATATTGCGGAGCTACCGGATCTAAGCCGATCCAACACCATGAATTCTTTAAGTTCAGGGTATGCAGCTAGTGCTCATCGGTCAATTAGTGGCCAAGTGGCAGATGCCACGTCCGAGCTTCCAGGCTCACGACCTGCTGCTCGGAAGTCTCGACTAGTTGCACCACCTCCTTCTACTTATATTAGTGAGCTCCCCGGGAGCTCTGTTAACGGATCTAGCACAACCAAGGCGAATGAGCAGAAAGGTAAGATGCTTTATGCCTTTGAATCAGGTGGAGAGGGCGAGGTCAGTGTGGCTGAGGGTCGGGAGGTGACGATATTGGAGCCAGATGGTATGTGGCCAATCTCCATCCTGCAATGCGCGACGTACGCACTAACTTTCCCCTTTAGATGGATCTGGCTGGGTCAAAGTCCGGGCTGGGTATAAAGAAGGAGTCGTACCCGGAACATATCTCGAGATATTTGCGGCTCCTATCATACCTCAGGACACGGGATCGTCCCAAACTCGTCCTGGGTCTACATACTCAAACTCAGGCTCGTCTATCGGCACATCAGCCCCTGTAGTAAAGAAGAAAGGACCAGCTGTGGCCCCTCGTCGCGGGGCCAAAAAGCTAAAATACGTGGTCGCCCTCTACGATTATGCGGCCCAAAGCGAAACCGAACACAGCATGACAGAAGGGGAGCGTTTTGTACTCATCAAGGACGACCCAGGAGATGGCTGGGTTGAAGTAGAAAAGGGGGGCTCGACGAGAAGCGTACCAGCGAGTTATGTTCAGGTGGCATGAAGAAGCATGTCTCTATTTAGGGACTTATGTTGAAATGAGGAGGTTCTCTGCATTGGGAATGCGGCATAGCATTGTATAGCAATTGGGCACTTGCGGCGGCGTTGCCATTATATGATATGATATGATATGATATATGTAGGGAGAGTAGAGAAAACTGAGATTGTATAGTCCATTGTACCAGACGTTGTATCGAGACTGCCCCCATCTTGAGTCACATAGGCACCTTCCATTTATCTTTGCAAACGTACCTAACCTGCGTAGGTACAAGTAGGTACTTAAGATCGTACAACCGCTAGCCCGCGATGAGGGCAGGTGCCCAATGGTGCCAGCTACCTAGGCACCTCGGTAGCATAAAGTGCTTCTGCGAGTTTCTATTGAGCGTGCTTGTAGCGTGCCTGTCACTTGGGAGCAAAGCCAAAGCCCAAAATCTTCACTCGACTACCTCACCTCCATAACTGCCTGCACGTCGAGAGCAAGACCATAATAGTAAAGAAAAGCACAAACATCCTCACACGATCCAAACAGTGGGTGAACAAAATCTCTCATCTTTGAGCAGCAACTTATCGATTCGTAAACAGTGAGTGACAATGAGCTGTGATATCCTGTGAGCAATATGTTTTTATTGATCTTTACCTCCTTGTAGAGAACCGGCTACGGCGATCGCCCTTGTTCCACCAGCTTCGATCTTGTCTGGCCTCAGAACACGCGAAGAGCAAGAAAAAGAAGCCTTTGACCAACGTTTCGACTCAAGCACCCACGACCATTCTCGCTCCATTCCACCCAGATCGGCGGTTTCAAGTCACAATGACATCCGACTACGGCATTCACCGAACGTTGGCAATGGTAATCGCACTGGCGGCTTACACGTTCCAGGCACTCGGTGCCCCGGACTCGTTCGATCCGGTTGACGAACCAGCCGAGGTACCCTGCAGCCGTGAGTGCGCCACGGGCATCGCTGCGGGTATTGTCGGACTGGTGTGTGTTGGCATAGTGTTCCTCTGTGTCTGGTCGAGTCGGAAGAGAAGTACCTAGCATCTTCTTCCTCGAGGCGTATACCAACATCCAAGGTCCATATTGACACTCGGCAAAAACAAAGCGAAGCAGAGACACGAAGAGTAAATTGCAAGTTGAGGGGAGGCGAAGACAGAAATAGTGTGATATATAGCCCATCCCCCTTCCACACAAGGAAAACTGAGGCTATGGAGATGCGGGATTGTCGCCACCGTGGCGTGGACCTTAGGCAAAATACACGGGCTTCCTTATGGCGGAGACAGATCAACAGGTAGAGCACCGGGTAATAAATGTTCGTTTCTGAAAACTGCACACACGCACAATATGCTCCGTTCAGGTAATAACAGGCCTCGCCTCCAGTAGCTCTAGCATACGTATCCTGTCTGTGATAATATGTTAATCTATCTCTTACGTCGTCTCATGATGTCCAACCATCACAAACCGCGAGGAGCAGGACAGCGCCACCACTCCCTACAAACATTTGATTACTCCTTTCTTTTCCAGCGATGCACTCTTATGTATTATACGCGTTACTGTCCTGGGGGAGCATATCCTCGGCTCAAGCCGAGACAAAAGCAGAACCATCAGTAGAAGACCTAACCCCGGGAACCTGTCCATGGAATCCCACAATCCAAACCCTCCGAACACCAGCCTGCGCAAGCCCAGAATTCATCCGCCGACTCGTCCAGGCCCCCTCGACCCCGTCTGCTGCGCAATGGAGCGGTCCGGAGCACTGCGTCAACGGGACGTGCGTGTTCACCAACGCCGCCCAGAGCGGGGGCATCGCGCTGATCACGAGCCCGCAGCACGCGAACATCATACAGAGCTACGCCTTCGCCGTCGATGGTGGCGCGTACCCGCCCCCGTACTACACCGAGGCGATCGACGGCAAGGGCATCGGCGTGCGCGCCAACCGCTCCATTTCTAAGGGTGAGGTGTTGATGGTTAGGGCGCCGACGCTCATTGCGCAGACCGATGGGATCGTGGAGTTGGAGGTTGGTGTGCGGGATAGGAGTAGGTTATCAGTTTACTTTGATTTGGGGCTTTCCTCAATTTTAGTCGTCTGTTTTCTATTTGAAACTTTTTTTTCTTCGTTTTCTCCCCCCCCCCCCCCTTTTAATCTTTTGAAACCCGGAAAGGGGCATCTTGCTGATGTTTCTGGGCCTTCTCATTAGTGTATGATTTCGCCATATCACAACTCCCGAAGAACCGCAGAGATGCTTTCCTAGGGCAGATGGGTCGCGATATACACGACAGGATCAACACCAACGCCTTCCAGTTCTTCGTGCACGGGGCTGACGAGAAGGGGACTCGTCACTTGGGCGCGTATCCCGACGTTGCGAAATTCAATCACGATTGTCGGCCAAAGTATGTGTACTTATAACTTTCCTTTGCTATTTTCGTTTAAAGTTAGTCACAATGTGTTAGGTAGTGGAAGCAAGAAACATCGTGATGTACAAAAGCGCTCATGGATGATATAGCGTTCATTACCGCATCACCGACACAACAATTACTGCGGTAGCCGCCCGCGACATCCAGAAGGGCGAGGAATTAGCTATTAGCTACGTGGATATCTTCTTGCCATCACGGAAGCGGAAAGAGCGCATTCGGAGCTGGGGATTTGAGTGCGCGTGTGCGCTATGTCAGGGGCCGAAGAATGAGACAGCAGCAGTGAGTTTCCTAAATAATATTCTTGAATTTCGAAAGAAAAAAAAACTCTAGTTATTTATTTTCCTTACATCACCGATGAACACAAGATAAAGAATGTAAGAAACTCATTCCTCGCCCTACTCAACTAATCGTCGTCTTCCACCAGTCCGATAAACGTCTCCGCCGCATCGAGCAACTGAAGAACGACTTGAACAACTTCCAGGAGATGAAAGTGACGGCCGAGACGGGGGTTGAATACACGGCGCTTCACGAGGAAGAGGGCTTATACGCACATCTCGGGTCGGCTTATACGCGCGCAGCGCTCAACTTCGCCCTGTTTGGTGACGAAGAGCGGTCTCGTCAATACGCCTTAAAAGCAGCGGAGGAGCTGAGCATAGAGAAGGGGCCTGAGTCTGCGGATGCGCAGGCCATGAGAAAGTTGGCTGAAAATCCGAGGGCGCATTGGACGTGGGGGAAGAGGAGAGCAATTGAAAAATGAGTGAAGTGGAAAGAAAGGGTTGTGCTGTGTACTTGGATATTTAGAACTTAGTGAATGAGTTATAGTCTTGTGAAGTGTTCGGTGTTGAGCCTGCCCCCGACTACTTCTCTTGTCCCCTTTTGATTCTGGTCAAGATATTCGCCTTTCGAGAAAATGGCCTTTCTCCTCTAAAGTTTCCCAAAGACTTAGGGTGGCGTGACGATAGCATCTATGATAGGGGATAAGTATAATTAATACTCTTTCTGGCATCGGCACCAGTGAAATTGTGACAACTACTACAGCTGGACGTATTAGTACCAGAATTTTGTCTATTGCCTCCCTCTTAGTATGCTCATGCTAATAGTATGAATATCATATTCAGCCGAACTCGAGCGAGAAAAGAAAGAGGTAACAGTATAGCATTTTATAGGAAAGATGAAGGGATCCTGAGACTAGAGCTCTTAGACTCGCTCACACAGGGACTCATCCCCAATAATAGCGCATTCAACATATCTATAAAGTCTGTTCCAGCTCCGCAGACCGACCCAATACTACAACTATAGAAGCTTCATACAGAAACTATTTCTCAGGGCCTCACACAGGTCTCATGCTCCTCCTAAGAATGTCGTTACTTGTTCATTTTTTATGTTGTATACTGTTGGGATCGTCGTCATGCTACTTACATTAGACTGGGAGGATTCAGACTACGAACCAGATAATCGGGTTCATGGCTCGGAGATTTACCTATGTCTTGGCGATCTGGTTAGGCCAGAAAGACCTTAGTGTTTAAGCCGCGTAGGTGCTGCTTCACAATGCTGCCTTTCACACGCCTGTAATATATTAAGACACGATAATGAGCTATCGTCAGTTGATGTTCCTTTCTGATAGCGTAAGTTGGTTTATGATGCTCCACCTCACAAATCTAGAGAAAGTTACGTCGATGAAATTTACTTCTATACAGTTTTCATATCTTGATCACGCGTTCCCAACTCAGAGGTATATGAAGGAAATATTCGCCATGGGACTTGCTGTGATGTTCCTGGTAATTACAAGGCAGGCTACTGCTGGTCGAGCCGATGAGTTGTTCATGGGTCGAAATATCAACATGTAGTATTACTTACAATAGCTCAATAAATAAAACTTATACTACCTAAGTGTAGGTACCTAGGTCTCGACACTCCTCTTTTCACATGAGTTTTTCTTGTAGATATGTCTATAATTCCTATCTCATATGTTTCTTGTCTTCTCTGTATCTGATAATGATAAGAATGTCGGTGCCTCAGGTACAATATTTCGAGGTATTACCATAATAGGAAATACTTTGCATAATATACTAGGAGCGGAAGCATTTCGGAGCTGGGGATTTAAGTGGGTAGTCTTAATTTCTAGCTTGTTTCGTACCTGAAACTCTGGTAAGCGGGGGCGGTTCCAGCTGGTTTCCTACCCACCGATCTGCCTTAGATTTCTTGGCAACAAACCTGCCTTTTCACACTCGATGGCGTCATCATTAATCTCAATACTACCTTCTAAGTATCTAAGTAAAGCAGTGAGAAAATTGTACTGCTAGAATAAAGCAAGCGGAGAGGAGGGATGTGTAAGTCATTGGTATTTATGACGGGCGCAGAATAGTTGATTACATGCTACTAACCATAAGTAGTTAAAGCTAATGTCAAGTTGATCGCTGCGTATACGAACAGGAAGCTCGGATGGCGCCTGCACGGTCTGAAAAATAATTAAAGGTGGCAGTGCATTCCAACACGAGCGACAACTCAATCTCCTACACCGACGCCCCTATGTATATTTATTTATACTACTACCTCCTACACTTACGGTACCCAGGCACGTTGTTATAAACTGCTAAACTACCTTAGTATTATGGTATTCTGGGTAGGAGTAAAAGTGATGATGGCCAGCCGCAGTGTATACTATGTACCTACCTAACTTATTACCTACCTACTTACCTACACTTCAATACCTACACTGAATCTTCAATATTGGTGGTGATTGATGCTAGTGCAGGCCTACAGTATACTGCCCACTGTCATGTACTGTACATCGCCGGGCAGTGCATTTCAACGATCCACCCCTCCGTTTCCGCATCCCGCGCTCCACCGAATCTGCCGTACATAGTGTAAACAGTGTACACCTGCACTACACATAGCCCCGTAAATCATCAGTCAACAATCAGGTTACCGATCTGGCTCCCCAGCCAATGCCCGGAGCAGAACCCAAGCAATACCCAGAAATATCGTGCTTTACTCGTGAACTTCCCATGATATCGATCTGCATCTGACTCCCTTGTAGCGTCCACTAGTTGTTCCACACATGCCACGATGCTAGTACACTACAGCAGAACTACAGTAAGTAAATGACCCGTGTGCGACTCGCCTCATGTCAGCGCCAAAAGATGTCTTGCCTGTATAGGGAAGTAGATACTACAGTAGGTAGGTAGGTAGGTATTGGTTGGTCATGGTGTAGTGTAGTGTACATTATATACTACACCGTAATGTCTGGACACTCTGTCAGGGTACCGATACCTATACCAACAGCGATACCAACAGCGATACTAACACCGCCGCTCAGGGGATGCAGCTGTTGTGTTGTTGTCGAGGTACTTAGGTAGTGTTTCTCTTCTCCTTGTCCTTCTCCTTCCTCCTCCCTTCTTTCATCCTCCTCATTCTTATCCTCGTCCTCGTCCCTCGGATCCCGTAACGTCCTGTTTCAGAACTTGTCTTCACACTCGTTATTTCTCGAGCAGTTCACTCGCTTCTGCTGCTCTTTCTTTTCGACCCTTCGTTTTCCATTCCCAACAACAACACCGCCATTTTAGTGTCCATTCGTTGTTCGTTTTGAGGTCGCCAAGAACACGCCTTATCCTCGACTTGGACGAGTGTCTACACCTATCTAATCCCTAGAGAAACTCAACCAGCCGGTCGTATTCGACCCCCCAATACTTTAATTATGCGTACGAACGTGCTGGCAGCAGCAGGCGCCCTGGTGGCCGCCAATGCTGTCCACGCCAGTCCAACCGCCACGGAAAAGCAGCTCCCCAATCGAGCCGCTTCCCTCCCTACTGTCACCGCTTCAGGAAATGGTATGAGGCCTGCCAGAGTCCATTCGAGATGAGGACATCACAATGCTTACTGACGGCCACACGCAGCGTTCTGGACCGGCAAGGAGCGATTCTATGTCCGAGGTATTGACTACCAACCCGGCGGCTCTTCGGACAACGCAGATCCCCTGGCAGACACCGCCACGTGCACGCGAGATATCTCGCACTTCAAGGATCTCGGCGTCAACGCCGTCCGTGTTTACTCGGTAGATAACTCCAAGGACCACACCGCCTGCATGCAGCAGCTCAGTGATGCCGGTATCTACCTGGTCCTAGACGTCAACAACCCCCTCTATTCGATCAACCGGGACAACCCAGAGCCATCATACAATGACGTTTATTTACAAAGTGTGTTCGCTACCATTGATGAATTCGCCAAGTACCCCAACACACTCGCCTTCTTCTCTGGCAACGAAGTCATCAACGATCAGCCTGCGACGGTGAAGTCTGCACCATATGTCAAGGCGACTACCCGTGACATGCGTCAATACATCGATTCTCGAGGCTACCGCAAGATTCCCGTTGGCTACTCTGCTGCCGACGTTAGTGAAAATCGGATGCAGACAGCCGATTACTTCAATTGCGGTACTGATGATGAGCGTAGCGATTTCTTTGCCTTCGTAAGTTGCTAGCGTGAAGACGGCATGTCGTACGTATACATGTTACTAACATGGTTGCAAATAGAATGACTACTCCTGGTGTGCCCCCTCGTCATTCACGCAATCTGGCTGGGACCAAAAGGTCAAGAATTTTACCGGCTACGGTATACCAAGTAAGTCAATCCCAGAGTCTCTTTTGTGTGTTGGCTGCTTCTAGGCAGGAGCTTTTTCTTGAGCTAGACTATGTCCTAAACGCTTGTTACGATTCCAACATGTATATGACTCTATCAGCAACTAATTCGACGTGTTAGTTTTCCTGTCGGAGTGGGGATGCATTAAGAACACCCGTGATTTCGAGGAACTCAGCGCCTTGATGAGCGACCAGATGTCTAGTGTTTACTCTGGAGGCTTGTTGTATGAGTACAGTCGCGAAGGGAATGGTTACGGTATTGTCGAACTTTCCGGTAACTCGGACAAGGTCACGGAAGAGAGTGATTACGGTAACTTCAAGTCAGCTCTTGCCAAGTACCCTGCTCCGTCCGGCGATGGTGGTTTCACCTCGACAACAGCAGCTGTAGCCTGCCCAACGACAGATTCGGTTTGGGATCTTGGAAAATGGGGTCAGAGTGCACTCCCCGCCCTTCCCGATGGAGCTAAGAAGGTAAGATGAAGAGGCCTATGTCGTGCTTGGCATCACTAACCATTTTCCAGTTTATGACCGCGGGTGCCGGTGATGGCCCTGGTCTTACCGGTGATGGATCCCAGAATGCCGGTGGTTCTTCGACGGGTACAGCCACGCCTGGCTCCGGTTCAGTCAGCGCCACCGCATCGGGCGACAACGGGGGCACTGGTCGTCCCGCTCCGCCACTGGACATGAGCTTCCTTGCTGTCACCGGTGTCGTCAGCTTTTTCATGCTTGCCGGTACCTTGCTTCTTTAAGTTGGCGTATAGGCATACCGCAGCCCTTCATTTAACACACTCACAACAAGAAGTTTTGGGGTTAAGGATGAGGGAAGGCGAATAAAAATGCCCTTGGCTTTGGCGTTGGAATGGTAATGATCGGGTCATTAGAATGGTTTGCACAAATATGCTCGGTCAGTGATCGCTACATGGGAATACCACAGCTGGATGTGGAATTGGCTCCATCGATCGGTTTGATAGTCTCTGCTCGAAATCTCGACTTTCGGGGATGACTATTTATTATTATTCGCACATCATGATAAAGGATGTTGAGAGTTATAACATAATTACATACAAAGGTCATATATAATCACAAGATCAATGTAATCAATTTCGTCAGATATCTCTTATTCGTAAGCATTTTGCCAGTGTAATCTACTCAATACCTCAGAAAATAGAGGTTAAGAGGTATGAGCGAGGACTCACTTGAGGAACTTCGTCCCAACAGTGAGACCGACACAGTTTGCCATCCGTGTTTTGGGTTCTGTGATTATCTGAACCTAGGGGTAGTATACCGGCAGTATGATTTATTATTTCTAATCTATTGTACTGTACATTGTTTCTCTTTTCTCTCCCCCGCGTATTCCGTATTATACCAACGCAGGCGAGTACATGTAGTGTGAGTGACCTCGCCTTGAAGCTAAAAGACATTGTTGGATCCTCGCACTATTAACACGACAACAATGCGAAGGTGAGAACTCTCGAGCCATACGATAGGTGGAATATATGCTATTTATAGAATTGGACTCGTTTACCAAGCCGTTACCCGCTACGCCCCCTTCCGTGTAGGTATGTTTGACTAGTCTAGGTTGCTCGTGAGCAAAAGTAAATCGGTCCTTCCAATGAGGAAGGGGAAAAGAAAGAGCGCAAACTCAGAAAGCTAGTTACGAGATCGTGAAATACATAGGTAGCTTACTCAGTCTGTAAGCTATTTTAAAAAAAAAAAAAAAAAAAAACCACTGTGTGGCCCGCCATAAACGCCAAAGAGTAAAACTCTAGCCGACGGTGATGCATCATATGCGTCCTCCACACCAGCCACAGAAACGTCTACCGCTAATACCCGAGATATTGCGTTCAGATCGATTCGATATTCCTTGATTTCTTGCGGTTTCTGGCTGGTTGTACAGAACGTGGTAAATTGAATATTGACATAGGTGGTAGACTTACTCGGCAATATCCGACAAAAGCAAAAGAAGGTCTGCAATGACAATGCAATCAGTTGTAAATATTCCAACAGGGTATTGCGGTTCTCATCAGTATAAGTAGAGTCAGTCTACTTTACTATATAGGAATCCCGATTTCAAGGCTGCATTGCCCCTTTACCTCACTTACTATCTCAGATAATGATTATCATAGATATTCAAAGCAAGCTCGGAAGTGATAAACGCACTTGAATTCGTCCTCAATTTACTGCGCGGCGTAGATCCTAGACTTGTACTAAGGAACAATAAGACAAGGTGAAGAAAATAGATAGATAGCTACAAGTAGACCACGGCCAGAAGCAGACACCTACGACGGGCGTTTATCAACAGAACAAAATATGCATATGTTCAATTTACCCATACATAAGTTACGTCTCTGTCCCCCCCCCCCCCTCTTCATACATCTACATCTTATAACAGCGCCCCCTCCTTAGCCAAGGCCTCCTTCCTGCCCGTGCTGAGGGGGTCGAAATAAGGCCTCTCGCCAAGACTGACGGCCCTGGAGCCCTCGCGCTCGCCGAAGGCCTCCTGGTAGTCCGGGGTGGCGGCGTGGTAGACGGACCTATTGTCCCAGATGGCGAGGTCGTTGACGTTCTGCCAGCGGTTGCGGACCTGGAGGTCGTGGTTCTGGACGACGAGGTCGACGAACCAGGCGAGGAAGTGGCGCGACTCGTCGTCGGTGAGGCCCTCGATGCGCTGCACGTGGTTGCCCACGGCGAAGACGCTCTTCCACCCCGTGACGGGGTTCGTGCGGATCACCGGGTGCCGCGCCTCGAGGCTCTCCCCCACGTTCTCCGGCGCCCCGCGCTCCCCCGCGTAGATCTCGAACCCGTTGAACGCCGCCGACTCGTTGAAGGCCGGCTGCGCGCAGTGCGACGTCAGTCCCTCTAGGAACTTCTGCACCGGCGGCGACAGCCGGTCGTAGACCTCGTAGCCCGACGCCCAGAGGGTGTCTGTTTGCAAGAGATATGTGCGTTAGCAACCTCAACGTCCTCTACAGAGAATCTGATTCATGATGTCCTTGCTGGGGATGATCCAGACAAGGTCAAACTGATTGAAGTGGAAACCCAAACTCACCACCGCCAGTTTTAGGAAGCTCTACGAGGCGTAACAGTGCGTAATCGCTAGGAACCTTGAAATAGGACGTTAGTGATTTATCTACACATGAAAAGAAGGATCCATGAGGCGCATACGGGCTCGAAGGTGATGTCAGAGTGCCACTCGAGACGGCGGGTCTGGGGCTTGTTCCAGGCGCTCTGCTGCTGGCGGAATTTGCTGTATAGCTTGCGGTTCTGCACCGACGAGATGACGCTGATCTCGTGGTCCTTTCCGCCGCGGTCACGCGAGGCATTGATGACGGGATGTATGTGCAGGCCCGACGTCGCGGGCTTGCCCGAGAGCTGGCCTAGTCGCTGCACTAGCTCCTTCTGGAGGTCGTTCGTGATGTTGTCCTGCTTTCGGAAGAAGACCACGCCGCGGCGCGAGACTGGTAGTCAAGGAAACTTAGCGAGAGAACACTGCTGTAGCATTATATAGAAGAGAGTGTTCATTGGATAGGTCCTTAGAGCATGCTGTAGTACTACTAGAACCCGTCGATCAAGGACGGTGCATCTAAAAGGGTATATAAATGGGGAGCAACAGGATCAATCAGAGCTGCCTTACTCGTAATAGCCAGGTCCCGTAGCAATTCGTCTGAGTTCGGGGCGCGCAACCATTCTGCCAAGTCCACATCAATGAACTCTCGGCCGATGACGGGCGTAGCGTCGAAGTATTTGAACTGCTCGAGGGCGCCGCTGAGCTTCAAGGGCTCACGGTGACCTGTCCGAAGCTCCGGGAGGCCATCTGTTTTCGGGAGAGGTGAGCTGCCAACAGCACCGCCATTGGTGTGCTCCGGCGCCTTCTCAGGAGTCGCCTCGGTGTCTGGGGCGACCTTCTGTTTGAGGTTCTCGACGACTGGGACGATAGTCTCAGCTACGGAGGGCGCCATTGTATGCTACTATTATGCCCGAGTTGTATATTCCAGACAAGTGAAACCTTCCAAGCTAACGTTCGGAAGAGAAGCGGGATATTGATGGCTGAAATTGCTTTTGATGTCCAAGAGCTCCTCTGCGCAATTCGGGGATACCAATCAGTCCGTAACTGCAGCATCTGTGCGACACGAACTCCCCTTCTTATGCGCCACGAGGAGCGGATTCGCGTCGCAACGAGACATCGTCTCCCGCGGTTCTGGTCCGAGATAGGCGCGCCAGCGCCCCTCGCCGGGTGCATGGCAATATGACGCAAGCATCGTACATCTCACGCCATCCCCCGCGATGATAACGCCAACCCGGCGAGGATTGGATATCTGCATTCAGATCGCCCCGCGTTATCGCTCTTCCACATGCAACTATGGCACGTTTCGATTGTAGGGTGCGCGTGGTGGCTGCGGGGAAGAAGGGATTGTGACATTTGTGCTCAGCCTGACGTGCTTTGCTAGATCCCCAAATGGTATCCCAGCATCGACAATCCCCCGTAGCTAGCTGGAAGAGCTCAATATTGTTGGCCCGTTATCCCACGTCGTTCTAGTTCATAATAGATACCATAGTCCAGAATTTATGGCAGCGCTCTAATGTGTTCCTATGAATCGGAATGAGATCTGTATCGAGCGGTGTCTGAGCTGATGTGTTAATGTGTTAGATTGGCTACATGCATATTTTCGGCACAAGCGGCTGAGAACTCATAACGCCTACGATCGTATCCATACACACAGTTCTGTATCAGATAGAAAGGCCACGGTTCGCCCCGAGAACCCGGCACCCTCATAATATGGCTTACCCGGCTCTCGGAGCATGTCACATGTGTGGTTAACTGGCCCGACAGTCTCTTCCCTTCCACTACGTCGGATCTCGGTCCCATTCTATCGGATATACTATGCGTCAGGAAAGACTTGATTAATATTCGTCATCTATAGGAGTACATACGATGTTTAAGCATATCCCGCCCCGAGCCGTGCCCGAGTGAGCACAAGGTGAGAATACATCTAGCGTTCCTATAGCATTATGTCTCCATGTCATTACTCCCCATTACTTTATCGTCTAGGAAGAATGAATGTATACCAATTGTGGATCGTCCACGTCAATAAACACATAGAAACCAAGCCGAGTAATCATAGTCGAGCCCTGAGACCCCCTATGCCAAGAGTTTGGTCGACAGGTGAAGGGTATAGTCGAAATGGCGATTATTGGCAAGGTACAATCCAAGCACCAATCCCATCTTCAAATTCAGCACCGCTACCCACACCAGCGTGGAGGAACTCGAGACTAAAATCACGGACGCTGCTTACATTCCAGCTCATTTTTCGCGCGCTGTAAGAGCCCTCTGGTGTCCCGCATTCGAACGTGCCTAAGATTGTGGTCTCTCCGGGGAAGACCTGCTGCAGCGCAGTTCCGTTCCAGGTCGCCTTGCCATCGTCGAGGATAAGATCAAAGTTCATGCCAGAATTTGTGAGGAACTCTTGTTCCAGTCCACTAAAACTGTAGCATGGATAGCCCTTAGGAAGCTCTGTACAGGCCGGCATACGGAACTGCAAAGCGCAGAGAGGCATATTCACGTCTGATACAGAAGGGAGAAATGAGCTAGGGATGCTATATAGGAAGATTGTGTTATTGTGAGAAGTGATGGACGCCTCAGCCAAGCTGTCTTTAATGCCGTCTGGAGCTGACTCATCAGGCGAACCCAATTTGATGGGGGCAATTGATGGAGCAGATGGAGAGATTGAGCAGGTCTGGGACGATTCGACGTTTTGTGATGCCGTGGCTGAGCCAACCTTCATCATAGCCGTGTTGCTTGCGCTTGCACTTGGAGACGTGCTTGACCATAACCCGGCGCCCGGTACTTGCCTATAACCGGACATGGTAGAAGTCAGGGATGTCTTCGTAGACGATTGTGGTTCGCGGAGTTGACTAGACAGGTTCCTGGTTTTGACCTGTCCAACACTTGACGTTTGGGTAGTCACTGTGTCATTGCGGCTAAAGGGACAACCCGCTGTCGAGTCGTAAACCGTCAGAGCAATCACGGTACAACCAGTCGTATCAGGCTTTGAGTCTGAGAAGATGTCGTAGTATTTATCGTCACCAGTTCCAATAGGACAAGCGTAGTAAGTGCCCGGGCCACGGTCGTAGGCGAGATACCACTTGCCATCTAGGGGATTTAGCAAGATTTCAAATGCTGTGGCGCCAACAATTCCTGCGTAGCATTGGAATTGTTGAGTTGGGGCCCTCATGAAACAGTTGTGATTTAGAATATCTTTGATGGTCTTTGTTGACCTGTCGAAACAGAATCCGCCTTGTTGAAAGGGACCACCAAGACTCAGGTCGCCCAAATGGTCCTCCTTGACTTCCTCGCTAACGAAACCAACGGAACTAAGGCCAAAGCAACAGGAATCGTCCAACTGCCGCGGATTAACAGCGGTACTAGCACCAGTCGCCATACCGCTCAAAAACGGTATGATGAATAACTTCATGTCGGAGAGGGGCAGAGCGCGTTCTCGAGGAACACCAAAATGACAAGAAAATACAGTATGAACCCAGACGAGTCCAAGGCAGTAGGTAAAGGAGACAAGGCAGAATAATCCGGGTGACGAAGCGTTACTTCCTCAGGTAAGTCGGTACGACGTGAATAGGGACAGTGGCTTGGCAGTCGAACGGGACTGCGTCCAGGAGGATTCGAGGCAAGAGATGAGAGAGGATTTGGAAAAATTAAATATCCTGGGTGCCAATGGAGCACCACGGCAGCAAACCCAGTAAAAGTGGTATAAGCGAGTGGTCAAGGAGGCTAAATGAGAGCCGTTATCTGTATCCTACCTCTTGAAACGAACGTGTAATGGCGGCGATGGTGATGGCGATGACGATGACGATGGGGGAAAGGCGAGGAATGTTTGCTTTGCTTGACTAACAAGGTTAGGTGCCTCGTACAAGGTACCTAGATCCAGATCAGATGTGGTGTACAAGACAGCCTAGGCAGGCAAACACAGAGCTCGGTGAGTATCTGGGTAGCGGCAACATGCAGCTGCTTCAGGTGTTGCCCGTCGTCTATTGTTTAGTGCTACGCTCCTACCTCCTGATCGAGACGAACACTAGAAATGTCATTGATTGGTCACTCGGTACTTACATACCTTGGGCAGGAATAACCCCTAAACAGTGTCAATATAAAAAGCGTGCGTAACATTACGATCACTACCCGGGCAGCTACATAATAGGACGTCGTCGAGACAGCGTCTTGGCCGAGATGATTCTAGGCAGTTTTGAGTAGTGTACAACCCTAGAGGAGCAGCTTGAACCGCCTCTTCATGTCTATCGTATAAATATATTGTATGAACACCTAGGTACGATGTAAGTGGAAGTAACTGTATTCACGTTCACATGCTATCACCCGTAGTACCTATACCGATACTAGAAAATAAGCGAACTAAATCTAACTAGGTACCTATTAATGCGTAATCAGTTACCCAGCTTCTTCCCGAAATTTGCCGTGGCATGATAGGAGATGGGACGCATACCAATGAAGGCACCTACTACTGATGCTTCTCTAGTACAAATTTACTATTCTATCGTGTTACGTCATATGAGTCCAACCTTGTCTCACCTTCAGCATTCCACCGTGTAGCCTATATACGTATACTAGTCTGATGTGGCTGTCCTAGCCTCACCTAGGTGTTGATTTGTTTGTTTCCTGTTTGCTTCAGGCATGTGTGTGAAATTTTTTTTAAAAAAAGAAAAACAAGAAAAAAGAAAAAGGGGGTGCTACCAACCCAAGCGTACGGAAGCCCCGAACTCTCTCTTGCTGGAGGTCCGGAGCGTATCGGGAAAGCCTACGTTCGTAGCCTAAACCATATGCCCATACCCAAAAGGAAGTATGCAGAGGTAGCATCCCAGTTCTTCTACGAGAATAACGTGTGTATGCTAGCAGCCGTTAGAGGTGTGAAGTGAAGCCCTGGCCCCTAAGAGCAGGATTGAAGGCCACGAGAGGGGTACAGCCAGTCCGTCACAGAGTGAGTAAAAGCAATCCTCCTTGTGAGTGTAGGTCGTCAGTTTAGCGGCCACAATATTTTGGGGCGCTATGGTACGTAGGGAGATCCCAATTCTATCACCTATCCCACGCCCAATCCGCCAGGCTGGTACGAGTCATAGTCTCAGCCACTCCATAAACACTAAGTACTTATATAAGATGTCTGGAGTTGAATAGGAAAAGGCGGTGATGCGTCAGGAGCCAAGGAGACCATGCAGTTATCTTTACGTGATCGTCAAGCCCAGTACAGCCCAGTGGTTTTACTTTTGACGTAGCTTCAACATCGTTAAAGATGGCCCAGGGGCGTTGAATGTTTAGTTTATCAACATACGCATGAGAAATACGGGTATCGAAACTCAATTGATCAATAACCCTAAATAGGACCGGCCACGAGGCCCGTCATCTACTGTAGACGCCAAATTACATCCTCTAAAGCATCCTAAACATTTCAACTTGGCCCAGGACGAGGGACATCATAAGAATTCATCATAATTCATCCGTCTCCTCATCATCTGACAACCAAATTGAGATCGAACGTCTGTCCGTCTTAGGCTGATCCTGGCTTGATGTGACCGAAGTGAGTGCGTTGGGAGGACTGTTGCTAGGCTCTCGCTTAATGTTAGGTGTAGCCATTTTGACACTTGGTCCTATAAGGTCTTCCTTTTTCATCTCTGTGTTAGCCTCTGGGTGACAGGTGATACCACTCTGGTCGTCAAGGTCCATCTCCGCCTTCACAAATTCCTTGGTATCAATCTCCGTCTTTACACTGCCTTTGGGTTTATTCCCTTCAGCTTTCCCTAGTTGTTCGGCACGGGTTTTGTAGAACGAATCGAGGCAATTTCTTCGTTGCTCTTGTGTCATGCCCTCAACGGCGAAAGCGAATTCCGTAGGGTTGGTAAAGCCGAGTTCTTTGGCCATAGTACAGAATTGCCGTTGCATAACATCCTCGGGGGGGTTGAACTCGAAATGAAAGAACTTGGGTTTATTGAGTGACTGGTCTTGTTGACTATCCAAGAACAGAGCTAGACCAGAGAGACCGCCCTCTGGATCTGTAACCTTCTCGGCCCATCGGGAAAGCTCGTTCTCTACTTTGGATGATCCAATCACTTCTGAGTTCTCATGTGTATATTCAACGCCCTCACCAGCTAGGATGGCTTGTATCGGATCGCTCTTAGTCTTGTTAGCCACCCTGGGATGCTGTATGATACCGCGTTTGTTGCTAGGAGCGGTAAGCATCGTAGATAGCTGCTTTAGACCCCCAGACTCATCATCGGCTCCGCCTTCTTTCTTGATGGGAAGATTATCTTCCGTATCCTGGACTACCTTGTTCATGTCGATATCAATCATCTTGACGCCTGCCCTAGCTTCCGCCACATTCGTCTTGTTTACGATATGGCGAAGAACGCCTTCATCGCCGTTATAGGTCAACAAGTTTTGTATGCCGAATAGCTCGCCCTTGCTCTGATGTTGGACACCCTTGAAATAGCGGCGTTCATTCGAGGCGTTATACCCGATATTAGCCTGTTGCTGTTTGTAGATCTGCCGTGCGTATGTAATCTCTTCAATTGTCCCCACGGATATCAAACGATAGACGTCAACATCACGTACTTGACCAATTCGATATGCACGATCTTGTGCCTGTAGATCGTAGCTTGGATTCCAGTGAGGATCCATGATAACGACCTTGTTAGCCGAGGTGATGTTAAGACCAACACCACCTGCCTTCGTTGATATGAGAAAGACGAACTGATTTGGGTCGCAATTGAAGTCGTCGACGGCTGCCTGACGGTCCTCATATGACATGGAGCCGTCTAAATAGCTGACATTGTACAGGGTTTTATTGAAGAGTTGCTGTAAGATATTCAGTAATCTTACGCTATGAGAGAAAACCAAAACTTTGTCGCCATTCTTATGCCAGAACTCGAGCAGTTTTTTGAGGACTTTCCATTTCCCACAATATTCAGGATTAGAGAGGCTGAGAATAGAGTCTCGGCTAGCATAATGGGTTTCCCAGTCTCTTGGCGCAGCGGCCTGAAGAATTCGAAGCTCCCTTCGGTACTTGTCGGGGACATCGGCAGTTCGTGGCATAAGAAGATTGAAGTGATTGGCCAGTTTCTGTAGCGATATAATAAGAGGAAAGGTAAGCGCTTGCCATTTTTCGCCGTCAGCGTTCACGGTATAGCAACAGTGGCCCCTTGTGTTGCCTGAACCGCACAGGCACTGATCAAAAGACGTCAGAACAAACTGGGCGGTTGGACTGGCGAGAACATTTTCATAAGCCTCCCGCTGCAAATCTGAGAGAGGACAAAAGACGACTTTGTCGGTCTTCTTCGGTAATTGGTCTGCGATCAAACTTTTTAGACGACGCAGGAAAAATTTGGGCAGAAGGTTATCTCGTAATTTTTTGGCCGTCGTACGGGCTTTACTCAACTGATGCAGGGTAGCATCGTGACTCTGCCCGATAGCAAGAGGCTGAGCGACCATACGCTGCCAATCTCGCAGCGTACCGAACTGGCCAGGGTTGGTCCAATTTAACAGTGCCCATAACTCCTCGTAGTTGTTTTGTATGGCTGTCCCGGTTAGTCCGATTCGACATAGGGAGTTAACTAGGTTCATCGACCGTGTAATCCCGGCAGCAGGATCCTTTATGCAATGGCATTCATCGGCGATGACGACATCCCAAGGCACCATGTTAACTTCGTTTGCACTGTTTTTGTAGGTCGTGTAGGTCGTAACCATAACCTCGAGTCTACCGGCCCGGGCAGTGCCGAGGACATCATCACGCTTGGGACCGTGGAAAAGGTCGATGACCCACCAACCCCATCTCTCAAGTTCGTTCTTCCAGTTCTGAATTAGAGATCCCGGACATACGATTAAAACGCGCGGATACCAGTCGTCTTTGGTGCGTCTGTATTTTCTCATTCTTTTTGCGTCGCGACTGTCGCCGGTTTTCCCAAAGGCAACAGTTAAGAACGCAGCAACTTGAACCGTCTTGCCCAGACCCATGTCATCACCGAGAATTCCACCTCGCTGATGTACAAAAAGATCGTATAAGAACTGTACTCCCTCGACTTGATAGTCTCGGAGATACTGTGCGAGAGAGGCTGGTATTAATCCGCCAGCAATCTTTATATCTTTATATGGGTGACAGGGCTTGATTCCACTGCTTGGCTCGAACTGCGGCTTCTCCTCCAGCTCCGCGAGCCTCTCATCATCGGAAAAGAATACATCTGAGTAGTCTGGGGGAAGTCGTAATCCTGCCTCATGAAGAGACTTGCAACGCTCGTCAAAAGCCGTACGGCGTTTCTGAAAATAAGCAGGGACTGATGTGGGCAGAGCAGGCTCTATTTCCGAAGCAGTACTATCGTTCAGCCTCGACCTGGTCTTGTGACTGGCAGTTTGCCGTGACGGCCTACCCCTGCCAGAAACCTTCTCTTTGCCGCTAAAAGTGCCGGACCTCTTTGAAGTCGCCCTCCGCTTTTTGAAGACCGCGTAATGTTCATCCGACTCGTCACTCCAGTCATCATAGTCGACCGGCTGATGCGTAGGTTTCCGCTTGGTCGGGAGTAATTTCTTTGCTTTAGTGTCCGTAGACTCGTCAGAAGCTGTGCTTTCATCATCTGGAATGACAATAGGATCTGACTGTAGCGCCATGTTTATCATGGCTCACACTCATACTGATGGTAGAAAACATGGTTGTATGGAGAAGCACCAAGTGGAAAACTCTCGCCGTATTGATGAAAGAGAGTGAGAACTCAGTGTTGCCATAAGATACACGTTGAAGCTTAAACAAAGGTACCTGCCTAGAGAAGGTGGGGCGACGCGAAAAGGAGGGTGCATAGGCTCGACATCACGTGATGTCGCTGTAGATAAATACCTGACCTACCAGGAAGTAAGGTAATAGTTACTTACTTAAGTATGTACCTGCAGTAGGTACATGAAAGGTTTCCCATATGCACTTAGGCAACAGTTCCTACATGTAGGTATGCCATGAAGTAAATTGGATGTACATTATAGCTCATTATCATCACACGTGACCGACTTAGACGATCTATTTTCAACCTCCCTTTTTTTGGGCCGGAGGGATCTCCATGGTCAGCTCCATGGTCAGCTCCATGGTGTGACATATTACCTGCATGTTTGATCCTGGATTAAGCTGCGCATCTAGTCTACCTCCCGTTAGGTTCTTGATTCGAGTACGAGATCGTATAGCGGATACCTATGAACAGAGGCTCAAGAATGTGTCTCTATGATGTGGCTATCGAAAGGCGACTTCCACACAAACTAGGTTCATGGGCCTGGCAATTACCCAAATTTCAAGGGGTGGCGAGAAGGTAGGTTTACTTTGCGGTCCTTAGCTTTCCCTAAATATCCGCGAGGTATATCTCTCAGGGTGTTAACTTCCTGCACTTAACTGTCCACGGGAGGTAATCGACAATCTCAGCGGGCGAGGGTCTCCGGCCGATAGGTATATAAACTCTGAGCCAACCCAGAATAACAACAGAACATCGTAAAAACAACTTGGAACTTATGCTTAACACGTTACATTATTGTACCCTATCTATACAGCTTTACATTGAGCTACAAGAGCACAATAATCACAAAGTCCAGATCCAACTTGGCTGTCGGACATCTGCAGATTCCTCTCCCACAAGCACAACTTACCAGTGACCACAATGGATCCGACTCCTTCACGTAACTGTATTGAGATTATCGTGCGTCACCGCGCGGAACAATTTGTACCTTGGAACGATGGCAAGGGGATCTCTCCTCCAGATCCCGCCTTGGAGCGTCCAGTAAAGCCAGGCAACCTTTACGACAGAGATCGAGGCGAATCCAGACGACAGTACCAAAAAAATAGGCAACTCATTGTCTCCCTACAACACCTGTCCAAGGCTTCCGGCTGGTTCCACGCGTGGGATAGGATCTTGCCTTCTGGTCCGGCCCACGACTCGCACTGTGTTGTCGATGTTATTGACGTTGATGCGTTTACCATCGTGATAAACCATATACACGGCCGGACCGAACTATTTCCCAGACACGTCAACTTGGAAACTTTGGCAAAAGTTGCTGTCCTTGTGATTTACTTAGGCTGCAGCGAAGTTTTGGGCAATTCTCCTCAACGATGGATGGATAAATTGTGGAGGGAGCAGCATTGGGCGTATAGCCGTGACATAGTCCTCTGGATATATGTCGCTCAGATGTTCAAGGATCCCCAAAAGTTCCGGGAAGCCACACGCCAGGCAATGATGCTGTGGCCTGGCCGCTTCATCGATCTTGGACTTCACATCGAAGCGTCTGTCTCTGGTAAGTAGACTAGAAACTTGACTCCTCATTTATTTCTCAGTTTTTTTTCCCCGAAGAAAAAAAAAACTAACGAGCCATTAGCTGAAATAAATATACGGAGAGAGAAGACTCTCGCTCTTATACTCTCGCGTCTTCGTACATTTACGACCAACCACCTGCAACGCGTCCGAACTATGCCCAGCATTGACAACGAGGTAGCCCTCTTCGGCACTTTACTCAAGCAATTGCATCACAAATATTCGATGTCTCCTGAGGGGACTTGTGAATGTTCGATCGCTAAAGTCGTAAAGGACATTGCCGCCTTGAGACAGTCATTTAGGCTCAATCCGAGCCAAGCAAATGATCCACCTCCAGAAAAGAGGGTTTGTTCGGAGATTGAACTTGTAGTTACCGCTTTTATTAGAGACACTACAGTTCAAGTCGAAGATTTGGAGGGACTCGAACTGCCAGAAGGCTACCAACCGCAAGAGGAGGAAGAGTACTTCGGTGAGCATGATGACGAAGATGAAGATGAAGATGACGAAGACCAGTGGTCTGCCTCAAATTCCAATTAAAAATTGTCATCGTCGACTCTGCGAATCAAACTTTGAGGACTGGAATGATACAGGTATCCCTTACATAGTCGAAGGTTAGGTTGTGTGGCGTAATTCTATACGGACACAAATGAGTCTAGACCAAACAGTCGTAGCAAACATTAATCGAATATTTTAAATCGCTACCAGCCTAGCCTAAACTCCCGGACGCCTTGTGCCTCGCGTGTGTCTCGATATTTGCCAATGTACCCATCATTAAGTATTCGGAACTATAGAAGCTCGAAGTCGTCGAGTTTCTGGCGATAAACCATAATGTTGCGTTTGATCTTGCTGTTAGCCGTCCACGTAACCAGATCTTCCTGATTCCTCGTGACAAAGAAGGCAGGGTCCGTTATACACTTTAGGAGCTGGGAGTTAGCGACTGTTGTATCATGAAATCCCGTACAAAAATGCTAATGTGACAATTTACCTCGACTCCCACTCGCACATGTCCCTGTTCTATCATCTTCGTCGCCCTGAATGGTGCAAATTAGCAATCCGCGGTTTAGCTGCTTAGAATAGCCGACATAGCAACAAGAAATTCACGCACGCTTGTATTGTCTCGGCCATCCGTAAGCGAGTCATTACGACAGGAAGTCTCCGTCTGGCCTGGTAGAGATTATTAGCATGACACGTCAGTAACCGGGAGGGTTACGTACCATGGCTGAAACGGTGACACCGTGCTCAACATTGGAGAGCTTGGAAGTCGATGATAGGATACCCATGTCATACAATTTTTCTAGTAAAAGTTTTTCGTGCTATGTTGTCGCAAGTCAGCCATTGTTGCTCTCAAGAATGGGCTTCCACGTCGGAGCTAAAGAGTCCTAAAATGTTCCAAAAACACACTTGGTGCCCGACAAGAATTGAAGGTAGTAGGGGCCTTACCTTTTGACGCGTCGCACTCTCTGGAGGCAGAAGAGAAAGTCTGTGGGCGAGCTGCCGTAACGACTAGCAAGACATGTTAGATGTAATCATGATTTGTCGAAAAGCGAATACTTACGCCACAGAGCTTGTTGTACCTATCCATCGTACGTCAGCTATACGGTATCCTCAGTAAGGGGTTGTAAATCCGACGTACTTCTGATAATCTCCTCTATCCTGGATCATATCTTTACCCGAGAGTTAGCCCATAATCTTGCCACATCATATTCGAAAAGGACTGGTAAGCCACGCACACCTCCGGATCACTGCTGCATCGCGGTGGTCGTGATCCTGTTTCCAGGTAACGAAATCTGTCTTTTTTAACCTGGAAGACGTTAGGATGCCATCATGACCAATGAGTTTCCGGATTTAAATGAGCAGTGTTGATATAATAGCGAATAAATGTTGAAATATTAGTTAAGAAGGAATAACTTGTCCATACTATAGTATCTGTTAGTATGCACTCTTCACATAGCCACAGGCTATGCTTGGGTTTCCGTAAAGCCCTTACCAGTTTGGATTCATGATACTTGAGCTTTCGAACCATCTTGACAACTGTTTAATCGTCGGCGGTCTCGATAGAACTGGGAAAGTAATTGATTTCGTTCAAGGTATGAAAATCGGCGGCGGAATAGTCGATGCGTGAGGCTACGATTTTGATATGGGACCAGTCTATCACCTAAAATGCGGCGATAAGAATTTGGTCGGACCCCCAAAGGAACCCGCTAAATCTACCTACTTTTTCCGTCATTGGCCAATTATAGTTTGAACCCCAGTCTAGTTAGCCCCCGCCAGCCACATTTCAGACCCACTTTATTATAGATGTTAGTTTCGCCGCCTTTTTCCCTAGACAAGGCTCAAATTCGAAGTACCTACCTACTCTTATCAAGCCCCAAACTTTACATCACCTCACAAGAGCAGTAACAACAGCAGCTGTCTCTCATCACTCACAATGCCACCACGGATACCGGTTCTGTCCGCCTTACGGCAGGGCATGTCGATGCTAAAGACGCCCACCGCCCCTCTAAGCACAACAGCCGCCCCCCAAGCCCGTAAGCCATGAACCAACCCATCCCCTCCACAAACCACAGCACAGCACACCTACACGCCCGCCCCGATACCGATCCTTTACCTTGCCATACTCCGAACCCGAGCATCTCGCAACAAAGCAACTAACAAAAGCCCCCCGAACCCACTAGTCCGAGACCTCAGGAACACGACCTCGTCGATGCTCGACATCGACGGCGCCCCCAGGAACAGCGCCGCCGACTCGACCCAGCTCGCGGGCGAGATGTACAGCCGCATCCGGTCGACGCGGCCCGTCGCGCGCCGCGGCGAGAACCGCAAGAACGCCGACGAGGCCCTGCGCGAGAAGACCCGCGCCGGCGACTTCATCCGGCAGATGCCGCGGCGGTGGCGCGTGGGCGACGTCTACGCCCCGCACGACATGAGCCCCTCCGAGATGGCCAAGTGGCGGAGGTCGACGGGGCGCAAGCAGGATCTCGTGGACATGCTGGGGCTGCGGCCTTTGGACATGTATAGGGTGAGTTTTCCATTCCTTTAATTTTCAAGGCTATGGGTCGCTTTTTGAGCCATGTTGCTGTGGATGCATGGGGGACTTGGGGAAAACGATACTGGTAGGGTGATTTTACAGAGGTTGGATATTTGGCTTATGACGGGAATACGTACGGGAGAGTGACAGATGGGTTACTGACCGCGAGGATCCCAGAACTTCTCCGTCATCTCCGAATTCATAACACCGCATGGCCGTATAATGCGCTCTGTAGAAACCGGACTGAGTCCAGTCAACCAACGCAAGATGGCCAAGGCGATTAGAAGGGCGATTGGACTGGGTCTGCACCCTAGCGTACACCGACACCCCGAGTTGCTGGTGAGGGAACCCAACAAAGTACTCGCACAAAACATGGTTTCAAGGACTAGCACGAAGTTGGGCTATATATAAAACAAGATCAGATATACAATAGTTAACATCTTTGCCGCTTTTATTATGTACAGATAGCAAATATCCGACGTGTATATAATTGTATTGTATAGATCATGCCTTCCACTGCCGCGAGACCTTGAACTGCAACATTCCGCCCCCGTGAATTTTGACCAGCCGGTACTTTGTTTTGAGGGAATCCCAGAGACTCGGATACTCACGCTGTATCCAGGACTCAAAATCATCTTTCATCTCTGCAGATGGCAAAGCATTATACACATAGGCATATCTGCAATTTTTTGTTAGTATGAGTTCTCAAGCTTTAGACGACACTTACGTCAGGAGATCCGGACGCTTGCCGATGATAGCGTCACAATCATCTAAAAGCAGCTTAACATCTGGTAAATGGCTGTGGGCGGCCAACGTCGTCAAAAAAGCCGCGTAAACGTGTTCTGGTACATCAATATCCATACTTCCCATCTTTGCCCAAAGCTCTTTAGCCGGCGCGTCACCATAGGGTTGTATTTCGTAAGCGCGGAAGACAATTTCGAGAGTGGCGTAGGAAGGTCCCGCGGGTGATGTAGAGATTTCTTTCCAAAAATCAAGCGCCCGGTAAGGTTCATCGCACGCGACGTAGCCGATCATGAGCGCGTTATACAGTCGTGTGTTGAATTGTATAGTAGTGTCCGTTTTCGCCATGTTGTGGACTATCCTCAAGCTTTCCAGGTCTGGACACCGCCCAATCCCTTCCAAATATCGTACGTAAGTATCCGACGTAGGTCGACGTTTTCTATTGTTATGAGAGCGCATGTGGCCAAAGAGGAGACAGGCCATATCTGGACGCCGCCTATCGAAAAGGGCGTCCATGATAGATTCTCGAGCATCATTCTCGATCTCTGGAAAGAATTGGCGAAGTAGAGAGTAGGCGTCCCAGACCCGCGCTGTACTGTTCGTCCTATCCAGGCAGTAATCAACAAAGGACTTACACACCATTCGACGCTCAGCGATGCTATAGTGCACCGTGTGAATGGATAGCGTGTCAATTACTTCGTACGTCTCGTCGTTCTTCATGAAGGCCATGCATAATGAAACCACAGTTTCTGGTTCCAGGGTTGCACGGCTTTGCTCCAAGTAGCTCGTGACGTCAAGTATTTTTCCATAATCTGGTCGTGAGGATGAACATAAGCTACGAATCAGCTTGTTTAGTACAGGCAACTCTCTCCCGTTAGAAGATCTTGCGAGGGTTCGCAGGCCTTGGTAGGCGGCGAATGTACCATCGTTGTCTTTGGCACCAAGTCGATACTCTATTTGCAGGATGTACGTCGACAGATTGGGCTCAAACCCCATCTTCTTCGAGAGCGCGATGAATCGTTCAGCCATGTATGGATCATCCTTGTCAATGGCACATTTCAGGAGGGAATTAATGGTCCCTATATTTGGCTGAGCTTTTGGCTGGTCTTTGGTTCGGTCAAACGCGACATTGATCATGTGCTCGATTTGGTCAATTCCTTGGCCCAACAAGAGAAAAGCGAATTGGAACGACACATCCCAGCAAGGTTTGGACTCGCGCAAAGGCCCAGATTGAAGGTGAGCGATGAGGTCTTCGTATATCTCCGTAGCCCACTCTTTCTGGTCGTTGCGGAGAGCGAACTGAAGAACATCGTAGTACGTTGTAGGCGCAGGGTGCAGTCCTTTGCGGATAGGTCTTGTCCACCAGAATTTAGTTTCCTCGACATTGTCGCGCTGCGCAAAGAAGCCTGTCATAACACCGTGGACGCCAACATCGTACGGGATGCCAGATTTCACGGCTTCTTTAATAACCTCGCGGAGTGCCTGCTCCTGCCCCTCACTAGCGAGACCACTTATAATGGGAAGCAAGGCGTGCCTCGGGTTGAATTCGTTGTTCTTAGGTTGCTTCGGGTTCTGGAGGATTTCCAGAAAGATATCCTTGGCCTCAAGTGCACTTCCATACTGTGATAGTGTAACCAGGAAGGAGTGTAAGTATTTCGACTGGCCCTGGGTGTCCTTTAAGCGGAAGTCCAACGTAACGTTATGGAAACGCCCGGGCTCTAATTTCAGCTCCCTCCGTCTTATCTCTCTGAACAGGGCCCTGGAGAAATCCAGATGATGATGGGGGTCATCTCTCGGGGGCTTTTCAAGGCATTGCATAGCTAGGTGGATATCGTCGAGGGAGAGGGCGACATCTTCAACGGCACTGCGCGTGATAAAGTACTGGAGCACCCGGTCTGCACAATGGGCTTGCGTGGAGTTAACTGCACGGTTGTACCTCGCCTTGTAGGCAAAGAAGTCTTGCCATGCTTTGACTAGGTCGGCAATCGGGGGCGGTCGAATGCTGCGGTTCTCGGCAGCTCGGTAGGTGAGCAGAGTCTCGTAGCCCGGCTCGGCGTCGATCTCCCTCACGGCGCGAGGGGGTTTTTGGAAGAGCTTGAAGAAGGACCTCTGCTGGGCGGTCCTGGGGACTCGACAGCCGACGGGGTGCGTGCGACAGGTCGGCCGGGGAGCAGGCGAGCCGAGATACAACGTGGCCATGCCCCGAGTCGCAGTCGGCGGGCGTCGTAAGACATGGCGAGTCACCTGCGACCGCATCGTGGGAGAGGCAGGCTATGTGTGGTGGTTTCTGGGCGCTGGGTTAGCTTGCAATGGCCACTGATCTCAAATACGCATTGGCCCAACTGCTTACCTGCACATGGCTGGGATCGTGTGCGAGGCCGAATAAGGTACAAGACTAGCCTGTGGTACAATGAAGCTCCAAAAAAGACGGATTGAAGCTCCCCAGCGCGTCCGTCGTTCATGATAAATCCATTACTTACTTCTTTCTCGGATAGTAGATAGATAGCACTGGTGCTGCGATTAGGGACCTTTATCTACAACGGCCCGTCGGAAGCCATGCTACAGCTGATACCAGCACCACACCCTTAGCATGCATACCTACCTAGGTACCCACCCTACACGCTACGCAGCATGTATATTTCATTTTCCCTCTTTCAATATCAGATTTCCTCAAGAAACTTGTGTGAATAAATCCTTTTTAAGTTCCTCGCGAGCAAAATTCTAAGAGTAATTGAATTTCCTACTGCACAGAAAAATATATGTCGAGAAACTCCTGTGTAACCTCGTTTACAGCTTAGTTACAATAGTACTCTCACTTTCGGTCTCACAAATCTGAACCTCACTCGAAGTAAAGGAGTCAGAATTCCCCACTGGGTATGATAATGAGACCAAACAGTCTTTAAACCTGTGTGGCTCTAGAACTTTTTTGGCTGGCTCTAGTCCTGCCATGCGTCATAGGCAGCATCACGAGGCTTATGTGTAGGTAGTCCCTACTTATACAAATGCGCCATGCAAGACTCAGCCCGCCAACATGCAACGAAGATGGGGACTATGAATACAACTGCACAGCCTATCCCCTTTGAGGCACAATCTGGGTACTTCGAGGGCAAGATTGGTGATATTGTTCACCAGGTGCTTGTAAAACCCACATTGCCTCCAAGTTACAATGTTATGAAAGATGTGCTTTCACCCTATTGTATGCTAAAGACGTGTTAAAGCAAAGGCACGGGTGCTCAAAGCTACCGTTTGCTTTAACATTTGTCCACAAACAATCATATCAAGTCTTACTATTCCGCAACCTCCGCTTGAGCTCCTACACCCTAGTTCTATTTTTTATGCGTATTGTGGGTTATTGCAATGCGACTAGGTTCCCAAAAGCATGACCATGCAAGAGATATGGCATACGCTGAACGAATTTCTTTTCTGGAGTCTCCAAACGATGCCTCTACTTAGCATTACAGTCAATATCGCTAATAAATAAGCGCTCCCCGGTGGTGTTCTTGGTTAATCGACTGCACGGCTAGGAAGACGAAGAGTTACATGTTTAGATGGGCCGCAGATTCTAGAGAAACTCGACCACCTTGTAGAGACAATAATATTTAGATTAGAAGGCGACCAAAATGGTATGATGAAGCTAGTAAGGAGATATAAAAATAGACGGGACCGCGTCCAAGGATATATCAGAGCCGTATTAGATGCTGCTGCTAAACGTTCGAGCGACGCAACAAGCGATTTCGCCGGACTCTAAGCTCACCGTATTTATTTGAATATATATGTGCATCTTAGATTCCGTAGAGTGGTCCTAACTTATCATATGTCCCTCACCTCATCGTTCCTACTGGCTCTAGAGTAAGAAGCAGGTCGAACCAGTCGCAAAACTACTCACTATTATAGGCCGCTTTGAAAATGGCTGGCAAGTAGATATACCAAAAGGCGATGCGAGGAGCTTACTCGAACAAAGCACATGGATTCAATCAAGTGAGTTACCCGGGCGAATGCGTGCAAGATCCCATCATGGATCGTCACGTATATGCTAAGGCTATATACAGTGCAATCCGTCGTATTCCAGCTCGACTTTGCCAATCTTCTGATTCCGTTTATTGAGTATTGCATTTTTTTTAAATGCCGAAAATCTATATATGCCCAAGTTTACCAGAAACACACTGCACGCTATCGTCCCACCACCTTCTACGCATACATATATACTCGTCAGATAAATAAACAGTCCAGAATCCGTCTAGTCACGGCTATAGACCCTTTTCCCTGCAACCCACGTCTCTTTGACTTTTAGGGAGCGAAGCTCCTCGATATCCATGTCCTCGAGAGGCTTGTCCAAGACAATCCAGTCTGCATACGCACCGGGCTCGATGACCCCCGTCTTTCCCTCTGTGAACCCACCATAGGCGGGCCCTTCCGTAAAGCCGCGGATTGCCTGGTCGAGCGTCAAGGCTTCTTCCGTGTGCCAGCCGTCCGGAGACCCGTTCGCGCCAAGGCCTGTATGTGGGCTTTTCCGCGTTACGGCGGCGTAGATGCCTTGAAACGGATCCGCTGGCTCGACGGGGAAATCGCTGCCAAGTACTGGTTTTATGTCTAGAAGCGAGCGCATGCGATACGCTTCCTTTTCCGTGCGATCTTTGCCGAGTCTCTGTTCAGCATAAGCCATATCAGATGTAGCGTGTGTGGGCTGGATGGAGGGTATGATGCCGATAGCGTGCATGCGTGCTTGATCATCTTCATGTATAATTTGTGAGTGCTCGATGCGGAAGCGGTACCGCGCTTGGCAATCTGCGAGAGACTCGCAGGGACAGAGTAGTCTCAGAGCAGCTGTCTGGGCATCGATGGCGTAGCGGTTTGCAAGGTCACCGATTGCGTGGATATTCACCTGGAACCCCTTGGTGGCCCACGACACGGCCCGGTAAGTCAGTTCAGATGCATTTACGAGCAGAGAACCTGAGATCCCTGGCCGGTCCGTATAATCGTCGATCATCGCGCTGCCCCAGCTTCCCAGAGCACCGTCTATGTGAATTATTAGGAACCGAGCATTGTATGAAGGCGGAATTACGTGTAACACCTACCTGCGAACAATTTAACGCTCTGAATGTTCAGAAAGCCATTCGGATCGTTGTATCGCTCAACTGGATCGGGACAAACTGCGTTCCGATCGTAGTATTCCGCCATTGCATAGACTCTAAGCGTCCAATCCTCGGTTCCTGCGAGGTCCTTAAACAGATTCAGGTTGTCAGCATTAACACCTGCATCATGCATCCCCACCAACCCGTACTGATTGAGTTGTTTCATTGCACTCTTCAAGAACACCGCCTTCTTCTTATTGTCTGCTTTCGGCCACAGCGCTAGAATAGGGGCGACTGCATTATCGCAGAAAACACCCATTCCCGGATTTCTAACAATTTCTCCCCCGGGAATATCAGGTAAATCCTCTGGTAGTAAATCCAGAACAGCCTGAGACACCCATATGCAATGCACGTCTACTCGGTCGAGCATGATATATAAATCTTTTAGGCTCTCGTCAGCTGCTAAATCGTCCTTCATAGCTTGTTAATTTGACAGATCCAAATAATGAAGCTCATACTGTTCTGTGAGCGTGATGGATATCAACTCACAGCAGTCGGCATAGCTCCGAGAGCCATCTGATCCCATCCAACTCCTCTAATCCATTCGTCTGCACTTCCTGCCCCAGCATTCTCGCCCACATATTTGCTAACGCGACCACGAATCTCGTCCATGGTCGTCGAACCGAAGAGGTTGACTGAATTGAGGAATTCACCATACTGAAGTAAATGCCCGTGGCCATCCCAGAGGCCGGGCATGGCGTATCCCGGATGGGCAGTCTCAACAAGCTTCGAGTCATTGCTCACGCTAAACACTTTGGAGAACTTCCCCGTAGATGACACGGAGAAGCAGTTCACATTTGCGCCAGCGGCCCCATTCGTTCGGACGCCTTGGTAGCAGTGTGTCTCTGAAAAGAAGGCGTCGACAGCATTCTGACCAAATCTGACGAGACTCCCAAACCCGGCCACGGCAGCTACCGAGTATAACCAGGCCATAGCTAGATCTGCGAACTGGTAGAAAACCACCAGGATAGAAGCTGGATTTAAACACCAAGGTAAAGTATCCAATCAAACGTCTGTATCGAAATGGTAGTTAAATTTGGCTTAAGGAGTTAGCGGTGATCGATCCAAATTCATAGCCAACATAATTATCACAGACGCGACTTCATGGTTGAGTGCTAAAACCTGGTATTGTTAATAGGGCCTTGCTATGCAGCCTGTGGAGACAAATTGACCACCCATCATCAAACTAGTAGGAGCTTGATTTGGATCTGGTACTTGATACCCCATAATCATTGATGCCTTGCCAGGTGGTGAAATGGAAATACTATCTTATCTAGTGTATCTCGCAGTCCCATTGTTTGGTACCGCCGATATCGCGTTAGGTTGAGCTTGGACCGTGTCTCGGACAAGTAGCTTTGGAGAACCGACTCACGTTTAACTGTGAACCAATCAATAGATTAGATAAGATAACATCAACCCGAACTTCTCCATCTTTCCCGATTAGGGATTCGGTACTGTACTTGGACTTGCATGAGCTGACTAAAAATAGGTACCTAAGAGAGTATGATTAGCATGTCTGGTGTACGCATACCTAACCCAACTCCCTACCTCTACTGTCTCACAGCCACCAGCTCATCTATCATTTAAGACAATCTGATCTGATGGTTGACGCAATTCCTAGATGTGTAAGTAGCGGTCAATCTTCGAAGACAAGAATCTTGAATGAGATATCGTATTACGCTGTGTTATAGTACCAGTTTACACGCGAAAACACGCGAAGCCTTGAACAAGGACGATACCTACCTACTAGTGAGAATGTCATCCGAAGTGGGGCTATCCTACAACGGTCACCGACGACAAGATCGTAACCATGCACACACGTGTCCTGTCGTATTGAATTCGCTATTGAGACTGTAAGGAGCTAACTGGGAAACATAAAATCACCAATACCTCCTCCACTGGAAAAGTGGAAGAAAATCTGGTTTAGGTCTTTGTCTTCCAAGCCATCGCTAACACTAAGCTTACTACTTGTTTACAATCTACCCCGCGATCTTACAAGAATAGCAGTTCAAACAACCCGCTCGCTCGCTCATAATGGCCACCCCAAAAACCGACCTCGTCAAACTCTCCGAGACAGACGTGAACGACGCTCTGGCACTAGAGCAATATGGACCCGTGATATCCTCGCCGCCCTTCATCCTCCTAGACGGGACATTTAACACGCGGGACCTTGGCCTGGTACCCGATAGTCCCCTGCGGGCAAACTACGCCTTCCGGTCCGGTGCTATCGGCCGTCTCACGGACAATGGCAAGGCCGCGTTGACGGGCAAGCTGGGCGTGAAGCGGGTCTTTGATCTGCGCTCGCCGGAGGAGCGCGCCGGCATGCCTGACCCCGTCATCGACGGCGTTGAGAACACCTGGATCCAGAGCAGCAACCCGGACTCTAAGCCAGACCTGGATACTTTCGTCGCAGGCAAAGGTGAGGCTGGTTACGAGAAAATGTACCTCGAGGTCGTCGACATTTATGCCGAGAGCTGGAAGGCCATTCTTGAACATATCAGGGACCGTCCACAGGATCCGTTCTTGGTCCATTGCACGGGTGAGTGGTAACTCTTTTCTCTCTCTCTCTCATCTATTTGGTATGCGCACGGCACCGTATATGAGAACTTGAGAAGGAGTCAATATCCAAAAAGAAAAAAATTAACACATTTGTTCCAGCTGGCCGGGACAGAACCGGCATTTTCGGCGGCCTGCTCCTCGCCCTTGCCGGCGCATCCGAGGACGTCATCGCCACGGACTGGCAGTTGTCGCGCATTGGCACCGAACCCGTGCGTGCCATGCTTCTTGATTTCGCCAGAAAGGGCACGGATGCGCGCGGCAACGACCACCCCGGTTTCTACAACCTGGTCAGTTTGAGGAAGTCTTGCTGGCGGGCGTTTATCAAGGGTCTAGAAGAGCAGTACGGAGGGTTCGAGAAGTTCGTCACGGACAAGCTCGGCTTCTCACAAGATGATCTAGCAAAAATTAAGAAGAACTTGACGAATGCTCAAGTCTAGACATAAATAGACGGAATGGATGGTAATGAGCTATTTAGTTGCACATAGACAGATATCTCGTACATACATGCAGCCTAGATTAGATGATACTATTCCATACTCTTAGTAGTTCCGACATGCGAAAGTGACTACTATATCTAATTATAAGTTCCAATACTGGGTTGAAAGGCGTTGCGGAGTGCCTTTAGTCGTTTTACATTCAACGTGATAGTCTAAAATGTTATACATCCTATCAATAAGTACATGCAGTGTGCTGATTCCAATAATAATGTACCATTTTCTCAAGCAGCGCATGTATCTATTCCTAAAGGGTATTATCTCCCAATTTATGTTAAAGAGTGTGTCTAGCATACGTATGCGTAGTATATACTCATAACTTCATTCCGAGCCAAAAGATCGAATATACATCTCGAGAATACCCAACCAGAGAATTACGTACCAAATAGAAACCAACAGAGTGTAATGTCGTCGTCCCCTTGCAAGACATGCCACTCCTGCAGGTCTCTCCCGCCAATCAGTCAACTGCCCCGCACTACCTATGCGTACTGAATACCCAACGCCACTACACCACCACCTACGTCATAGGGGTCTTGTGACGCAGGGATCTCAGGAACGGCATTCCAGGCATCTGATATTGCTCCCTTCCATCATCTCGATTGCATAGATCGCTGCTTAGACGTAAGAGCCTGACATCATATGCTGGGGACGGGAGGCGTACTAAGTATACGCATACGTGCTCGACAACCTGATAGGCTAGTCTTGAAGCTGAACTTGCGAGTTCTCGAACATAGCTTCCCGAAGATCTTTGATTCGTCTATTGCCAAGTTTCTTCCATGATGTAACGAATGTCGCTAGAAGTTATCGAAGGTAAATGTGTGTATATAAATACGTATATAAGAATCGCTCTTTCCCAATCTACGAATGAATTACTTATTTATCTATCAGACCCTAAAAAACAAGCCCAACCCTACCAATACCTACTGAAATCCCAATACAAAAACAACAAAACAACATCAAAATACGATTACATCAACAAATACACAAAACAAGATGCCTCATCTTCACACTACCACTAGAACCACCACTACCCGTCGCCACCACGGCCTCTTCGGCCGCTCGCAGCCCGTGCACCATCGCCAAGTTCACCATCAACACCAGCACCACAATCACCACAGCCACCATCACCATCACCAGAAGCGCCACGTGACGCTCGGCGACAAGGTCAGCGGAGCTCTTCTCAAGCTGAAGGGCACGATTACGCATCGGCCGGGGCAAAAGGTACGTCGCATCTAGCTCACTACAATGGGTATACTACATCATCCCGCGTCGCATTCATATAACTACCTAGACCGGTAAAACGATGCATCAATCCCTAATTTCCACACACGTGCCCCGAGAAAATACCGTTGTTCCCCACAGATATCTAGTCCGGATGTGTCATTCTGATATGCAATCACCAGGCCGCCGGGACCCGCCGCATGCACGGCACAGACGGGCGGGGAAGCCGTCGCTCTCGATTCTCATCTCATCGCAAGTATCGGTACTAGACACGAAAGCGCGATGACTGAACCCAAACCCCCCTCCTCCCCAATCAAGTCCGATCTCGCACGGTGGAGAGGAGACAGGACAAACAAGAGATAGGAGAAGAGGAAAAAAGATTGGGGTTACAGAAGGAGCGGAGTCATTCTGTTACTGATGACGATGATGATGATGATGATGGAGACGACGATTTATGATGTACTATACTATACTATACTGTACTCTAAGATACCCCATGGAAAGATGACCATAAGGCCACTGTCAAGTTGTATGCTTAAGCATTAATACCCGATTATCATATTTCGAAGAAGAAACGACATGTCAAATTGGCATCGAAATGCGAAAAGTGAAAAGGGGAAAGAAAATGTCGTAGAGGGAGTGGGTGCAAACAATAAAGGACGTCGTTCTTCGCTGCATAGACTCTTGACCACGTGTGCTAAGCGCCAGTGAATGAAACTTGAATAGGACTAACCAGGCAGTAATGTATCTATAGTAGATAGATCTTGGCTGCTACCCACCTAGCAGCCAAGTGTCTCCACGGGGTGGTTCAGATAGTAACGGAAGGCCTTCCGGCGGTCTGGCGAAATGTCGGCAATGTATGCACGGGTGTGCTCTAGACTAACAAAACAGTTGAGATAAGACGAAATGTGATATCAACCAGACGAGAAGAACCCGGATAAGTAATTATGGCTATGATTATATGTCGAGTCCTCTTACGATCGGTTCGAAATCGTTGCCAAGGCAATAATTGTTTGTCGACTGTTGTTTGTAAAGCAACAGTTGCTGCAACAAGGTCGTTCGTTGCACGTGCAAGGATGGGTGTTAACCTCTGGTTCTTTCATCCAATCTAGTAGCAGTTGGGATGGTTCTAGATTTCGTCCCATCCCAACGCATAATCTTGACATGCACCCCCTATCACTAAGCACATATACTTTTGTGTGCGCTGCTTTAACGTAGCTCCAGCTGTGCCGACGAATGAGATATCTAAGCCAGCAGCTTTTTTTTGAGCCTCATATCAGAGAGCGCTGTAAGCCAGGGTAATTGGGTCTCATGACCGAGTCTCACCGTTATATTGCCGATATATGTATCGTGACAGATCCGACACACACGTCTCCAAAGCCGATAAAGGAGTTGAACGATCGTGATAATCTTGCAGAAATGTGATCCCAAATTTCTTAATTAGTCTCCGGTATCGTGGCGTAATAGCACGTCGACGAAGCCTGGTAAAATTTACGTGAGAGTTCCATCATGCATCGCCCAGGCCCGTCATCGGCGAGCTTGATTGGAGTATATCTGCTCTCTTCTTTCTGTCTATCAAGGAAGTAGCCTTCTGAATACCCCTCATCGATCTAAGAACTTACAATCTTATCTATAATTATATCTTCAGGTTTTTCACCGGAAGCGTGAGGGTTGGTCTACCTGTTTTGAAGCATTTCGGAGAAGGATAACGTAGTATCTGCGTATAATGGCCCGCGACGAAATAGAGTTAATGGCTACGCCTATGAGCCAAACTCCGGAGTGCCCAACACCCAACACCCCTTATACTGAGGAAAAAAGCGACGGCGCATTCTTTGTAGCTATCAATCCTCGGCTGCCAGACGAAGAAGACTTCACACAAAGGCAAGAGTTTTCACTCCCGCCTGTAGATGGTGGGAAAGATGCGTGGCTTTTCCTAACGGCTGTTTTTGTAGTAGACGCTCTGATATGGGGTATGTGCTTCCTAGTCACCTTTTACTATAGCAGCTATTTTCGATGCAAAATACTCAGTTTCTGATATTCAGGATTCCCTTTTGCCTTTGGCGTCTTCCAAGACTACTATAATTCGCACGAGCCGTTTGTTGGACAGCCTAATATAGCAGTCATTGGCACAAGTGCTATGGGTGTGATGTACTTAGCATCACCAATTATCATGGGCTTTTGCCGGACATTTGGACGCTGGACGCGTTACTTTCCCCTGACAGGCCTTCTTATCATGGCTTTGGCGTTGGCACTAAGTTCGTTCGCGACGACAACCACGCACCTAATTATATCTCAGGGAGTCTTTTATGGCTTTGGTGGGGGACTTACCTACTGTCCCTGTATCATGGTAGGTTGAATCCTGATACTCACCATTCCAGAGATCCATGTACCCAGGCCCAAAAGGGCAAATAAGCGCTTCCCATTCGATGTATAGAATAGGGGGCAACTTATTTCCGAAACCGTTTGTTTTCCGAGAAGTAATGGCTGACTGAAGTTACTGCTAGTACTTGGACGAGTGGTTCGTCAAAAAGAAAGGGCTAGCGTATGGAATTATGTGGTCGGGCACGGGTCTAGCAGGTGTTGTCCTGCCTCTCCTCTTACAGTGGCTTCTCAGCACTCTCGACTTCCGCAACACACTGCGACTATGGGCAGGCTTGCTGTTCGTCTTAGCAGCGCCGGTAGCCTGCCTCATCAAACCTCGTCTACCACCATCGGCAACAAGCCATGCGAAGCCTTTCAACTTGTGGTTTCTAGTAACCCCGGCCTTCCTGGTGTACCAAGCAGCAAATATCGTCGAGGCAACAGGATACTTTTTGCCTGGCATTTATCTGCCGACGTACGCACGAACTACACTCGGCGCGCCATCTCTCTCGGCAGCCACAACGATCCTGCTGGTCAACGTTGCATCTGTATTCGGATGTGTAGCAATGGGTTGGTTCATCGACAGGCTCCACGTCACAACCTGCATCCTCCTATCCACCATTGGGGCCACGATAAGTGTGCTCGTGATCTGGGGACTATCATCGTCCCTGGGGTTGCTGTACTTCTTCTGCGTTGCCTACGGCCTCTTTGCAGGGTCTTTCACGTCCGCCTGGCCCGGAATCATGAGGGAAATAGCACAGGACGCACAGAACGGCAACAAGGGCCAGGTAGATCCGAATATGGTGTTTGGGTTCCTTTGCGCGGGACGAGGGGTTGGCAACGTGGTCGCCGGATCTCTGAGCGAAACACTCATCCGTAGCTCGCTGTGGGTGGGAGAGACGGCAACATATGGGTATAGTAGTAGTTATAGCAGCGTGATTGTGTTCACAGGAGTGACGGCGTTGCTCGGTGGTGCAAGCTTCATCTGGAAACTCTTTCGTCGCATGTAGCGCCCATGTCAGCGGTACCTATTGGAGGCAATTTCTCATTTCGGACATGGTAGACAGGCTATACAAAAAAAAGAGAGGAGTTGGGTTAGGTATAGACTACATTTAGTATTGGGGATAACATCGGTAGGTAGACTCAATGCTGATGCCAATGTAGTAGTATAAAATGCTCCAGGGTACCTTCTAGCCAGAGATAAATGCACACCTTAAGGTAGGTACAGTAGGCACATAACCTACCTTGGGTAAGTACGATGTAGCAGCCATGGAGCCTTCTGAAACTGGACAAGCCGACGAGGCGTATGTAGGTACCTACCTATTTCATACTGCGTAAGCGTACTTAACTGTACTCACTACATGTGGCCACTAAAACTCCCTCCTCCGCTGGCATTCTAGAACGAAAGCGAACCTCGGTGGGGAAGCCGCATCCCGCACCCCGAGTAGCAAGCCGAAGAAGCAAATCGCTTCCACCGACCAGATAGCCAATGGGAGAGGAGGAGATAATAAGATGACACTCCAGAGGCCAGAAAAAGCTTCGGCTCAACTCCCCCACCCATCCATTACTTTTACGAGACTATTTATGTAGAGATACGTTTCCTCACATTCCGTGATCATCGAACAGTCACCCTCGAACTTTATAAACACCACATTGCACATTGCAGATTACCAATTGTCAATCGACCTCGTGGGAGAGTTGCGATCGTCGTCTTTGAGTTGTCTTACTACACACATATTCGTGGCATCTCATTCATAAGTAGTCAATTCCCCAGCAGGCTCTTCCAGCTTAGTACACTCAATTGCGTGCTACCGGTAGTCCACAACTTCTTTTCCACACTTGACTCTCTGCACCAGTCTCGCGACGTTCCCTTCTCGGCAATCCACAGGCACCAGCCAGCACCATGTCGTTCTCAAGCCTCGTCCAAGACCTGTCCATCCGCGACACCAACAACCCCCGCCGCCGGGCTCCTGGAGGCGGCGCCCCGTCCGTGTCGACACTCGACGACCGTACCTCGCACATCTCGCGTGCCATGTCCTACGCCAGCACCGCCGCCACGAGCGTGAGTATCTCTGGCGACATCTCCAGCCAGCTTCACGGTGGCTACCACCATCCGCTTGCCCGGTCCTGGCAGGCTGACCGCCAATTGACCAAGGTCCGTGCTCTTGTGTGACGGGATGTCTCGTCCTCATATCAGTCCTTGTGGCCCTGACGAGAGAACTGACCCAACACTGCACAGTCTATGCTCATTTATCCTCTCTTCATCTCCGACATTGAAGACGACGAGACCCTCATACCTTCCCTCCCTGGACAGTGCCGCCGTGGCATCAACAAACTCGTCCCCTTCCTCGAGCCGCTCGTTCGTAAGGGTCTCAAGTCGGTGATGCTCTTCGGTGTCCCGCTACAGCCTAACACGAAGGATGCCCTCGGCACGGCCGCCGACGACCCCAAAGGTCCCGTTATACAATCGATCCGACTCCTGCGCCAGCGCTTCCCGCAACTCTTCATCTCCGTAGACGTGTGCCTGTGCGAATACACCTCACACGGCCACTGCGGCATCCTGCGTGACGACGGCTCCCTCAACAACCAGCTCTCCGTGGACCGTATCAGCGACGTTGCCGTAGCATACGCCCGCGCCGGTGCCCATTGCGTTGCGCCTTCCGACATGAACGATGGCCGCATTCGCGCCATCAAGCTGAAGCTGATCGAGGAGGGCATCGCACACAAGACGCTGCTGATGTCGTACGCCGCCAAATTCTCTGGTTGTCTATACGGGCCATTCCGTGATGCCGCCATGTCTACCCCATCGTTTGGTGATCGCAAGTGCTACCAGCTACCACCCGGAGGTCGTGGTCTCGCGCGCCGTGCTATCACGAGAGATATCGGCGAGGGCGCCGACATCATCATGGTTAAGCCCGCCTCCCAATACCTCGACATCATCAGTGACGCCAAGGAGCTCGGCCGCGATCTCCCCGTCGCTGCCTACCACGTCAGCGGCGAGTACGCCATGGTCCACGCCGCCGCCAAAGCTGGTGTTTTCGATCTCAAGACTATGGCTTTTGAAGTCACCGAGGGCATCCTGCGGGCCGGGGCCAACATTGTCGTCAGCTACTTCACGCCTGAGTTCCTTGACTGGCTTGAAAACTAACTCTGGCTTTCTGTAACGAGTTGCTATGCGTATTATTTATAAAGTAGATTGCTAGGTGGCGTTCAGGGAGAGGTATTCATCCACTACGGGCGTTCTAATGGGAAGTGAAACAAGCCGATATAATGAGGCGAACTACTAGCATTGGGGTGCACTGGCATGGTTATAGCATTGAAAGCGGATCTGACGAAAGTAAAAATAAAAATGGAATGATGAGAAAGAATCTCGATATAGCTACACATGAATATATATCTAGTTTCCTTGCTCCACCTATGCTTTTGATCTCGAATCAATAGCGCTTACTTGAACTATATGATACAATCCCTAGATACTCCACGCTATAAGGCATCACCAGTGAATAAAATTAAATTATTAGAAATTCATGGACATCTTCTTTTTGGGAAGCTAGCTTGTATGGATAGGTACTGTAGACGGTTCCCTCTATCTCATACCAGTCATTTATCTAATCATCCACTATACTACGTAGCTAACCGACTCACTCCTGTCCTCGAATAAACCGGCAGATTGTGTCCCCCTATTATAACATTTGCTCACTTGTTCTAGCGTTTGCCTTGACAAGCAGTCACGTACTATCAATCAACAAACAAACAGTCTGCTGTTTCATCCCATGACATGGCTGGCCGGATGAAGACTGCGTCTTCTGGCAAGACAATTCGGGAAAACTGTTTCTTTTTGTACACTTCATCACAAATCCCCTTTAACCCGCCTAGAAGGAACACCAAGAACGCCTCTATGATCATCAGAGCATGCCACCCTGTCCATAACTTAGGCTTTTTGCTCTCTTCTGTTTTGTAGATATTGCGAGGTGAAATAGTACTTGGTTCTACCCACCCATTGTACAGATGAGCGACTTTTGCATCCCGCTGAGAAACGGAAGTGCCCTATTTCTTCTTCCCTTTCGATTTAGACTTGGTTCCTGATACCGAGGCCGTAGAGGTGACACTCGAGGCCCGTGAAGAAGGAGCTGCAGAATTCGACTTGTTAGCGCCCTTGACATTGTCTAGTGCTTTATTCTATTTCCTTCGTTAGTACATATTCAACTCTTTGTAGAAGCATAATACAAGATTGCCCTACCTTCACACTACTCTTCGACTTCTTCTTAACTGGTGCCATGCCAAGAATGCTGTCCTCGTCGTTCTCCTCGTCTTCGGGCTCTCTCTTCCCCTTGCCATTGACACCGTTCGATTTCGTCGGATGCACATCCTCAAACTCCTTCACAATAGTAGTGAGAAGGGTAGTGCAACGACGGCTGATCTCGACGGGCGTCCGGCTTAAGAAGAACCAATCAAATCGGAATAGAGGACTCTCTCGAATCTCATCACGAATGCGTTCGAAAATCGCTTCCGAGTCAATACCGTACTTGTCAAGAAGCACTAATAAGAATCGATCTTCTTCTTCCGTGTAAACCTTCTTGTTAGTTGTGGAGACAGAGTAGTTGATCTTCATCTGCTGCAGAGGCACGCGGTATTGCTGCAGTTTCTTTCTGAGCATTTTGCGTTGATGCTCAGTTTTACGCAGTCGCTCCTCTCCAGTCTCAATAACCCCAAGGGATTTAGTATAGTCAGCGACTTCAGTGTAGCGCTGCCAGAATACTTTTGAGTATGCTTTGATTTCCGCCGGGGTCTTACTGTCAACTTCCTCGGCAATTCTATCAAAGTCGTGACGCCCGTAACGTGCAGAGCCGTTGATAAATTGTTGGTAGTCTCGTCGATTCCAGTCACTAAAGCCTTGAAGCGAAAGCTTCTGCTTCTCTTCCTGTTCTTCTTCTGTAAGGGGAACAGCGGTGTCAATTTCTTGTTGGTCTAAAGCACGCTCAGCTTCACGTTCTGACAGGTTGTCATCATCACCGTCAGGTAATGGAACTTTGTAACCAATCTCTTTACGGTAATATGCCGTCTCACGATCTTGTAATTCTCGCAGGCGAGGAGGGTAAAACTGGTAGTCGTGAACAGGAATTTGCTTTGGTGCTCGAGGTGCTTTAGGCTTGGGCTCTGCCTTGGTAGTCCCGTAGATTGCCTGCCGATAGAATTTGTCGACTGAATATGACTGCTCTTTACGCTCGCGCTTTGCGGGATTGATCCAATTCAACCCAATTTCCTTCTTTTTGCCGCTGAAGTTTTCACCGTTCCATTCGTAAGCAGATTCTGAAGAAAATTTCTGCAAATCATCGATACCTAGTTTCTCGTATTTCGCGTTAAGCTCTTTCGTTCGAGCTTCGCCCTTCGATAGAATCTCCTCGATGTCGTCATCATTCAGTTCAGTACCTTTTGCTGCAGTACCAATTGCACCCTTGTTCTGAAACACTTTTTCGGCTCCGTGTTGAATCATATTGAGAAGTTCATCCTTGCCAGCTGGGCCCTTAGCACCGGGGTGAGCACGACCTTGTTGAATGACTAGCTGATCGAGGCGAAGCTTTTGGGCGGCTCGCTCAAGGACCTTCTCTTCAATTGCATTCTCCGTGACAAATCGATAAACAACGACCTGCTTGGTCTGCCCGATTCGATGCGCCCGGTCCATAGCTTGAAGATCTGCTTGAGGGTTCCAGTCGCTATCGTATAAAACAACGATATCAGCGGTAGTCAGGTTGATGCCCAAGCCACCAGCTCGAGTCGTTAGCAAGAAAATGAACTTATCCGAGCCCTCTTTATTGTAGTCATCAATAGCTGCAATTCGATCTTCGTGTGCAGTGCCTCCATCGATACGGCAATACTTATATTCACGGAATACACAGTAGTCTTCGAGGATATCGAGTAGGCGGCTCATTTGTGAGAAAATCAGAACACGACTACCTTGTTCCTGCATCTTCTTGAGAAGTCTGTCGAGCAGTGCCATCTTCCCAGAGTTGAACACGAGATGCTCATCTGTTGTATACGGCGGCCCAGGCTCGGCACCCTCAAAAAGATAGGGGTGGTTGCAGCACTTTCGTAGTTGCATCACTATGTTGAGGAGGCGGGTTTTCGATTCTCGTTTTCCACCCGCACCATTGACAGCGTCGATATCCTTCTCGAGGATTTTCTGGTACCATTTGACCTGCATGTCTGACATACCAATATATAAGTTAACTTCCTTTTTAGGTAATAAACTCTTTTCGACGTCGGCCTTTACGCGGCGTAGAAGAAAGGGTCGTAAGACCTTGTGAAGTTGCTCCACGACTTTCTCTTGATCCTGACCCTGACCAGAAAACCACTGGTCAAAGGCCTCAGCATCACCAAACACATCTGGTAGTAAGAAGTTCAAGAGAGCCCATAGCTCATGGAGATTGTTTTGCAGCGGGGTTCCCGTGATTAGTAGACGGTTTCGTGAGTTAAACAGCCGGATTACCTGTGCTAGCGAAGACTCTTCGTTCTTGATGCGATGCGCCTCATCGATGATGATATATTCCCAGGCAAACTTTTTCAAATGGCTCTTTTCTCTTAGGACCATCTCATAACTTGTAATGCAGACATCGAACCCATCATCAACCAGCCGCTCGTTGATCAAGGCATGTCGCTCATCCTTGGCGCCCTGAAGAACTAGTACGTTGACGTCTGGTGTCCATCTCTCAAATTCTCGTCTCCAGTTGTCAAGTGTAGACTTGGGCACGAGTACTAGATGGGGGCCATTGATGCCCATGATATGCCGTAGGTACCCAAGAAACGAAATCGTCTGTAAGGTTTTGCCTAAGCCCATCTCGTCTGCGAGAATTCCCGAAATGCCGTTTTCGTGCAGCGAGATTAGCCAGTTCAAACCAGCAATTTGGTAGTCTCTCATTGTTCCGTGAACGAAGCTTGGCGACTCCCTGAAAACTGTCTCGGCAGACCCGCCATGCCTTTCGTCCTTGAGCAGCTCGGCATCTTCTTCGGCTTCAGTCCGACGCGCTCGGCCAGTAGCCGCGCCGCCCTGACGGACGCCCTTTTTCTTCTTTCTTGTCTCTTCTTCTTCGTTCTGACGGTCTATCTCGTGCATTATCTCTCTGACCTTTGGATTTGGATTCGTCTCGATGAAATGACGGAACAGGTCCGTTAGACCCAAAAGATAGCGGAATCTTCGTATGCTGTCATCTTCCTATACACATAGGATAATTAGCAACGCTACCACACCACTCACTACCTTGGCTTTCTGTTCTTTGGCGCTTACTTTGGACTCTCCTAAGGCATCATGCTTCCTGCCGAATATACTTCTCCTTAGCTGATTTGCTTCGGCGCGCTTTTTACGGCCGTCTACATGAAAGTCACCAGCGACACTACTAGCAGTGGTGTTGGGATTTGTGTCAGAGTCGGTAAAGTCTGGGGTTTCGTCAACCTCCTGTATACCAAAAATTAGCACAAGGGAGAAGGCGCGCTATCTCTAAATGTAATGAGAACACACCATTTCGTCAGGTCTATTAACTGGAGGCTCTGGCGCATCTGACATAGACGCGTCGGTGTCGACCACTCTCGCCTTGGAACGTGAGGGGGCCATGTCAATTGGTGGCACTGCAAGCACTTTACGCGCCTCGGACGCGCGGTATGGATACCTTAGACCTTAGGACTCTGGTCAGGTACTGGTCGAGATACGGCCCTGACGACTCGTAGTGATGGTCCGTGATGGTGTTGGTGCTGGCGGTGGAGAATGGAGAGGAAGGGTTGGTCGAGGAGAAGGCCGAGTGAGGTACGAGGTAAACGCGTCGGAATGTGGTCGTTGAGAATTAAAGGTGGAGGAGGTGGTCGAAAAGATTGGCGAGCAGTGGATAGAGGAATAATAGGTAGGTAGGTACATCATGTCCAGCTCGGCGTACATATTAAAAACAACACGGCCTTGGCAGACATCAGGTACAGTCCAGCATGAGCCTTATCGGTGCTTTATCGTTACTACACCGGGATACTCTAACACAAAGGAAGTCTAGCGTGCCCCATTATATTCTCCATTTGCCTAGTTGCGCGCTCTGTGATTTGTAGACCCTTTCTCAACCAACGTCTCTCCTTGGAGCCGTCGCGTTACATTATCCTGGTCCAGCTGCCAGTTATACCTATATGGTATTCTTCTTATAAACTACAACAAAGTCAATTTAACATACGTGCTACTTTCACCTACTAGTTGTGTTTAGCATGATAAAATGGTCTTCGAAATGGTTAAGTCTTGAGAGACATCTCAACTTCAGCTAAATAGTACTACCTATCAGTAAACCAACTTTGTCGGTACCTATCCTGCTCTATATGTTAACCCCTAAACACGAACATGTAAAACGCGGACTTGTAAATAAGTAGAGAGGTAATGTCAGCATTTCTGTGTCTAGTACACTGTTAACCCTAAGTAGTCTAATGGCAATGTACAGATACTCATTGGAATAAGCTCTCGGGGTAAGATCCACCGACTGGGGGGAATAAGGAGAGTATTCCGTATGTCGAAGCCGAAAGCTCATCGACCTATCATTCTAGACTCCTTGAACGACAGCGAATGCTTACTGTATACCCATCCTGAGAGGTACAGGCTCCCAGATATGAAGCAGTGAATGCTTGACAGGTGTCTTCGAACCTTGCTTGTAATACATCATTATAAGACTTAAACGGAAGACACAAATGATCAGTAGCTAGTTTAAGGGGCCTGGCATAGCACCATCGTATAGATCGTTCCATACCATCATTTCCCGCAGCGTCTCTTCGCTCAAGTTCGCGTTAACAAAGTGTTCCCGTTGGGGAGTCCGAATCCTACTGTGTATCTTTGCTGCAGTGCTCCAACCAAAAAACCCAGCCATTTCCCAGTCAATAATCCCGACTATCTTGTCGTTATCAACTATACAATTGGATGTCGTAAAATCGTTATGCATGAAGCCGACATCCGTATCATTACGAGGCGTCGAGAACAATATCTCTTTCTCGAGGGAATTGATACGACGATTGGTAAGTATGTTAGGATCAGGCACAACATGTTGGTGACCTTGATGTTGTCCTGTAATAGGCTTGATAGAATGTATCCGGCGAAGAAGTTGCCGGGCCTGCTGCTTGAATGAGGCCCTTTGAGCTGGCGATAAGTATGGCCACGCAACGTTCAAACCCACGCCAGGAATTCTCTCCTGAATGATTACAGGGCTACCATTTATCTAGAAAGGTGTGAGTATGTGTGGTCCATGCATTACTATTCCCCTTTCAAACGAGCCATTATCTTACCTGGCCATTGAAGTAAATTTTCGGCACCTTGACATCATCCAGAACACCGCGAACAAGAGCGATGGCTTGGACTTCATTGGCGTCGGCATATGTAAAGTCCACCTTATCTTGTTTTCTCGTCGTGTGAAGGTGACTCGACTTCACAATCACGCTGCCCAGAGCGAAAACATCCCGACCATCATCGTCAGCGGGGTAAATCCTGACGGTCTCATCACAGCGGTCGAGCACCGATGCCCAGTATCTTAATGAGTCTTCAGTCCGTGAATTAACGTATTGGCGATCGACTTGGAAATCATCAGGCCGAGCTAGATATCGCCCGAAAGATGGAATGTCCCAGTAAAGATCGTCAGCCGGTATTTTTTTTGGGTCCGCCTCATACGGGTTCATCTTTACAGAGTTGGATATTGACGGATTGATAAATGTGTCGTTAGCTACCTATAAGGGACACCTACTGTCAATGGTATCGTGGAGTAGGAAACCTTTCGTGGTAGGAAATGTGGTAGCGATGTAAGGCATACTCGTACATGCCTACTGATAGGCACCGAACCAAGATTATATAGGTAGGTACACACAACAGTTCAGTTAGCCCACAGCCTCGTGGAAATAGTGTATATGAATCTGTAGATCGACTAGCTATTGCCCTCTTGGCATCTAGCCTAAAAGGGCAATTAGTGGGAAAAGTCAGTCTGCCTCCAATGTGTAAAAAATCCATGAAGAGGCGCGATTCAATTACCAGCGCTTCGGAATTTCACTGTTGGCTCGTAACAGTGTGTATACAACATACAATAGGGTGACGATTTCCATGTGATGAAGAGTTGTTATTGTTGCCTTGCAATATTGAGGCTGATGCACCCACTTTCTCACCGAAATGAAGCTTGTTCATAACATAGGTCACAAATCTGGTCACGATGTTGGTGTCTTGAGCAAGCTACGTAGTCTGTCGGCTAGGCATATCTACAAGTATATATTGAGGCAAGCCCTCGACATTACTTCCGTGATTTGACTCTATTGCCATCCATCATTTTCACTCCCGCAATCCTCTCAAGACATAAGAGCAGTTACAAAACTATCATCCACTCAAGATGGCTGTCCGATGCTCTGTTTGCGACCGATGGATTAAGACCACTGGTGGAACCCATGAATGCCCTGGAACTTCCAAGAACCGTATCGGATACGATGTCCTCTTCAATGATACCAACGAAACTCTTCTTCCTTGCGCCTCCACCATGCCTGAGGCAGCAAATGAAAATGTAGGTTGTAGCAGCACTCTCTGGTTACACATTTTGGGCGCCATAGGACTAACCGTACCTCAGAATCAAGCTCAGGCATATCGACACCCTGGCGCCCAGTGAAGAACGTTGTCGTCTTAGACGAATTATCTTTGTGCCTAGATACACTTCTTATCTTTCACTTTTATAAACTTTAGTCAACAATATGTGACTGGAAAGGCGGTTTTGTTGGGGGTAGGCGGTTACCCAGTATGTTGGGAGATAACAATCGTTACCTATGTATTCCGGGCATTGTGAATCACTTATCTATGCCACCACCCTCGTTTATATTCTACAAGAAATATGCGTTTAGATAGCCAATTCTATGTTTTTGGAAAACTGCGGGACTTTCCTTGGTGGTCGGCTAACCCTTAGGATATATGTATGTAGAATGTTAGGCTGGTCTGTCTGGTCCCTAATTGATTAGGTACCTAGTTGGACGATCTTTAGCGCTGGTCTTGTTTCCACTTTGCCAGGTGGTAGCAAGTGGCCGGGTTTTACAATCAAGCCTCTGACCAAAAGCCAGCACGCTTCCGGACCACTGGGACAGCTTCGGCGTCGCCAAGACACGCGGCACACCTGACCTTTCCCTTTTCTAACTTTCTACCTGGACCATCCCTGTCGGCCGCCAGCGTAGCCAGCAACCAACGCACAGAGGCTTGACTAAGTCCAAGTGGCCCAGGATTAGATTAGCAAGGCCGCAGCATGACCATCTCCATCATCATCCGCATCATCATCATCAAACCGCACCCGTACGGCAAACGACCGCTCATCCTCCCCTTTGCAACACCTAGCCACCTCAATCCGCCCTCGTCGCTCACCACCCGTTTGCACCACCATCTGTACTAGCCAGCGTCTTTGTCGTTCGCTGTTAATCGAATCACCTCGCCGGTGACCACGCTCTCTGTAACCTGTGACCAATCAATCGTACTGGATCCGTTCGCTACAGTACGTAGTATTTCGAGTCCGGCCCACCAGCCCGCCAGCCCGCCTTGCCCGTAGTGGCCCCCCACCAGACCAACCCAGACAACGACTGCGAAAACTGCGAGATACACACCAAGGGTTGATTTTCTTGTCCCCTTGCCTGTCTTGTTTGTATCGTTAGCGACCTCCGAAAACCAGCCCTCTCGGTGTTGGTCCGGCCCTGTCCTGTAGAGAACCTGGTGCGACCATCGTGATGGATGCTATGAGAGGCTCCTCGCCGCCCAAAGCCGCCCCGAGCGCTGACTCACCCGAGCAGCTCCTCGACGCTTTCAAGGCCGCTGCACTATCCGTCACAAAGCTTTACAAGACCTCGGCCGCCGCCCAGGCCAAGTCCCGCTCCGATGGATACCAGGACTGTCTCGACGACCTGCTACTCTTCCTCGACAGACGAAACATCGGCCTAGGTGACGGAGAAGGTTGGCAGATCAGGAAATGGGCTACCGAGCGTTTGGACGGCAAAGATTCGGGCCCCCAGATCACCGACGACGAGGAGGAAGTCGACAAGGCCGAGCCAGTTGCTTCACCTGAGCCCCAACGTCCAACTGCTGTCTCGCAACCATCACGAAACGACTCAGCACCGCCAGCTTCTCATCCCCCAGCCGTCGTTGAGCCTGCTGTCGAAGAGCCCCAGACGATCGCCGTCCCGACACAGGAAAACTTCACTTTTCAGTCTTCATATCCCTACCCCCAGGAATCTTATTTGAACATCGCAAACCTCGACTTGTCAGACTCGATAAAAACGAATGACAACATGAACCAAGGCGCTTCTACCACATCTGTATCTCATACCACCCGTATGCGGAAGGACAAGCGATATCCACGACCACGCAATACAACAACAGCTCACCTGGGGAAAGGGGCCGGTCAGAAGCGGCCAATCAACTTTGCAGAGCTGTTTGATGTAGGTAGTCTGAACTTTGGAAAGGATATGGCCGGTAGAGAAGGGAAGAGAAGCAGGCACACATAAAGGAAACAACAAATTTCCCCCAGGCATCCCGATTTGTCGGTCTGGATCCATGGAGGCTTGCTTCTCTTCTGGGATACGGCATGAGGTACAAACGAGACGCACGCCGTCATGAAGTTACATAGGAATGGTAGATATCTTTTGGGAACGGAGCATCAACACGGGCGGTCCTATTAGCATTCAAGGCGTTCAGAAAGGGTCATTTACAGCTACCCGGCTACTTTACCCCCAGCGACTCTTTGCTTTGGCTGTTTTTTCTTTTCTTTTTGTGCGGGGGATTAGACATGGAGTGAGGGTAGGGCATCCTATCGCTGAGTTATTATGTGTATCTGGCGCCCCTGCTCTCTATTCGAAGTCTAAAGTTTCACAAGGAGTTGCAGTAGATGTAGATAGCTTTCCCCGTCAATATCAACGAATATTCCTATTATATCCACTCCCATTGGAGGCAGACCCTACAAGACCATCGAATTCATGATCTCAGCTAACATTTGAATAATGTGAATATATCCCGCAGACCTTATATACTAAGGCTAGCTAACTAGTTGGCTTGCCTCAAGATTTACTATACCAAGGAAGCTAGCTAGTGACTCCCTATCATAGACACCATGAGAATGCACACGCCACCAACCAGTATCAAGTAATTGCAAATCGATTTGCTTTTCCGGGGAGAGGTAATGCGAGCTACATTGAATGCTATGACTACTTAATCAGTATACGTACTTCAAATTTATCAGATGCAAACATATACTACCTAGGTAGAACGGGTGTGAGCGAATGAGCCAAAGTTTAGGTTCCAACGAATACGATTGATTATGTTATCCTTGCCAGAATAGAAAACGGCCACAGTAACCAAGTGACACGTGTAAGGGGCGAGGATTTAAAACGATGAATAAGCGTCTAGTTATTTGAAATAGCAGTTAACCGATACTTTTTTTTTTTTTCAAAGTTAGTGGCGTAAACATCCTCTCCGGTTTTAAGGTACTCACTCGCTGTCTCCAGGCGGTGTATAAAGATCAGTCTCACATTTTTTAAACTAACAAAAGCAACCCGATATCCTCTGAAGCATGCGAGTATTAGAGCTGAGCCCAACGGAGACACGGCAAACGAAAAGACTGTTAGCCCGAGCATTGCTGGAGGAAAGACAAGAGAGGGAACACCGTAAAACCATAAAACGTGGTTATCTCAGTAAAGCGCTCAACTCTATTGCTGTTGAAGGTATCTTGTTGCAAAAATGCCCGCCCTGTCTCCTTCCATTTAATATATCGTAGAAGATGGTTGAAAATGATCCTTTATCGAACTGTACTCCCGCTTCTCTATAGTTGAATCGGAGAAGCTATGCATTGTTCCTTTCCCTTTCTGATGATGCTATGAGTTGAGTCTAAATCCCTGCCTAGCCAAAACACCGCCCTGTGCCTTATATAATTGGCACCTACTAGATGCAAACGTATTGACTATACAATCGATTAATTCTTTTTCTTTTCCTTCCTTTTTTTCTTTCTTCTTGTTTTTTTTTTAGAAGAGTCCTTGGATCTCGCCGGTTTCGGTGTCAACATCTACGTTCAAGTACCCTGGCGCAGTCGGCAGGCCAGGAATGGTTTGAATGTCAGCAGCGAGAGCATACCTATTGAACAGAAGTTAGCAGAAGTATTTGAACCATACGTGTGGGATCGCCTCTCACAAGTATCCTGCACCGGCTGCCATTCTCACATCGCGGATGGGGACAGTGAAGCCTGTCGGAGCACCCTTGAGATCTGGGTCGTGTGATAAGGAGTATTGCGTCTTAGCAACGCAAATAGGCAGGTTAGCGAAACCCTGCTTCGTGTACGTGTCGACTTTCTTCTGTGCCAACTCGCTAAATTCGACAGCCGCAGCACCATACATCTTCTTGCAGATAGCCTCCATCCGCTCTTGAACGGAACCGCCCTCAATATCATATAGTAACTTGAAGTTCTTGGGCTTCTCAGAAGCAGCAATTACACCCTTGGCGAGGTCGACAGCACCCTTACCACCTTCAGCCCAGTGGTTCGCCAATATGGCGTCCTCCGCTCCGGCAGCGATAGCTTCTTCCCGGATAACAGCGATTTCGGCGTCTGTGTCCGTGGAAAACTTATTGATGGCGACGACAACGGGACACCCGTATGTCCTTGCGTTTTCAATGTGTTTCTTCAGGTTCACACACCCTTTGCGTAGAACTTCAACATTTTCTGTCTTGTAAACAGGGTCCAAAGAAGCACCGGGAGCAATTGGGGGACCTCCACCATGCACCTTAAGGGCACGGACTGTGGCGACAACAACTACAACATCAGGTACGAGACCCGAGGCACGGCACTTGATGTTAAAGAATCTCTCGCCACCCATCGTGAAATCAAAACCTGCCTCGGTGACGACATAACCAGCCTTGGTGTCATGGTCCTCGTCGAGTTCAGTGCCTGCGAGTTTCAGGGCCATCTTATCTGCTAGGATAGAGCTATTGCCAATACTGATGTTGGCGAATGGTCCAGCGTGCACGAATACGGGAGTACCTTCTAAACTCTGCATTAAGTTGGGTTTGATGGCATCTTTCATGAGAGCAGTCAAGGCACCGCCGGCTCCAAGGTCGTCACATGTAACGGGGTCCCCAGATCGTGAGGTAGCTACGACCATCCGGCCAAGTCGTTCTCGCATATCAGCTAGACTGGTGCTCATGGCAAGAATAGCCATACATTCGCTCGCGACCGAGATATCGAACCCAGTGTTCCTTGTCTGGCCCTTCTCAGTGGGCGCAATGCCAACAGTGATCCCACGCAGATGGCGATCATTAACATCCAAGACACGTCTCCAAGTGATAGTATCAGGGTCGATATCTAGACGAGCGAAACGGTGGATCTCGTCTTCTGTGAGCTCGTTTGGATCCGATTTTTCAATTCCCAATTTCTTAAGTCGACGAAACATAACCGGTGCAAACACCCTCTTTCCGTTCTTTGTAGGCACTAGTCTCTTGTACAAGGGTCCATCTTTCTGTGTGTTTTCATGAAAAATGCGGGTTTCAATGGCAGCAGCGAGAAGGTTGTTTGCAGCGGTAACGGCATGGATATCGCCTGTTAAATGCATATTGAATTCGTCCATGGGAATAACCTGACTGTAGCCGCCGCCTGCAGCGCCTCCCTTGATACCAAAGGTAGGACCTTGGCTAGGCTGACGTACATTTGCAAAGGTCAATCGGCCGAGGTGAGCACCCAGTGCCTGTGCTAAGCCCATTGTCGTAGTAGACTTGCCTTCACCAAGCGGGGTAGGTGTGATACCAGTGACGACAACATAGCGACCATTCCTGCGGTGCTCAAGGCGCTTCAAAAGACCTAAATCCACCTTGGCTTTGGATGAGCCATATGGCTCAAGTTCGTGTGGTGCAATGCCAATCTCCTCTGCAACCCGAGTGATCTGTTTTGGTGGTTGGGCCCTGGAAACTTCGATATCCGAAGGGACGGGGGATTGAAGCTTAAGAGGGAGGGGAACAATTCGCCTCTGCTTCTGGCGCTCAAAGTATATACTCGTAGCGTCGACTACGTTCTGCAGCAACATAGCAACTGTCATGGGGCCCACGCCGCCTGGAACGGGAGTGATGTAAGAAGCAACTTGAGATGCCGACTCATAGTCAACATCACCGACAAGACGTTGGCCCGATTTCTTAGATGCGTCGGGAATGTAATTGGTCCCCACGTCAATTACGACGACCCCTGGCTTCAGCCAATCCCCCTTTACGAAGTTAGGCTTCCCTATGGCAGCAACGACGATGTCGGCTTTCTTCAATTTCTCCTCTAAGTCCTTTGTCTTAGAGTGGCATGTGGTAACAGTGGCATCTGCGTTCTTAAGCAGGTAACTGACGGGACTGCCAACAATGTCACTCCGACCGAGGACCACGGCATCCTTTCCCTTAAGATCGACGCCAGCCTCCTCTAGCAACACCATGACACCCTTTGGTGTGCATGGGATAAAGTAGGGATGACCACCCTTCTTGGCAAGTTCACCAATATTAGTGGTACCAAAGCCATCGACATCCTTCTCATCGGCAACCGCAGACGTGACAGCATACTCGTTGATATGTTTGGGTAGAGGTAACTGAACTAGAATGCCGGTGACCTTGGCATCATTGTTTAAAATGTGCAGTTTTGCTAACAGCTCTGCCTCTGTGATAGACTCTGGGTAGTGGAGGAGCTCGCAGCTGATGTTGGCCTATATGAGTCACAATGATTAAACGTTTGCTTCAACAAGCAGAGGCTCGGGGTGAGCGCTCACCTCTTCGGCAGCCTTTAGTTTCATGCGAACATACGTAGCTTCAGAGTCATTAATATACGCGGCATTTACGACTAGAGTAGCGATTATCACATACAAGAATCAGACCGATCACCGACTAGGGGCGTGTTAGATTATCCGTACCAATCGACTTAGAAGGCTAGTGGCTGTGAACGAACCTTGGATGATCTTTAGGGAAGGCTGGTATTGAGGGTTTAATTTCTGCTCCTCGACCACCTTGGCGGCGAGTTTCTCGCGAATTGACTTGGCGATGGCGGTCCCATCAAGCTTGATGGCCGTCATGGTGGAGCGACTTGTCGAGAAAAACCGCGCAGAACCAGGCTGCTGAAAGGGTAAGGATCGAAGCTGGAGCGAGAGCAGGTTCCTTGGAGGGTAGACGGAGGGTGTCAGTGTCACGACGTAAGTGCTCGCACGAGCTGGGGCAGAAGCCTGGGATGCCGCGGGGTTAGCAAAGAGAGAGAAGCACAGGTGGCGGTGTAGTGCGGTGTAGCCAGTGTAGTAATCTTGGGCCTGTGCCGGAAGAAGGGATGGTCGAGCACTAGGTAGAGAATATGCAGGGTTTTGGCTGAGGGATTCCGCAGTGCGGAGCTGGAGCTCTGGTGGGCGAAGGGAGAGGAGGAGGATTGTGCATACCGGTGTGGTACGGCGAGGGCCGACATTGGGGGGAGTGGGACGGCGTCGAGCTAAGGTGGTCGAAGTAGTGGTCGAAGTAGCCGCCGCAGTACTCGTGCCCGTACCCGTACCTGTACCTGCACCTGCACCTGCGCTTGTACCTGCGCTTGTATCTGCGCCTGTTACTGCCTCTGTGACCGCTACCGCCGTGACTAGCCGCTGCTGCCGCTGCTGCCGCTGCCGCTGCAGACGCGCTCCTGACAATCGCCGTTGCAGACACTGCCCATTCCTGCTCACGGGCTTGGAGATGACGGAGCCGTGAAGAAGCCCGGTTGAAAGGCCCATCTCCTCCTACACGGCCGGTCGGCCCTCCTCGGTGCTCCTCCTCTTCCTCCGCCTCCGCCTCCGCCTCTGCCTCAACCTTGGCCTTGGCTTCTCCAACTGACTCTCAATGGTGAGAAACTAGGGCTGCTCTTTTGTGTGCAATGACTCAATGAACCTGAAGAGACAGACAGGGTCACGCTTGATCGTCGAAAAAGTGAAGCCCCTGATCTCTCGAAACGAGATCAATGAGATGAGAGCCGCTGTCAATTCCAGTCACAGAGGAGATGACACAACTATGAATGAGTCAATGATAGAGAATTGGTATACCGGTACCTATTGGATGGACTAGGGGGTATAACTAGCGCCTGGAGAGTGGCGCTGTCTTGTACATGAGATGGTATGATAGAAGAACGTACGCATACATGATGAATACATACCTACTTAGGCACGTATACTAGATGTGGCATGTTGCTTTCTAGTGTTGATGACTCTTATAACAGAGGTACATCAGGTTTTGACAAGTTTTTCGACAATGCGGGGAAGTAATACTTTAACTGATGGAAGGAAATGAGTCAACCTCATGTTGCAGATTTCCAGTCAGTCCTCATTCTGTGTGCTATTCCCGGCGACGAGCTTTTAGGCTATTTTCACGTGGGTTGTATGTGCAACCTGGTGAGCCGCCTGGTAATGCCACTGATAATGATGTACCTAGATACCAGTGTAATATGTATGCTGCCAATCAAATTCACTTCTAGGTACTTACCTTAGGTACCTGGTAGGCATAAAACTGAGTTTTGATTTGCAACCTCAACTTGAACCCCAAAGTTACTGAAAAAAAAAAAATACTTAGTCTACCGACAAGTTATACAAGTAGGTGGTAAGGTAAAGATAGAAGTATCTAGGTAGAGGTTATAGTGTACTCTTAGCACCTACACCCTTAGCAAGAGAAATGCGCTATGGCCGCTCTGAGGTGCCGTCGGCTCCACTGAAACTCTACAAGGTTCAGTGAGTCAAACTCCCCCTGAGAGCTTCTATTTGCAGCATATTGCGTACTGTAGGTATTTTGACATTTTCTGGCTTATCATCACGTGCACGCACAAACCTTTCAAAAGCCCACTCACCCCACGATCGCTGGTGACGATTCCCCTCCGAGAAGTCGACAATCCAACACCACCAACATGAGGCCTATTCTACTTTCGGGCCATGTAAGTAGCTACCAGCCATACGCGCTTCTCAAGACTGTGCGCAACGTGAAAATGCTGACATTTGCCCGTCTCTAGGAACGCGCCCTGACGCAGATCAAGTATGTCAACACCGCTCTACCCCGCGACCGAATGCCCTCCTAACGCAAGACGCACAGGTTCAACCCCGACGGCGACCTCCTCTTCTCCGTTTCCAAGGACCAACAGATCTGTGTCTGGTACTCCCATAATGGCGAACGTCTCGGCACCTACAGGGGACACCAGGGTGCCATCTGGACCGTCGACGTCAACCCCACCTCCACCATGATTGCGTCCGGAAGCGCCGACAACACCATGCGACTGTGGGAAATCAAGACCGGCCGCTTGCTCAAGACATGGGACTTCCCGACTGCCGTCAAGCGTGTTGAGTTCAGCCCCGATGGACGCCAGCTCCTGGGTATTACCGAGAAGCGCATGGGCCACCTGGGCACCATCATCGTTGTCCCCATCGTTCCAGACGTCAATGCCGAACAGAGCGACGAGCGAGATCTAACCATTGTATGCGACGAGAGCAAGGCCACTGTCGCTGGCTGGAGCTATCTCTCCAAGTACATCATTGCCGGTCACGAAGATGGCTCCGTCTCTCAGTACGATGCTAAGGTACAGTGAACATCGGTCGCTACCATGAATACGTCAATACTATGTCATGCTAATATTATCTTCTACGTGTATAGACTGGCGACCTACTTGACAATCTTCCCATCCACGAACTCAACATGCAAGTCACGGATTTGCAATGGTCGCCAGACCGGACCTACTTCATCACAGCGTCAAAGGACAAGACTGCCAAGCTTCTGGCTGCTCGTGATCTCGAACTGCTTAAGAGTTATCAAGCCGACACACCGCTCAATAGCGCATGCATCACCCCCAAGAAAGACTACGTAATCTTAGGTGGTGGTCAAGCCGCCATTGATGCCGCACTCACTTCTTCACGACAGGGTAAATTTGAGGCGCGATTCTACCACAAGATCTTCGAGGACGAGATTGGCCGTGTAAGAGGCCACTTTGGACCCCTGGTATGTTTCATTTTCTCCACAGTCGGCCATATCGATGGCGAGCATCTACAAAGCCACACAAGTGGACTAACATGGGCTCTAGAATACGGTAGCAGCAGACCCTACAGGCAAGGGCTATGCGAGTGGCGGAGAAGACGGTTACGTGCGGGTACACCACTTTGACAAGGGATACTTCGACTTCATGTACGAGGTCGAGCGGGAGCGACAAAACAGACTATAGACTAGGTTCTAATCGATTGTTTGGTGGCGAGAGCTTGCTCGGCGTTCTTATTTTCGAAGCATCGCATTTGACGGAGGCTTAGGCGTTTAAGGGTATCGGTTTGTTTCGGGATAAAAGAAGAAACGTCGCTCTGGACGGAAGCATTCAGATAGGCACTTGTCTTGCTTATAATGAAGATACCTAGACTAAATATCAAGCATATTTAGCACTGAACTTGCGGGCATACGTGTTGAGATTTGCCCTGGGTTAAGGTCCGAGAACCTGTTATCTAGATAGTCGTCTCACTAAACACGGCTATGTTATACAGCCTGTGGTTTGATTTACCTTCCATTTTTAATTCTACTATTATATTATCTCTCTTTCTTCTCTCCTTCTCTCAATCCCTCGATAGCAAAAACACTAGAGGCGGAGGGTCGGACTAGGCTATTACAAGTGCGCCATGGAGTATACGAGTTAGCGGGGAGACACTTACTTAGTGGTAACTAACTGACTATGCCAGGATTAACTAATTCTTGGGTCCAATTCTTGCTTGTGATGTGCATGCTTCTAAGACTGGAAGACGTCCCGGTTCTTCGACATTGGGAGGATACATATTGTTGCTGTGCTTACGAGTATACGTAGTGAATGTCTCATGGCGCATGGCGATCTGGGGTTTCCCTCCATTTTCAGCTCTGACAACCCGAGGGTTACATCGCCTAATACGTATATACAGTACTTACATACTTAAGTACATGACTCGGTATTCAACCTATCGTAATTGCCAAGCCTCAAAACTCTCATGCAGAGCGAAGACACAGGACCTTTGGTCTCATTCTAAATAGGCTACGCAGTAGGTATGTTAGTAGGTAGTGTACAGTGTGACATCACGCCACAAAGATGTAGCTTGGCAACTCCGATCTTCCGACTCACAGGCTTGAAGCTATCTTACCTAGTCTAAGGCTTATCATCTTGGCATTTCGGGGAGAGTAGAGCCAATGTTGGGGTCGGCCAAATTAGTACGGTATACTGAACTTAATACATTATCTATGAAACATATTTATTAGATGAAGGAATTACTTAGATACTGACTGGCTGGAAACGAACTTACTTTGTCTCATCTGTGGAAGAAGCTCATCTGGTGATTGTGAAGAGGCATGGTCAGGGTCTCTGGGAGGATGAATTTTGGTACTTAGCCGTAGGCGTAATATGTAGGGCTTCTCTTCTTCCCCTCATCCAACGTCAGCTTCTAGACTTAATTTGATCATCCCACAGCAGAAGACAGCTCAGATGAGTGAGTGCACTACATGTACTGACATACCGACCCCCAGGTTAGCGGGGATTGTGCAGGTGGAGATGCACAGACATAACGCCCTTTTGCACCAGAATCACACCTTTTCCAGCTCGATCTAGATACCCAGGTTCAGTGCTGGGCAGGGAGGCGGCCAGGCGAAATGATGCCAAGTCGCTACCTAGGTAAGCTTCAAGGGACAACCGCCAATCGCGTGATGACGCGGGCTTCCCGGACCTCAACAGGAAAAGTAGCTTGGAGGTTGGAGAGAAGGCGGTAGTTCTCATACCTATATCTTTTGACTTAAGAGGTAATTAATGCATTCACTGCTCTCTCTAACATTCTCCGTCTAAAACATGCCATTCACTACGAGCACCTCACGTGTACTGAATATTTCGCAGTCCTATGAAAGTGAACCTCAACAATCTATGAGAATGTTTTTGAATTCCAACAACATGGTGTACCTATTTGATAATAAGTAATTAAGTGCGGCGTCATTGCCCACTATGATGTCGACTTATCAATAGTTGTATATAATCACCTGCCTCTTTGATCACAGACTACGGAGCTCCAAGCAGGGTCTTGATTAACGATCCGAAGCACCCCTGCCCCTTGGTCACCGTATCTCTTCGCTTCTGTGATAATCGAAGCAGGAATCGAAGCAATTCTGCTCGTTCCCAGCGTTGTGGCACACCGGGACCTGGACAGGGCTGCATGGCTTATACGACGTACCTACTGTATACTACCTAGGCCAGAGTCACATCTCATCATAGCTGATTACCTATCCCGTTCACGGCTTACGGTCGACGAGGCCGATAGGTCGACCGTCTATTCGTACATATGCAACATGCATGGGGAATGGATTCCCCACTACACGAGTGCAGATGAGCTTGCGGAGTATTGCCCATATCGGAGCTTCCAGCGCTGATCGTCGTTCGTAGTGAGAGCTTTATAAGGCGTCATCGTCCCCGATGCTGTAGCTTTGCCTGCGCTCCCGATCTTCTTGGTAGGCTTTGCGCGACGTCTTATTGCTCACTCGCCAGTCAATTGAGGACGCCTCTCCAAGATGAAGTCACAATCGTTGGCGGCGGCGGCCCTGGCCATCCTGCCTCGAGCTCTGGCTATCACGCCGGAGCTCATGCTTGCGGCGAATCGGTACAGCGATGCGCAACCGAATCCGTCTGGTGTAAGTGGAAGATCATCTGCTCATGCCTAGAGGATATTTCAAGACTAAGATTTATGCAGGATTTCGCACTTTTCACAGTGTCCAATTACACCTTTGAGACGAAGGAACACGCCTCGTGGTGGAATAAGCTGGATCTGAAGACGGGGAAAATCTCACAATGGTACGCTGGATCCGATATCTCGGAAGTGGCCTTCGTTGGACCCAAGGACACAAGCATCATTTACATCAATGGGACAAACGCGGAGGAGGATGGTGGCATCAGTCTGTACTCGGCTGATGCCAACAACCTCAAGAGCGCCAAGCTCATCGCCTCACTACCCGCTCCCTACTCGGGACTCAAGGCTGTCCAGACCAAATCGGGCGATATCCACTTCCTCGTGTACACGCAGGCGTATCCCAACGGCACAGCATATAACGAGAATCTCGCGGAGACACCTGCTAGCACGGGCAGGCTGTACAATTCAATCTACGTTCGTCATTGGGATACCTGGATTACAGCGGAGAAGAACGCCGTCTTTGGCGGTGTGCTGAAGCAGAGCCATGGTTCGTACGTGCTCTCTGGCGGACTTACTAACTACGTGACTGGTATCTGCAACGTCACTTGTGCCGAGTCCCCTTACGACCAGAGCGATCAGAGTGACTACGACATTTCGCCTGATGGCAGTGGCGTCGTCTTCTTAACCAAGGACACCACTCTCCCTCTGGCTAACTACACTGCCGACGTCATCTACTATGTGCCTTTCGGCGGCTCTGCCAAAGACGCCGTGCCGATCCAGGCTCGTGGCAGCACCAAGTACCCCGAGACCCAGGGAGCCACTGTCTTTCCCCGGTTCTCTCCCGACGGGAAGAAGATCGCCTATATTCAGATGTACGGCATCGCATACGAGTCAGATCGTAGCAGCCTCTACGTCGCCAATGTGAACACGAAGAACTTCAATGTCACCCGTCTTGCGGGTAAGTGGGATCGAACCCCTGACGCGCTCGCGTGGTCCCCAGACTCCAAAACGGTACATGTCTCCGCCCCTGACCTCGGGCACGAGCGCATCTTCCCCATCCCACTTACCGCCGGCGAGGATTACGTGCCCAAGAACATCACAAACCAGGGTGTGCCCGCCGGCTTCTACACCCTGCCCAACGGCAACCTTCTTGTCTCGGACTCCAAGATCTGGACGAGTCGCGACATCTACGCCGTCTCACCGACGGGTAAGGTCGTGAACACGTACTTCCAGGCCAACAAAGTCGACCCGGGCCTGAAGGGTCTCGGGCCCGAGGATGTCTCCGAGTTCTACTACTCGACCAACACCTCGCAGACCGACCAGCAGGCGTGGATCATCTACCCCGAAGGATTTTCGAAGGACAAGAAATATCCTCTGGCCTTCATCTCCCATGGTGGTCCCCAGGGTGCACACTTCAACTCTTGGAGCACGCGATGGAATTTCAAAGTATGGGCAGACCAAGGCGTGAGTCCCCCCCTCCCCTTTTTCATGGCCGCTTGTGCAGGTAAAAATGCTGTGTTAAGGCGATGAACGTGTCTCGGGAGCATATCCGACTCCCGAAACAGACCTATATTTCATCTAAAAGGGTACTTGCTGACTCCGGTGAACTATAGTACGTCGTTATCGCGCCGAATCCCACGGCCAGTTCCGGCTGGGGCCAGAACCTGACGGACTCGGTCCAAGGACGATGGGGCTCGTACCCATACTGGGACCTGGTGCACGCGTGGCAGTACGTTAACAGCACGCTCAAGTACGTCGATACTTCGCGGGGCATCGAGGCCGGGGCTTCCTTCGGCGGCTACATGACGAACTGGTAAGTCGAAGAAACGTGAAAAATCACGGCATTCCGAAATGAAATCAAGAACAAGATATGTGTCTCGGGCAGCCGACGGCTAACATGAAAATAGGATGCAAGGTCACGAGATGGGCCGCTGGTTCAAGGCCCTCGTGACGCACGACGGCAGCACGTCGACGCTCAACCAGTACGCGAGCGAGGAGCTCTGGTTCATGAACCACGACTTCGCGGGCCCGTTCAACAACACGGGCTTCGAGACGACCTCGCCCTACTGGGAGTGGAACCCGCTGCGCTTCATCGACGAGTGGGCGACGCCGCACTTCGTCGTGCACAACGAGAAGGACTTCCGCCTCCCCGTCAGCGAGGGCATCCTGCTCTTCAACGTGCTCCAGACGCGGGGCGTGCCGTCGCGTCTCCTCAGCTTCCCCGACGAGAACCACTGGGTCCTGAACCAGGAGAACAGCCGGGTTTGGCACACGGAGATCTTCAAGTGGATCAATTACTACAGCGGCATCAGCAACGCTTCCTCGCCCTATTAAGGGGTGGGGTTGAGGGTGGCTTGGTTGCATGTCGTAGGTTTTTTGCAACACATAGACCTACCAGACAGTCTTCATCTTATGTAGTATTGAGAACATAATGATTAATTACGAACAAACTTCATGTCTCGCTCTGGACGTGAAAATGGCATGATGATGTTCTCGGGTGATACAGTAGTTTTCGCAACGGCGACCGTTAATGGGAAATAATGGTACACCGTTTGAAAAGGAACGTTAGACATGCACACTGCAAAGACATAACACATCAATATGCTGAGTATAACTTCAATCTGTAATGATCGACCATTGGGAATTGCCCAACCAAACCTGCAAGGCCACACAATACACTACATGTTTCAACACGAATGCGGCGGACCACGTCTATGCGAACGAACCGGCGAGGATCTGCGCATGAAGGCTCGCAGAGATCTTCGCCTCGGACACTCTCACTGGGTCGGCTAGCTCGTCGGGTGCTGATCCCGCCAAGACATGCGACGCGACCAAGCCGGCCGACCGCGGGTACGCAGTATAGGCCAGGAAGGAAGGAGGGTCGTGTGTCTTTCCCGGTTTCATGGTCAGATAAACATGGCGATATATGGCTGCTGACCTCGTCTTACTTGTCTTCAAGGAGATATCTTGAGCAACCCTTGCAAAATTATGGTACCCGTACCTGCGTTGCGCAACCCTGTTACTGACTGGCCTACCCTGCCTAGTGTCATATTAGACAGGAGCTGCAGTAGGTAATTTACACAATAGGCTATCTATCTATCCTACGGCCGCAGGAGTGTATACCCGCGAGGCCTATTTCGTGGGCGTCTTCTGGTTTTAAGTCTAATCGGCTGATGATGTGGTGAGATGAATGAAATAAGCGAATTAAACGTAACATGTTCCTATTTGTCACAGCTATCGACGAGGCACAAAGACCGTCATCTTCTAGTGTACACTACACATCTTGGCATTCCATACTCTTAGTTCAAGCACTGAGCCCCCATTCGATAAGCGAGATATAGGGGTCCCGTAGTAATGATACCTTAATATGACGGACAAAGACGCGAGAATATACTAAGAAAGCGGTATTCCCAGAAAGGGACATCTGGTGGAGGCCTTTCGGGACAAGGGACCGACAAGAAAACCCCGAAAAAAGACTAAACATCGCCACGGCTGACTTGCAGTATATTAGATATGCTAAAGAGAGTGACGTGGGCCCAGAGGAATCAATAGTGAAACAGGACAATGAGCAGAAATATGGGGGGACTTCTTGAAGGTCCAGAATACCAAAGACAAGATACGATGGCGATTGACATGGTGCGACTGTCGATCTGTCGACTTTTCTTGCTGCCAATTCACTGGGGTCGTATGAACAGTCGCGCGCGTGATCTACAAAGGAGACAAGACAGCTCAGGAGTTCATCTCACACAACCGACCCTAGCTAGTGTAGGCGGTATGCGATAAATGGGAATGTGTTTAGAGGATACGGGTAAGCCAGGGTTTTCTCAGAAAAAAAAATCCATCCCGTGATGACTGAATACCTAGTGTGGATTCTACATCATCATCTTCCTCCCATATTCTAATTTGTGTAATTTTCATTTTCTTGTATGACCTGTTCGTGGTGAATATACTCACATTCGGTGCGACACTATCGTGATCACAGGGTACAGACGACAAACGATTTGGGACTGTAGTTTGTACAACTTGGCTCGAACGAGGCTTGGTGTAGCGTATAGGAACCCAATGAAGAAATAGCGGCTGGGTATCAAAACCAATAATTTCTCTTCTTGGGAGAGCCGTCCCGGGGACGCAACCCCATCCGAGGCAATGACCAGGTCGGTGACATTCAAGATGCCGCCGATAGAGGAGGAGAAGCACCGTGCCTTGCTCGACGACCGCTTGGATACCAAGAGCGACAGCAGCAGTCTCTTTTGGGGGAGTGGCCTTGGGAGGATCGGATGGGCCGCCATGTCGAAGGCCTACTCCAACCTCGTGCTGAGACGAACAGCCCTCCTGCTCCTGCCGAGCTTCACACATAGCCGATTTTCGCCGGCGCGGGAACGCCGTAGCGACACTAATGGTAATGGCGGCGGCGGCGTGAAGGCGCTGAGCCCGACAGCATATCTGGACGGGATGCGAGGACTGGCCGCGTTCTTTGTCTTCTTCTGTCACTACTTCTACACGGCCTTCTTCATCGCCGAGGGATACAACTGGCTGCCTCGGCCGCCTCCCGACTCCGATGCCCCTCCACCGACCACGTCCACTTACACCTCGCTCTGGCGGCTGCCGTTCGTTCGGCTGCTATATAGCGGGCCCTCGATGGTCTGCGTGTTCTTCGTGATATCCGGGTACGCGCTCTCCTTACGACCACTTCAACTAGCGCGCAAACGGAATGGAGAAGCCTTCGCGCGAACGACCTCTTCGCTTATCTTCCGGCGCTTCTTCAGACTCTATCTGCCGCCTATAATCTCTACGCTGGGCGTGGCGTTCCTGCTCCAATGGGGCGCGTACGAGGGGACGAGAGAGTTCATCCAGGACCGCACGTTCACCCGGAATGTCATCGAATTTCATCCCAAGCGTCTAGACTCGCTGTCCGCGCAGCTGACGCACTGGGCGCATGAGATGTGGGAGTTTATCCACATCTGGAGCTGGGCCAACCACGCTGGCTCGACGCAATATGACGTGCATCTGTGGACGATTCCCCTCGAGTTCCGGTGCTCGATGGTACTCTTCCTGGCCCTCATTGGCACCGCGCGAATACGGGACAATGTCAGGCTCATAGTAGTGGGACTGTTGTCGTGGTTTGTTCTGCGGAACGATAGATGGGAGATGTTGCTCTTCTTTGCGGGCATGACAATCGCGGATCTGGACCTGAGGCGCAACGCCCACGATGGGCGCGATGCCCGTGGCACTAACTCGGGGTCGTCATCGTCGTCGCCGCAGCCCACGTTACAGTTGCCGCTCGAGGAGACAACGAACCAGACTCCACCGTCGGCACAGAAGCGGTCTACTCAGGATTCGTTTTGGACACTCGTCTCCATTTTCGCCCTGTACCTGCTCTCCTGTCCTGATGCCGGCCCATGGGACGTGCCCGGCTGGAGATACCTCGGCACCCTGATTCCAGCCTGGTTCACCGAGAAGTACCGCTTCTGGCAAGTCATGGGCGCATGTCTATTCGTATTCTGCGCAGCGCGGTCACGGGGCTGGCAACGCTTCTTCGAGCTGCCACCAGTCCAATACTTGGGTCATCTTAGTTATGCCATTTATCTGATGCACGGGCCAGTGACGCATATTCTGGGATACCCTGTCCAGCGGTGGGCCTGGGGGATCACGGGCACAGACAGCGGCCCTGCGTTCAAGAGTGGCGTGGCTCTCGCCGCTGTTATCAATATTCCCCTCGTGGTCTGGGCTGCCGACATTTTCTGGCGCGTGGTCGACATGCCGTCGGTGCGGTTTGCGAAATGGTTAGAGTCGAAGCTAAGTATATAATATAGGTTAAAAGCACGCGGGTGCCACAGCATTTGCGGGGTAGGTATATTCCACTTGGAATGCTTGTGCAGGGAGCGTGGCGTTAGATGGCTGCAATAATTTAAGCAGCTGAATTCTGTCCCCGGATGAAGAGTGTTGTACCGCATAAGGACCACTTCTATCAGCGATTTGATTTCTAATCTCGTCAAATGGAAGGGCTCTTTAAGAGGGCCTACCCTGACACCACTTTATTGTCCTCTAAATTGAGTAGGACATTCATTAAACAATAGCCACTTTGTTGAAGGATTTTGGTCCCTACGCGTGCACCTCGAGGCAAACCAATTGCCTAGATTTGTTGTCTTCTCGAAGAATCTGTTCGTTCACGACTTCGATCTGAAAACACGTCCCTCGTGTTTGAATTCATTTGACATATTCGTGCGGCGAGAACATTTAAGCCGATGGGTAACCCTCCTCATCCCATCATCCATGCTCGACCATCTATCTACCCAACTAATAGAATGATTCCTGGGAGTTGATGAGTAACGGATAAGCGATGATTGAGCCTTTGACAGAACGCCAGGCAATAAACGGATCGCTGGGAATATTCATAGCGCGTGGTCGTTATCATGCGACATGTGAGGGATCATGGAATGGGAGTATAGAGGCTGCGGATAGGGTGAGGTTAATTTTGGAATAAGCCCGCTTGTGAACTGTTGGATATCGACGATGGCAGCGGCTATCATTGAAGATAAGAATTGAGCATGTGGAATAGATCACGTTTGGTTTCCGAGTCCCCCATATACTTGAATAATAAGAGTTGGCAACCCAGGCTGCCCGCCTGATTCCTAGCTCTCATGAACGTCCTATCTTCTAGTCATTGATTCTATGACTACCTCAACAATTACTTATAGACATGCTATGAAAAGAACATGTTTCATCTCGATTAGTTGGAATTCTTCCACCTGCAAGTCTCGGGTTTGAACAGGGTTGAAAGGTAGAAATAATTGTCCCTATGCTTGGGACGCACATCGTCTTGTGATTGGGAACTGGTATCCCATAATATGATTCTTGAGCTGCCCGCCTACCTATCCGCCATAAGTTGGTCAACCTTGAACGCCGCTATCTAACCCATTTGCCTATAGTAGATAGGGTTCAACAGCCCCAAGCAGGCAAGACCGCCGTGAAATTGTTGTGACAATCCATAATGCAATGTAACTTCGTAATTCGTGAGGTCATTCCCAGGTCAACATTTATTTGTTGTCTAACTGATCGATGGTTGTAATCCGACATCTCCCCTACAAACCATATATAACAACCGTCTATCAAGTGGATGAAACACCGAGTCTTTTGGGCTCAGGCTGCTCTGTATTCGCACTGCCTGGTCCGTCATCTAGGGACCGCTTGTGACCGGCAATCTGATCCACAACTCCAGCACTCGGTGGTGCAGGGCTGGACATATTATGTATGGGTGCAGGTGCCTTGAAAGCCGTCGGCTCATGATGTTCCATCGCAGCGGCCGTGCATGGAACGCTTCTCTCGTTTTCTACCTTACTACTTGTGGTCTCCCCAACACTGCTATTAATTTGAGCACCTACAGCTCCGCCGGTATGACCACCAGTAATGGAGCTAACGTTAGCACCAATAGGGACACTTGTAGTCGTGCTCGGATTCCCATACTGGCTATGTCCGGGTTTGAGGTTGAGGGTGGCGCCAGGTACGCCACTGTTGGTAGCAATGGCAGCAGTATGATTCGCACTATCGGTCGCAGTTTTAGGGGTGTTATCACTGCTAGTATTGTCGGTGGCACTGCTCGTGATGTGACTGGCTGTAATCCTCGGTGTGCCACCGCTTATATTACTACCTGCGCTGGTTTTGGTAGCATTAACAATACCTGTATCTGAAACAAAGCCGGCTTGGTTGCCGATAACACTGTTTGAATTATTGTCTGTTGTACTGCTTGTCGAATTATTCGTTATACTGTTTGAGACGCTGCTTGTCTGAACTTTCGCCGCGTTGGTTGGCGCGCTGCCTGCCCGGTTGCTAGCTGTATTCATTGATGCAGTATTTACTGGATTGTTCACTGAACTCCCTCCTCTATTGCTTGTTGCGTTGCTTGTTGCATTTCTCGGTACGTAGTTTGCTGCGTTATTCGTCACATTACTTGCTGTCCCGCTCGGCGTACCGCTTGGCGCCGTGCCTAATGGTGTACTATTAATGACCGATGAGCTGCTGGCTGCGCCAACACCAGAGTTGTGTATAGTGTTAGAAGACGTAACAGCATTATTAGCAGTGTGGATGCCCGCAATAGTACCACCATTGGCATTGTGGCTCTTATGAAAAACGTCGTCCGTGAATCTCTTATGGCCGGTAATTTGGTCGAGAACGCCAGCACTCGGGGGAGCAGGGCTCGACACGTTAGGGCGTTGTACGGCAGGCGTGACGGTAGACGCCGATGCTGAAGTCGGGACTAAATCTTTGTTGAAAACCGTTGGACGAGCCACTGGACCTGTTGGAGGCCGCGTAAGAGCAACGGGGGCCGGCCGTTGAAGAGGCATACCAGGCCGCACCATCGAAGCGGAATTCGAGTTTTGAGTACTTGAAACTGATGAATGGGCGCTTGAAGTGTAAGGGACGGTTGACACCCCGTTGCTAGAAGGTACTTGTGGCGTTGTAGATGCGATAGGGGTCTGAGCCGATGCCTGGGAAGTAGATGGTCCCCCATGAAGTACGGGTTGTGGTGGCTGTGAAACCGCTGTTCGGCTGGTATTTGCTGGTGTTGGAGAAGCATTCTGGAGTTGAAGGCTATGCGCGCTGCGTGCTTCACGGATTATTTGCGTGACAGACTTAACCATCAACTTGTCTGCTTCCTCCCAGCCAGGAATCTTGCCGGCGTGTGGCAAACCCTGAGCACGATTGATTGCAGAGTCCACAATAATTTCAGCTTTGTCTGTCTTCGTCTTAAGCGCTGTAACCATGCTGTCCCGAAAATTCTTGAGTCGTCGTTGTATCTCAGCTTCGGCGGTGTTGGGCGGCGCGGGACTTGACGTGGAACTTGGTTGTGCAGGAGCGCTTGGAGTTAGAGAGGCTGAACTAGTATAGTGGTGCTTCTGCCTCATATCTTTGATCATTCCTTGCATTGCATTGATGAGAGTGTTCTCAACTGAATCGAACCCTGGGACTCTGTTTTGCACCGGTAGCCCTCGAACTCGGTTGGCAGCAGCTTCAATGATACTTGCGGCATGCGGTGTCTGTTTGGATATTACATTCAACATGTTGGCACTGAATTGTGCAATTGCCCTTTCGATTTCAGGCGATAGCTGCTCTCTTGGCCCAACACCAGCAACAATAGCAACACTAGGTCCTGACGGCTGCTGTTGTGTAGGGGTCGCAGACTGTATGGTGGATGACGCGGTAGTAGTCTGGGTATTTGACTGATTTGCTTTTACTTTGGCAGGTGGGTTAGAAGGAGGTGGTGGGCGTGCGTAGGGAGAGCTGTAGGTGCTTTGTTGAGGCGTATTTGATGGCCGCGACTGGGTTAGACTGCCATAGCCGGGAGGTAACTGCGCTGGTGCCGGTACATTGGCCGCATATACTGGCTGAGTAAGGGGCTGTGACGCGGTCGTATTGAGCTGTGTATTTTGTCCCGTAGAGGTATAGCTGGGCTGGGGTGGTTTTTGCTCGGTGTGGTAATTCGGAAGCCCGTGTGCATACGTAACACTGCTAGGATTGGCGTAGGGGCTGCTTTGATAATACGGTGGGTGCGATAGATGCGAGTGAAGATGTGAAGCTCCGAGGTGACGATCTGGTGAGGTGGCCTTGCGCTTCTTGCCCGCATCCAATTCTACTCCCGGCACTCGAGACCAAAGGCCAGTCTCTTCATCTTTCTTGAAGGCCTCGTTGCCAATTAAGTTATGGCGAACACTACTTTCCCACCCTTTTGTCTCGGACCTAAAAAAGAACCAGGGGTATCTTGCCGTGATTCTCTTATAAATTTGCTTGAGAGTCAAACCGTCCGGGGGGCCGTTAGTGAGAGCTTCATCGATCAAAACGCCGTAATTCTTGGTCGGCTTCTGGAGTTGTTCAGCAGTGTAATCTTCTATTCGAAGATCCAAAGGTGGCGATTTTGGCCGAAATTTCTTGTCTTTCTTTTCCTTGATGCGTTTCTCTACGTCGGACCCTTCCTCGCCATCTTCTCTTTTCTTCTTGTTATATTTGCGCTTTTCAGGCCGGTCGCCGTCGTCTGTGAGAGGATTCTTGCGGGGACGGCCAACGGGGCGCTTAATCTTCTCCTCCTGTGGATCCTGGGGGATAGTCTTCTTCGAAGTTTCTTGCATCTGCTTCTTAAGCAGTCTGCGCTCCCTCTTCGACATAATTCCATCCTTAGGGGGTCGTCCTGGTCCTCGGCGCTTGGGGATATCGGGCGTGGCGAATTCGGGCGGAAGCTCGCCTAGCATATCTAATTCAGGCTTGATCATGTCGTGATGTTCTTCACCAGCAATAGGTTGAGCACCGGTAACTTCCTGTCCCGGTCCTGGCTCTGCTACTGATGCTAATAATGACGCTGACACTGGTGTTGGTGCGGGTTCCAGTTCCTCATCACCACGCTCAGATTCAACGGCTGGGGTAGGAACATTTTCTACGTCGGATAGTTCTTCACTGGTATCCCTGAAGTTCTCATGATCGGAATGTTCGAAATCGAGACTCATCTCCTTGCCACCCACCGACATCCGCTTGCTTGATGCAACGTCTTCGTCCTCTCCACCAGACATTCCAATTTGGACGCCATTGATGACGAAGAAAAATTCGACATCTTTGATCTGCAGCCGGTCGCCGCTTCTCAATGTCGCGGGCTGATCTAATCCGTATAAAACGTCTTCGCAGAAAAACCCATTCTTGTGCAGAGCAATTCCTTCGAAGATGCCCCTTTTTTTATTGAACTGAATTTTGAGATGTTGTCTAGAAATACCGCGTGTTTTACTGGCAATATCTGGACCGGGCGAATGTATACCGATAAATGGTATGTGCTCTGGGGACGGCTGTAAAGCCCCTAAATCCACCGCAGCAGCTCCTGTAGTATGCGACACGTATTGGCGGTTCGATTGTACATGATTGCCAGAAGCGTTATCATCGCCAGCAACGGATTGAACGGCGGAACTGGGACGCCGCTTCTTGACGGGTTTGACATTCTCCCCGTCCGAGTGTTCGGGCCCAAGCATACCGCCCTCCTCACTGACATAGGATTTGCTAAACTTGCCTCTGTCATACATAATGGGTGTAGGCGGGGGTAACCCGTTTCTTTCATTTTCTTCGCATTTGCGTCTGTAGGCCGCTTCCCTCCTCTCATCGGCCCTTGCCTGTTCCATAGCTTGCTTGTCCCGGCCGATAATAACGGCATAAGTCGTCATTTGGAAGGTACTATCGGCAAATTCTATCCTTGCAAAAGATTCCAGCTTCTGGCTCCCGTTCGTAGATGCGGGTTCTGCACTGCCCGTGAGTGCATCACTCTCTTGAGTTAAGGAATGCAACGAGACTGCAGAGGGAGCGACGACAGAAGGGCCCTGGTCATGGAAAAGAGTAGCCTGGGCAGCAAGGTTCATGATGTAGGCGCTCGGGTCTATACTCCCCTGAGAGAGTCGCATACCAGAGAGTATGCCATGAGGATAGTCGGCGCTATGTGGATCAGGGTCCGTAGTCGCAATTGCTTGGACCTGGCTGTGTCGGCGGTAGCTCGTCTGGTCTGGCATGAAGGGTTCATCTAGCTGCATCACCTCTGGAGCAGACAGTTTCCTGTGGGTCGAGGGTTGCGTAGGACCAAACATGCCACTACGGAATATCGAGGAGTCTCGAGCCAGAGAGAGTGGTGGGAGATCGGCGGTAAGCTTGGCTAGTGCATCATCGGGAAGGTTGTCGTCAACGTTAACGTGAGTAGCTGCGGGAGTCGATAAAGGCGAGACGGTGGGGGGAGACGGTATGGGAAGATCGGTGTTGAGCTCGGTCGCGTGTTGGTCGTGATCGGGCCGCGGTTGGTCGGAGAGGTCTGCCGAAGAGAAGCGCTGATCACTGGTGCTTGTCTCGTTGGTCGTGTCTGGGGCTTTTAAGGTTGCAGGCGCATCTGGAGTTAAGTTTAACCTCGCATCAGGCGCGCTAGAAGCCATGACGGCGCCACCAGAAGCATCTTCGTCTCCGTCTGCATGTGAACGGGGTCGAGGACTCGGAGCAGCCGCTGCAGCGGGCGGCGGGGATGCTGTCCTGGGGGTGCGGGCGGCGGTGGTGGTAGCGGCAGCTGCACGACCTTCATCGGTCGGGGCAGCATTGGACGAAGTCATCGCTGGTCGGTGGCAGACAGCTCATTCGTCTTGGTGACGTGCCGGGAAGAGAAAACGTGTGGGGGATGTTGTTGCTGGCAGGGAGGAGTTCCAAGATTATAGGTGCAGACATGGCAGGGTAGGTATATACAATATACAATGCGCGATGCGATTAGACCGGCAATTGGCACTTCGGTCGATGGAGCGAGCATAGAATTGTCACCGCCTGCCCGCGCTTCTTCTTTGATCAGGACATGATAAGAAAAAACCTGGCAGGTGGAGACAGCCGACAATGCTGCATTTCCTCTCTACGCTAGCTGCTCATAGTTAGAAAATTTCCCTAAGTTTGAGCTAGAGCCATTCCCCTCCTCTTTGGATTTTGTGGATGCCCCATATAGAGCCCTGATTGGTTCCTCCAGCTGCAGGTTTGCTGTCGCTTTTACCACAACCAGACTAACCTAACCTACTAAGTATGTAACTACCTAGCCGTACTACACTTGTCTCTCCTGAACTTCACCCTAATCTTAACCAAGTTATAACATTAGATAACTACCTAGTTATTTCGTAAATACCTGTCTTTTCATCAAGAGAGAAGGACTTTTTCAGAAAAACAAAAGGCTAACAATAAATCATGGGCTCTTCATAATTTCTGAGTTGAGAGCTGCATGAGATGCATGATGGCTTAGCCAATGTCAATTGGCCACGATAGAGCCTAGCTACTTGGTATCAATGCGATTTGTGTACCTCTCCAGTCCGGAATCTCCAAATGCCAGAAATAGTATTCGCAGCTTGCTTGGTAGCACCAGTACACTCACTTGTATTTATTTGCAAGCATTAAGTTGAGGGCTGGTGAGGACTTCACACAATTGAACTAGGGATAGAAGATAGAAGAAGAGAAGGGAAGATCAGAAGAAAAAGAACCTGGGTATATTCATTGATTAGCAGCCTGAAGGTGGTTGCATATTTTTTGGTGCACCACCGACTCTTCGTCTAAGAATCTCGCCTTCTACTATCTATAATTGGCTTTCCACCAAGTTCTACCTGAAAACCCTCATGCGATGCGGAAATGTGATCACCGTTGAGTCACAAACGCCTCCGGACTCCAAAGTTGGTGATAGCCCATGATTGTGTATAACCTTGTCCGTCTCAGAAAGTAGTCCACAGAATTATACATAGTGTGAGTACAATTTCGCTGTTTCTCTTACATCGTTGATCCTTCGAATACAAGCTATAGCATATTCCTAGGAGCCTAGCAATGGTGTCCTCTCGGACAACCCACGTCTATGTGTGTGCCATCTACGCTCTGCCCACTCGGTCAACCAGTAGGCGTAATGACACAACGTTCCTGCAATGAATCCAACGGCATCGTTTTTGAATGCCAGGATACCCGCCGTAGTGATAAGCATGACGTTCCATCTCTGTGCACGCTCCTCGTCGCTAACGGCACGGTGACGCTTTTGAACTCTTCCACTCTCGTCTACCTCTACTGATGTTTCCCATAAATCGGAAGCACCGTGATTCAGACTTTGTCCGACCCTGGCAAGCTCTAGACCAGAAGCGAGGACCATAATTCCCAACAAACTTCGTGGGAACGTCTGCAACAGATCGAGTAGTGATTCCCCGAAGAGAACACCAAGGACGACTTTGAAGAGTCCCAGAAGCACAATACTAGCTCCACTGCGTGCGCCGAAGCGATACTGCGCAGCAAGCCCTCCCGATCCGTGACATACGGGCATAGCGCCAAACCAGCATCCAGACAAGTTCATAGCTGCTACACTGATGCCCACGGCTGTTACGCTCGGAGACGGCAAGTTAGGCAGTAAATCCGAAGCAAGGGCACTGACAGCAATGACAGAGTTGAGGGTCGTAAGAGGGAGCTGTGCGATGCCCATCCCGATGGCATCAGGGCTCCATTTCGGCAAGATGAAGTACGGTTTCCAGAAGTGTAGTCGCGGCATATCCATCTCGCGACTAACAGCGACACGGATCAGGGCAATGACGACACCGATTACGAACATGATCAATGCAAAAGGGAAGCGTGTGCGCCGTTGTGTGAGTATGAGAAACAGGAAGGCGGCGAAAGCCCAGACGTGGTTGTCGAGGGGTTGATCCCAGGGAAGTTTCAGCTTCTGTAGAAGCGATGAACCAGCGGAAATTACGAGAGAGAGCCCAGCTCCGAACTGAATCCCCTTGATTACGGGGATGGGGATGATTCTAGTGACAAGACGGAGGAGACCAGTTATGCTAAGGATCAGTACTAGGCCTGCTGTCACACTGCCGGCGGCCATAGTCTCGCGTTGGGAAGTGTGCGAGGCGATGGCAGCTGCCGCTATAGCCTGAGGCAGATATTAGTCGCATCCGCGTACATGGGCTTCTCGTTCTTTATCTTGGGAGGGTCATGCAATGTAGTGAAAATAAGATGCAATACCTTCATGGGCTGCACGGGTAGGGGGATTCCAAATAGAACGCCCGTAGCTATGTTGAAGAAGCCCGAGAAAACGAGCGTCGTCGAAAGAGAGATAGACCCGTTCACGGCGAGTGTAATCATGAGTGGGAGCAATGTGCCGAGATCGCCGAGCGCGCCAGAAACCTCAGCGAGCGGCGAGCTGCGGATAGTGGCGACATTGTTGCGGTGGAAGCGTTTGATGTTTGAAAAGGACGTCATGATTTCAGCTGCCCGTGCTCCGTGTTCTGTGTTCCATGTTCCGTGTTCGATCAGGACGGGATTCACGATGAAGTGGTCTTGAGGCGGTCATTAGGAAGTGGTCATCAGGTGGTCATTCTCAGGTACTTACTTAGCTATAATCTTTTACCTAGGAACAGTATGTAGGTAGTATAGATACCTACCTAGGTAGGTGCCTATTAGCACCTGCGTCAGCGGGGTTCATGCCAACCCTTACCCATATTTACCACCTTCGGAAGCATCCGCCAGAGCAACCTGCAATGCGGTACTATGTACGACATAATCTGTACGGCATACAACATTATCTACGGCTTTTACCGTTCCATTGTATGTAGGTCAGGGTCTTTAGCAGGATCTAGGCGTATCTTATGTGGTAATATGGTACTATTCTTAGTAGGTAAGGATATCTCTTCCCTTCAAGTCTATATTACCTATTGTATTCCAATCCATATAGGGTACATATTAAGATAGAGGACCTTTAGGGACCAAAAACATGATCTGAAGACTACCTATAAAGCGTCACGTTTTGGTACCCCTTTCTCCCAGTAAGTGCTAAGAGTGAGCCACGTATAGACTGCTAGATATATGTTAAGTATCCCCTCTTCTTTAGCGATCCGTGATGCTCTGGCTAAGGTGGTGGAAAATAAGATGTAATGCCTAGGAGATGCACAGTAGTTAAGTCGGAACCTTCCTACTGAGGCATCAAGTGTTGTACTCATAACTCATAATACCAAAATTCATGGGTCCAAATTGAAATTACCTAGGTATTTAGTAGGTTAAGTATGTACTAGGTAGGTACTTAGTTAGGAAGACTGCCTGCTTGGTGTTTGCACGCATAACCAGATGTAGTGAAGGCAACGTTTAACTTCTACGTTATACTATCCCCCAGCACCTACTATGTAGTGCTCTAGGTGACCTCATTGACACAATAACGCATAACGCACCTGCCATGCTTGTTCCCCACGGTGCCGCGAGAACTCTAGTTCCTGGGTCTTTCCCCAAACGTCCAAGGTCCATCCCGATCACGCCGGCCTACTAGCAGTACCAACCCATAGGTGGGTAGGTGATAGGTGGGTGGTGTACGCGCCGCCCGTCCTGTCAAGCTCTCTCCAAGGGGAAAACATAAACAATCAAAACTCCCACCCCGGCATTTCCCAACATCCACCGCCTTTTACACAATACACACGCGCCACCGCCCATATCTGAATAGATACATACCTACCCTACACCATCGTCGAACTACCTCCCCCCAGTCTATCACAGACCACCATTTTGGTATCTCGCCTACATTAACGCTATTTTGATCGCAAATTCCACGCGATCAATCTGATACCCATTAGACCTTTTTTCACAACCTTGTTATAGTTCCTTTTTGAGAGCTTCCCCCTCCAAATAAAGATGTCAGGCGCGAACAGTTGGCTACAGAGGCAGCGCAAGACAGACCTCGTCGAGCTGGCACAGTACACCGGTCTGAAAAAGTACGTGGTAGAACCAATTTGTCCCTGCAATGCAATTCGATTCATGGTCGCGTGCACTCTGCTCGTTGCGCGCGTTTGTCCTGCTTTCGCTTCGATGCGCAGTTGGCGTAGCACGGCGTGGGATCCGCGATGCGCCGTTGAGTGCAATCCGCAATCCGCAATCCGCAATCCGCCTGAGACCCCACGCGTCATTGCATCATCGACGCCTAAGACAAGATGCACAAGATGCATGCACATAGCTAACATTCCTCGCTCTCAAACAGCTTCGATTCATTAAAGAAGGCCGAGCTAGAAGTTGTTCTCGACGAGTTTCTCGCTGAGAACACGGCCACCTTCCAGTCGGATCCCAAACTAGCCAACTACTACGCCAGTCGTGCTCGAACCATTGGCTCGCCCATTAAGAAGGATGTCGATGGACCAGTCGAGAAGCTAAAGATTGCTAAGCGCCGTGTGACCAAAGCAGCTGAAGAAATTATCGCCCCTGCCGAGTAGGTCCTCCTCCCTCTACGATACCCTCGATCGCGGTGTCGCGCGCGTCGCAGACAATGCTAACAATGTCTTTGTAGGAGCTCCGAAGAGGAGCCTAGTAGCACTTCGACGGCCATTGCCCACACGCCCTCTCGCGCATTGTCACTGGCGAGCCGCATCCCTCTTCCTGCTACGCCTGCCGACGTTGCCAACGCTGTTGACCGCTCCGCAGTTGCTCTGAAGACCCGCGTCGCGTCTGTTTACAAGGATTCGGGCATTACGGAAGTCACGCACGCGACCCGTGAGACCCTATCCACTGTGAATTCTGTGCTTTTGGCCATCTCCGCCTTCGAACTCTACTTCTTGCGCCCGGAGATTCTGGCGGATCGATATGCATTCACCATTCCAGCCATCTCCTTCCTTGGCACCAGTGACTACCCCGTATTCGTTCCTGACATGTTCTTGCTGCTTACTGCGTCCTTCTGGTCCCCAGCGATTATCTGGGCTTTCACGAGCAGCATCCTCCCCAGCATTGCTGGGTACTTCATCAATATGACCACCGGGGCGCATCAAGGTCGCGTCACGCGTCGCAGCGCTCCAGTGCCTGATGCTGTTGTTGATCCCCTGACCTTCAGCATTGCCAAGGCGCTCATCTCGTTCGTGATATACGGCCAAGGTGTCACATTCGGTGGCTGGATCAATGAGGTTTCCATTGCACGTATTAACTCAGCAATCTATGGGGGCTATAAGGGTATCCTAGCCGGCGCAGCCATTAGTGGTCTGTTCAGCATCTATGACGCCGTGTTAAAGAAGTAGGAGACAACTTCCACGCAGCCCTCTGCAATCTTTGAATCCAGGCCATTACAACCAAGATTGCACAGCACATTGAAGTTGACGACCCGTTTTCGTCGGTGGCAAAGTCCACTCAATCCAACATGGCAGGCTCCGTGCTGGTTCATGAATAATGATGGCCTCATAACCTGCCGCTGGGTCTTAGCCAGCATTGTTTACCGATCCAATTTTTTGAAGACGGCGTTTCACGGCGTTATTTGGCGTATGGTGGCATGTTCGCTCTTCTTACTTCGCCTGATACCTGCCTCTGGCACCCATCTTCTTTTCCTGCCTTTTCATACGTCATAGCGTTCTTTCTTCCTCCGGTCAACCCTCTTCGATGGGCGGGTACGGGCATGACGGCTGGGAGTTTACTACAACTTTGTATGCTATTGGCAGAGGTTTGGGGGGCAAGTTACATAATTTCGTTCCAGGAGCTATATTCTCACCCACAACAGGCTCTTTATTTCCCTCTTTACCTGTTGTGCTCGCCTTGTCTATAGTAGCTGAGTTTGGCGAATACTCTCTTGATGGGTGGGGTGGAAAAAATGAATTGGTTATTTCGTTTCTCAGGTCCGTAGGAAACGGTGGTTCCACGGCCCTTCAATAGTAGGTGGCGCGCGAATATGAGCCGATAGGGCGGACGATACTGGACGCATGCAGGTGGGTTGAATAAATGGAATGGTCGGTCCGGGTTGGTCGGATAGGTTTGATAGCGGGACTTGAATATATTGTTTGCAATTTCCCTTGCTCTGTATACAACGCGTCCTCCTTTTTTTTCCTTGAAATATCGGGCTTGAACCGTTGTGAATGATGCAGGCAGGTTTTCGGCCTCGCGGGGCCTTGCAGAGCTGTTTCCTGCCTGGTTACACAGGAAGAAGGACCGCGCTCTTAGTAGCACAACGGATAATTAACAAAAAAAAGAAAGAAAAAAAAACCGTTGTGATTATAGAGTAGTTAAACTAAAGTAATATTTCTCGCGTTATAGAATGAGTCTTCATCTTTTGGTCGCTTTTCGTACAGAGGATATCTTACCTAACACTTCTGGCCAAGAAGCCCTCAGACGCTCTCAAGTCCACGAAGAAACGCATTGTCTAAGCTAGTGACCTAATGAGACACAATGTTCAATCAAACTGGCTATGCACATCACCGAATGTGCTGTTAACGGCAATCAATCGCATCTGGCTCTATATCTAGGCCTTTCCAAGTACAGGCGTGCGACTTAGGTAGTTACGTGCCCGTAAGTATAACATTATCATAGTCATAGTCTAGGCAATATACAACTCGTTAAAATCTCCCAACTTGGAGGCAGAAGTATTAGTGTTGGAAAAACGCGGTGAGAAAAACGTTAAATGAGGTACCAAGTGAGTTTAAGACATTCGCTAGATAGGCGCTATTTATAAGTGCTGCTCGCCGTATGACTTTTCCAAAAACCATCGATCTTCATTGACAATGCATATATTAAAACTGTGGTGGTTTGAAACGCGCGTTTTATATACGTGATGGAATATCGGTCGATAGACCGGACAACATTAATCTGAACTTTTTTGGTATTTCCTTTTTGCTTTCCTTTTTTCTCTTCGCCTGGATATGGCTTCGCATGCTGCTCATTTTTTAGTACAATAATAGAAGTAATTAGATAATACCATTCACACATGCCCGTCCTGCTTTACATTCTGCGCCGTTCCTGCTTAGTATTACTGCCCTCCTCACCGTGGCCTAGTGTTGAGAAGTGGGTGTAGGCCAAATGCTGTGTGCGTCTGCTATTAGGGTCGTCACAAACTTGCGCGCTCGCCAGCCCGCCATCCCGTGGCAGGATGCATAATACAAAGTGAAATCCGTACCCCTGACAAATAGAACCAAATGTGGAGTGAAAATAGAAGACAAACCGAACGCCCCTTGTATGAATGCCACCATATGTGCTGGGCTTGCGATATCTGTATCGAGGATGACGATGATGGTCATGATGATGGCAGTGTGTTCCCTTTGAACCTGAAGTTCATGCCGCCGTCTACCTTTATCGCCCGTTCTATAATCCGTTTGACCGACCAAATCCCCCCGTGAATCTATGCCTTCTGTATATTTGCTGTGCCAATATTCAATTCTTAGTCCTCTCTCTCAGCAGGGTCTTCCCACTTGATTGGATGCACGAGCATGCTTCGAAGACAAAGCCGTCCACTGCTGGAGGGATCCTGCTCTTCTTCTCGTCCACCGCGCATAATACCCTCACCTGCCCGACCGCCATTTTCTCCTCGCCCGTCCATCTGGGCATAGCCAAGCCACCGCCTCCACAATAACCCGGCAAACTCGCTGTTGTAATACCAACTAGTACCCTTGTGATTGTGTTCATTGCTTAGGTCGAATGGAGAACCACGGCCACCAGAATTGTGGTGTTCACCGCCATTGAAGGCTACATCGATCTCCACCTGAGGCCAATCGCGATCCAAAAACACGGGGTGGGGGGCGAAAACAGCCTTCAAGCCGTGGTGGAAAGCCATGGTAGGTGGGAACATCTCGCTGAACATACTGTGATGAAGGCGCCAAGTTTCCTCATGCATGACCGAGAGTAGACGCCTAGAAAGACGAGAAGCTGTAACGATAGAGCACCTACGTGGTGGTTTTGGCAGGGTAGTCTCATAGCCAGTAATGTCCCCGGCGAAAACCCAGCCAGATTCTTCGACGTCAAAGAGAGGATTTAAGGTAATTAGATCAGCCTCCTCCCCAACCCCGCACTCAGATAATTCAGATCCACTGGCACAGCTAGCTGGCATGAAGTTATGGCCTTGGTTGAGAGCGATTTTGCCAGAGAAGGCCATAGGGCCTAGTATTGGCCGCTTATTTGACGCCTGAATTTCGGTGTTGACAAGCTGGGAGAAATTCTCCCACGTACCATGCAGACTAGGAATGTAGTACTTGGCTGATCGCTCCCAAGCACCGACTCTACTCTGGTTTGTGGCCCATTTGCCGAGGCGGTCGAAAAGTTCATAGTAAGAGCCAGTCCACCGCATATCCATCTCCCAGTTCCAAAAATGTTCATACTCGGGATGCATCACTGCAAAATGTTGTAGAGGCATGTGGGCAGAGCGATAGACGCCGTGGATATCTCCGTTGGATGGATTTTCGTAGGTGTCACCGAAATTTCCGGGATAGAATAACTTCATTTGCGCTTCTGACCATAAAGTGCAGAGCCCATGGAATTCTGTTGGAACGTTGGTCTCAATAATTTCCTGCGCTGTTGCTGCATCGGCCCATATGGGGGCATTGTTGTCTCGGACGTGTAGAAGAAAATGTACATCATACTCGCCACCTGACTGTAGGTTCAGCTCGGATACCATGGCGCGAAAGTTCAGTATCGCATGGGCCGTCCACTTGAAACCAACGTATGTTCGCACCACGATGGCGGTACGGTACAGTCTTTTGTGGCCAGTTGATGCGAGCTCTGCATCTTGCGTCTGGTTTCCTGTGAAGAAGCGATCTCGGTTCGAACTGAAGCACTGGGCTTGAGCTCTGGCCCAGTCCACGCCATTCCAGTTGATTTGGCCTGATTTCTCCCAAACAGCTTCGCTACCCTCACTTTCAGTATCAAGAGACTCACTCACACCTCCACGGTCCAGGCTGTAGCCTAGACCGTAGGGACCATATCGACCAAACCGGTCAAAGCAAACGTCGCTCCGTAACCCAAGAGCCTCATGAGATCCTATAGCCGCTTTGGGTTGGCCCTGAACGAGGCCAGGGTATGCGTAAAGATCGGGGACTGGCACTTTCTTGTCCACGTCGACATAACAGGGGTTTACACGAAGATAGTTCTTTCGCCATGCGTCGGAGTCATAGTCTGGGTGAGGTCGGAATACGGTTGGTGTGGGTATATTGGTGTGATGAGGTGTCGGGACCGAGTCAGTGGGATTCGGCATCAACGGTTTGGGATATTCGGGCTCATATTCCGAAGGCTGCACGAGCGCTCTCAATCCTCTATAATACCCATCGAGACTATTGGATGTGGTTAAGACTTCATGCTCCCATTCAAAATTGATCGCACTACTTACTGTTTATATTTAAGCCACTTAGGCCAGTCTATACTCTCCTCATTCTCGGTGGTATCCTCCTCCTGGTTGACGACATCATTCTCGGTTGCGGCATCGTTCGTGATACTGTCAAGGACATTGTCGGGGCCATCGTTAGGGGTATTATCAGGTGTCTCGTTGGATTTGTCATTCAGATTGTCATTTTGGATATTCTTGGCGATATCCTCCACTTTACCAACTTCGACCTCCTGAAGTTTGACGTCCTCATGTTGAACCTCGTAGATGGCTTCCTGTATCGGGACATCCATAACCACGCTGTTTTGATTCTGTAGCACATCCTCAACGGTGCCAGGTGGTTCTTTGACAAGTACCTTGTTCCCATGGACTATATCAAAGACGTTTCGCGATTGTGTAGTCAAGCGGGGATCGAATATAATTAATGTCAGAAGCACGAAAATCATGGCAACCCATATAACAACTCGACGATAGAGGCAGTGACCTAATAATGCTTTGACCTGGAATTTGGTTATCGGTTTTGGATTGGCATGCATCGGCAAAGAGACGTCGTTTTTACGAGCCATCGCATTCGAGAAGGAACCGGAATTTCGTGTCATGAAGTCAGCTATTTTCTCCATTCTGGCCGTCGTGTGGCAAGACGTGGCTTTGTGCGTTACTGAGTGTGATGCGCAGGCTGCACGTAGGAGTATCTCAGTGCTCTAGGAGCATAAGGAACCTGTGGCCGCACGAATAGGGAGACAACCCGGCTACCATGAAAGCTCGCCAAAGTATTGTTAAGCCCAAAAGACAAAATAATTCAGCTGCCACAGTCTTTGGCTGCCGGCCGAACCACGCATCGACTCTAGCCGACGGGGAACAGTCGGTGATACAAGAACGGGTGAATCACAGAGGTCCGGGGGGATTAGGTCTCACAACAGAGTCCGGCTCTATAAGGCCGAAAGAAACTCCCGGAGGGGATTGGTAAGCCGAAGACAGGCAAACAGAGTGCCAAGCACAGCTAGATTGATCTGTGTTGGGACTTGCGCGTCCGCGTACGTAGAAGTAACTTTGCCCGCAGGCTAGAAATAAGGTGGCGTTGGTCCCAACTATAACTTGCAGTGGTTGATGCTTTGCCGGAGCGGGATCAGACGAAGCCCCTGGCTGACAAAGGAGTGAATAGCTGCTTATCTGATCTGACTCGACAAGACAGAATGTGAAGGAAATTACTAGGAATATGAACATGAAGGTCAAAGAAGGTGAGTCCTCGGATATGACGCGAGGGTCGGTCAGAAATGAAGAGAACACAGAATAGAAGGTAAGAAGCAATCGTTGGAACAATAAGCATACCTATGTAGTAGGGAGATACGGCTGCAAGAGGAATGGAGGGAGAGCAGCTGGATTGGAGCAACTTCACCGGTATTGCGTCGGTGGGCCGTCGATCATCAGTCTAGCAGGTAGGTACCGAAGGTTACTACCTAGCTGCTGCTCACGTTCTGTTCTACCTCAGGTACCGGGCGGCAGGTACTGGCCTAGATTGTGAGCTGATTTTGCGGGTTCGGATGAATGAGAGTCCTACCTACCTACTACTGTACACTTGTACCTGTACGGGCCAGGAGGTTTAAATGTTTGACAATGCTCGGTACAGGACCCCGTAGCACAAAGGTAGAGAGAGGGTATAGTGGTGTGCTTTTTACCATATGCAATTGGATTCTACACTTCGAAGTTCTGAGATGGAAAGGGACCACGACTGTAATGGACCAGAAACAAATAAAAGTAGGAGGCAACTGTCGATCTCTAATAGAAAATAAGTTTGGATTTCCACCCTCAAACATACATTCCCACCTTTTGCTGAGCCGCCGCTTATCTACCTGGGAAGAGGCCCAACAGATCATCGTTTGTGCGTTCATGTGCTATGGACGCGCAATTCCATCCTGGAACCTCTATTGTGTTGGAACTTTGTCGGCACATCGGGGATCTTCCGTCCCACCTCCTCTCGGTGCCCTCCCCGTCCCCCCTCCAAGCCCTGCTTACCTACATTGTGCTGTGCTGCGCTGTGCTGCCTTGCGCAACACAGCCGCATGACGATTGTCTGATTGCTCCGGTATGTTGGTATGGTGCAAGTTTACGTGTTCGATACAGATGTGGCCTAGTTACGATGTACTTCTAAATGGTAGGTATGGTGGGAAATTTGAAGTCTAGAAGTTGTTTGTACCGGCGCCGCGATGTATAACAAGTATCCCCTGTCTACCTCAGATATTAAAAGTGCCTAAAGGGGATGTTTTAGGGCCAATACTCTCCTGGTATTGGACAGTAGAGAGCACGCCTAAGACTCGGTACTTATCTTTACTTCTCTGTACACGGGTATAACTACCTAGGTACACTACAGTGGTCTCAAACCCCACTGCTTACCTAGGTATGTAGTACCTAGGTAGCTTATAGCGCGTTAAACTTTTCATTGCTCTCACCTTTCATACCTACATTAGGTACCTCCTTAAATTTATCTCATGTATCTTAAAAATAATAAAGTAAGTACCTACATATAGTCTGTCTTTTAACTAGCATAGCACAGCTAGTAAACTAAATATACTACTAGGTACCTACTAGTGAAAGGCCCGTAGTCTTTCTAGTGGGTACTAGAATACATATGGAAGCTGGGAATAACTGGACCCTACCCTCACAAACTTCTCTAGTGCTGTATTTGGTTACCTGCTGGGAGCATAGGTAGACAGGCCGGTGAGTAATTTCCTGTCCACAGTACTTTGTAGGTATTCCTGTCGCTGTACTCGGCAGGCCTGTACGAGCTATTCACACGTGGAGGTACTTGGTATACAGAGTAAAGATGCTTCAGGTGCGATTTGCCGATTTCAGACAGGGCAATCTTAACTAGGACCTTGTTTCAGATTCCAGACAAAACACAGTATAGCTACTACGTCATTGCTTAACTAATCGCAGATCAATACCTAAGCAACAGCTATCTGTCTACCTTTAAATACCCAGTTAGGTAAGTAAAAAAATAGTAATAGCCGTCCAAGCCTTCATATCGCTCTCTTCAGGGTGGTATTTTCACTTTTGTTAATTAGATGTCATTCTGCTATCTTCAGGCATCGAGAAGCAGGCAATAGTACCTTCTTCCAGGGCAGTTATTTGTTATTCAGGCAGCGTGGTACACTGGTTTTGGGATGTAAGTCTTCATTTAAAATCGGCCAAGGCTTGCCAAGCATCGAACGACCTGGGGGATCCGTCATTAACTTACCAATTTCTGGTGGTCTTAGGTAGTGCCGTGATTATGGCCCGGGCAGCCCCATGCCCCACGCCGTATTTCCCAAGGAACGACCTGTCTGGCGTAGTGAGACCGGCGTGGGTTGCATGAACGGATTTATATGCAGTACGGCTATAAAGGGTGCTACCACAAAGGTCTACCACAGGTCTATCAGGTGCTACGTATCAGTGGTACGCAACACACCAAACATTGCAGTGATTGGTGTTGTTCAAGTTTGCATCTCATATTTGCTTGATGCATTGAAGCGGTCACCGAAGCGGGTTAGAGGTTGTGGATGAACAAAGAGAATGGAGCAAATGTTTGGATTTCCCCCCCGCCCCGACACTCACTCCTCAATACAGAACACGAGCATTCATCTACCTACCCCACGTGCCCTAATGATGATGATACTTAATTACCATAGGTATGGCACCCATGTTGATTCGGCGTAAGACTCGGAACGCATGACCATCAAGTCTAGTCTGCGCACTGGAAAACCACCTGTAAGATATTTCGAGTCGCCATAGGTGCATAAGTCCATGCACATTGAGCTTACATACCGAATTGAAACCCGAGTTAACACACCGAGCATCATGCTACAACTAAGGTTAGATATAAGTAGTGCGTACACTGCATCCACCAAACCACGGCCGACCCCATTGGCTGACATGGATGCCCTATATGCATGTCCATCACCAGCTCGATGCTATCACCTATAATCTGAATCCATGTCCGAACAAATTGTTATAGCGTCAAATGACACTCGGCAAGCCCTGTCTTAGCACCAACATATCACCTATCTAGAGTACCGGTACTCGAACAAGGTGATGGTAGGTTCGGGATAGGGGCCAAGACTAGGAAGTCCTACTGGCTGGGGTCGTCTGTCGATGCCGTCACATCATTTAACGTTTTAGCAAGGGAATAACTTGGTATTCTACTTCGAAAGCGAGAAAGGCCAATTTCATATACAGTCGGGCAAGACATGACTCCAATGGTCAGATTTGAATTCTTTAGGTGAATGTACGCAGTATATATTATAGAGAACCATAAGTTGAGGTTATTCTTTCTCAGACTAGACTAAGTTGGTCCCTTGGCAGATATGAGGCTCGGTCCAGCCTGGGATCAGGTAACTCCGGCCAAGTACCCGAGTAGCGCATGACAGGCTGTATGGCGATCTTCAACCCTAGGAGCGCACCGGAATCTCGTTTGATGGTAAATGCAGATCCGGCCCGCCTACATGAGACACGTCATTACACCAGATTATACTGCCGTGTATCAAACCTCCCTCATCCTGTCCTCTGAAGAATGCATAACGACCATTAGAATACGTCAGAGTGCTAGCGTAACATCTCAATACTAGTAGTGCTGAATGTCTCTCTCACAAGTTAGTAGAATTGGAATCAACAGGTGCTTTTTGCTTGTGTTGATGCAAAGGAGCTTCAATGTTAACAATGATAGGCATAAGGAATGTAATCAAATTTACCGACAGCTGCCCCCTCAAAGTCAAGCTATCTACTATAGAAAATTTGTCCACGTAGGTAGTTCTTGTTTCTCTTACTCGCCTACAACATTGAGGTTCAATCATATCGTAACATATTATTCCTATGTTAGTACCTAGGTAGGTAGATACTGCCCTTATGCAGCTTAATACATCCTTCCTTAATAACACTCGGTGCATGTATTCAGCATATGCAGAAAGGCCGCGGGTTACAAGAGCCTATCTATTTATCGGGGCATGGGAAATCACACTAACCGCGGTTAAGTACCTAGTAAAAAGACCTGCTGATACAATTTACCCGAGTCATAAGCAGCAGTCCGTGGCTAAGACACAATGTTCGCAACCACTATATAGGTGATGCGCACAACACGGTTCCGTGCTGCTCAGCTATCGAAACATCTTATAGCATCGACACTGCATACGACTTACGTCTCCGAGGCCTACCAGGTCCTTGCTAGATGTTGAGGTAGGGCGTCAGCTGTAACACATATACAGGATTCATCGTCACCGTCGCTGAAACCTGCGCTGCTGTTTCTACTTGTGTGCTCACATTAGTCTAATGATCTTATCTAGATCTAAACATGCATCTGTCGACTATTGTCCGCTGATCGGACTGCGACCCAAATTCCGGGCTCTGGAGAACCCGGGAAGAGGCCGGTATCCAAGGATGTTTTCTGTTTAATAGTTTAATATTGCCTGATCGCACTGCGAGAGTACGCGGCCAGGCTGGCGGCAACGTGCAGATACAACCTTGATATTTCAAAGGTTATCCTGGCATCTTTCATATAACACCAGATGTTCCCTCCCCCACGAGACCTTTTTTTCTGAGGCGTCGTCGTCATCGTTGTCTCGTTCGCACTGACGGTGCTTACACTTCTACTGCCGATGAGTTCGACTCCGGCCGCTGCCGTCCTTTACACTTGCGACCTATTCGCAACGTCATCATGGTTCGTTGGCTTTTCGGTGGGAACATGCGAAGCGCCATTTTTCTTGTCCTTGTCCTCCCTCCCCTTTAATTTATTCGCCTTATGCTTTGCGTCGATAGTCTTCCTCCACTGCTCCCCGTAGCGGATTGCTAGATAGGTGCACACTGCGCCTCCAAGCATGAAGAGGGTGCTGATGGTCGAGAACCACCCCACCCCAATCGTTTCAATGGCCGGCAACACAACGGCTGTCGCTAAGCATCCGAAAAGGTATCGTATTGCGTAGTTGCCGGCAATTACCTCGGCGCCACGCCCGCTCATGACATCCAGACAGTAGGTGTTTAGAGACGGGAAGCAGAAAAGCTGGGCGAGGCCTTGCAGGAAAAGCACGATCACCGTCAATGGAATGCCCCCAGCGTCCTTCTCCACGCACCATCCGTAGATGATGACGCTGCCAGGTAACACAAAGCCCAGAAAGGGTAGTGCCGAGTACATGCGATCTTCGGGGATCCGAACGCCACGTTTGCGAATGTATACCTTCACAATATAGTCTGCATATCGCCCGCCGACAAATGTGCCCGCGAGATATCCAAATCCGGGAGCTAGGTAGAAAAGACCGCCTTGCAGTGGCGTTGTCAAGTGATACCGCGGATTTAGAACATATCGGATCGGAGTCAAAATGCTATACACTGCAAGACATTCGGAGTCAGCTATCGATGTTTTGAACGTGATCTGGAATTTTCTTGACTCCTCTACGAGTAGCCTTCAGTTCAAGAACTCGTCTACTTACTATTCCATACGAGTGACGAACTAGCAAAACCTGCTAAGATAAAATCTGGATGAAATTTAGATTAGCGAATGGCAGCGCATTATTGAGCTATTGTATGTCCAGAATCTCCTTCTCGGTTACCTTAAATGATTTCGGAAGATAATTGTTAGGTAATACGTACTTGGATATTCGAAAAGCTTGAGTATTCCCCACGGGTTGAGCATCGAAAGCAAAGCACGCCCTTTCTCGCGCCCACTGTATCCCTCAAGATCGTCAATCTTCTTATGAAAGATAGTTTCTGGCATAAAGAAATAAATGCCAATGGTTCCGACGCCAGCAAGGCCCGTTTGCAACCAAAAGATCACGCGCCACGATGCATATGTCACGATCAGGCCGCCGATGAAGGGGCCAAATGCTGGCCCGATCAGCGTGCCGGACATAAACCAACCCGTTGCTGTCCCACGCTCCGTGGGGCGATAAATATCACTACGGCAAAGGCAGATTTGTTAATTTGCGATTCTGTGCCAGTGATCCCATTGTCGTCGAGGTAGGGTAGTCGAATGATGCCGGGTGAAACTAACGGCAAGATATAGAGATCGGATGAGCGCTTACCTGATGACGGCTGCTCCATTCAATAGGAAGGATGTCCCAAGGAACGCTGTGAATAAGCGGAAGAAAAAGAAGGCCCCAAGGTTTGGCGCCAATGCTGTACCGATACTAGTCAAAACGAAGCCAGTGCCTGTTACCAAGCAAATCTATGCGACCTCTCAGTTAGTATACTGCAATTCCCGGCTTTGATTTTATTTTACATGTCGCCATTCCACCTTTCCCCTGGGACTGCTCAACTGATTATTGAATCAGACACTTACTATTCTGCGGCCACTATGATTAGGTGTCAGTAATCGTCATTTTGATTATGCTCTGAAGGTGTTTTGGAAGCCCCTAAAACGCCTCTAACTGCGAGGTCCACTTACTATACTTGACTCAGTGGCCCCCAGACGACCGGTGATAAGCCCATGAATAGGAGGTATAATGCGTTCACAAGGTTCACGATTGTACCCGTTGTGCTATACTCCGCGGCAACTTCTGGTGTTGCGGCTAGCACCGATGTACTTGAAACAGGCGATAGGAACGAGCTGAAGGATATGAGGAAAAGGATGATGGCTATGATTTTGAATTAGCCCTTTTCGCGCCGAACAATATACCACGGATAGCTTAGTAGGTTTGCTGATGTACTGACTCTTTCGGTGTCGTGGTAATCTATCGTAGAATTCGTCCGGGATCTCGATGACTGAGTCGATAGGCTGAATAGGGGCATCTCCCATTGCTGAGTGCTTCGTTGAGCACCGCTCGAGTATGTCTTGCTGTTCTACATCGTCTATATCGTCCTCGTCACCCGAGGAGTGAATGGATCGAGACGGTTTGCTGTCGAGTCTGCTGCTGCTGCTGCTCTTCCGGGGTGCAGGGCTCACTTTCTCGTCCCCCAGATGCTCCTGCTGAGAGCATGGAACTTCAGTGTTAGGCTCAGGCATTTGGGCTGCTTGGTACGATATAGATTTCCTATTGTGTATAATAAGGTAAGAAGTGTGATGGTGATGACAACGGCGGTTCGCGTATCATCATAGGCAAGACGATAATGGAGATACCGATATCCTAATTGGAACCGACTAGAAGAGGAATCGAGTCAAGTGAAGATAGGAACGCGAAGAGGAGCAGTTTTTCTTATTATCTTGGAGGCTGAATATACAAACTCGAACCCCAACAACCGGTCTGACTGAGTGTATGCTTCCAAAGAGACAAAGACGGATGCGATAGCAAGGAATGTCTATCCCTACTCGTGAATTCTCTGTGGTAGAGATTCTAATTCGATACGCGATACCAACGCGAATCGAGAAGAAGGGAAAAGCAATGCACCCTATTCTATTTAATACGACGAAAGCATCGCAGTTTTTTGCTCCTACATATGCATTTCTCGCCGCTCTACGAGCATCGCAGTCACCGGTTCGGGAATAAGCATCCCGATAACTTTTACTCGACCTCTTGCTCCCGGATCTAGCCTCAATATCCACGAGCACCAATGAGGAGCCGAGAGATTCGAGAAAAACAGGGCTGAGCGATCCTATGACGAGACCATATCGACGTGTGAATGTGGGATGATAGGCAAGGTGGATTAGACAGAAAAAGCGGAGTGACTCCGTTATCTGCAGCCCACCTTGGGATGTTTTCGCTCTTCTCTAGGTACTTAGGCGGATCGCCATCTCGATATGTAATGAGACGCCGAGGATCGGTGGATTGAGACGTTCGGACCTCCCGAAATGTGGCCCTTCCCGTTGCCACGACAGAAATATATTTCATGCTCGCCGATGGAGATGGCGTGTCGGTGGAGTCAGTGAAATTGAGCACTGGCCCGAGCAAATGAGCTTGGACTTCTATTTCCTATTGCGGATTTGGGACTCCCTTCTTGAGATGTTGATTGGGGTCCGGCTAAACTCTACCGGTCCCTATCCGTTATATCTTGTGCCTAACTCTGGACCAAATGGTTTGGAGAGATCGAATTAGTGGGGATACCACCTTGCGATCGGGTTTCCGATAGGTTTTAATACAGTAGTTTCTTGTAGGACTGTAGTAATACCGTAGATTTGATTGGAGCAACTCCAATTCTATGCTTGTTGTCAGGTATGGTATATATTCAGCCAGGTGCTGTATAATGGATCTTCGTACCTATGGGGTCTACAGCCATCAACTATGTTACAGGAGCAGTAATTCTTGGGGCATACAGGTATCTTATCTACGTAGTATAGCCACCTATACCCCAAGGCCAAGACGGGAGGGGTTCATGATCGTGAAAGCCAGCCCGGCAGAATGCCGCTAGCCGGACCCTTCCCGACCCAGTTATTCAGCTCCTACCTTCGATATAGTGTCCAGATGAATGGCCTCTATCTCATGCTTATTCCCGACGAGTCGGACCTAGTATCCGAGGCGGCATCGGTACCTGCGAGTCACGTCTCCTCCGGTGCCGGCTGTCGATGAACTGTAGATATGATATGTAGTTTTTGAATAGAGAATGCGACTGTTGGAACTCCGTACGGCGGTTATTCTGCTCAGGTAATCTCTGCCGGTACCCCGATGGGAAAGATGTCTGCTCTAAGTCTCATCGCACACTGTAATGGAGTCGAATTCGGTCACACCGCTCCTTCGAGGTCGACCCGGTCAAATTTCTTGTACCTATTCATATGTACTGTTCTTTGACTAGCCCCTCTATTCGTGATAATGGAATTCGCACTAGGAATTAGATCATTCTTATGAGAATTTTTGCAGTTCCTATGGAGTCCGATGGAAGCCCCCTAATCAGGAGATCACGTCACTATCTCGACAATATCTAGTTATAATCACCGTTCATACCCAGGAACACACAATACTGTGAAACAATCCTCGTGACTATAATATATGGGCAAGAGCTTTAATTAGCGTCTCTCATTGCCTATACTGGACATCTTTCTAATAATCTAATGTATTTTAGTCTAATTGGCAATGCATTCCTGTCTAAGTTATGTAATGTTACTGTAACGTAACCTTTGGAGATATGAAACATAGAACTTTAGGCAGTTCGTGTTACACTCGCTGAACGCGTTGAACCTTGTACGCCACCCATATGCGTAGTTCGGTGAGACGACTGTCTCTCGTATTCAGAAGTGAAGCTATTGGCGGATCTCGGAGGTTAGGAAGGTCGGACCAATTGTATATAGAGTCAAGAACAGCCACCAAGCTCGGCAGCGTCCGGAAGAAGAAAGGCATAGACCTTGGCAGCCATAACAGATTATTGTATTCTGAATAGAATCAATCTCTCAGTTCCAAGGGCTGGTATCTATAGTTCGCCGATCTAAAGTACTAGAATTGACCAACGGATGATGCGCCAGAGCAGAGTGTGATAGGACTTCCTAAAACCCTTCACCTAGGAGAACAGTTCTACCCCCACCGTACTGTGGCACTCAGAGTCAGTAAAAACCATCCTGAGCTTTCTTTTGAGTGTCTCTGAAGTGTGGAAGCTCTCAGGATATAATTTGACATAGGAAGGAGCCGTGGTACTTTTCAAGTAGGATAAATAAGCATAAATTGACGTTGAGAATTACTCACCCAAAGATTCCCGACTCGTACGTCGATTCCCCTCTCCTGCCCAACAACCCATTCCCCGATAAAGTCGGAGTCGGTCTTCCCCCACACTTCCTTTTCTAGCCATTCGTTGATCTCGTCAATTGCGTCGACCCATTTCTTTCGCTGCTCCGGCGTTGAGTGGTCGTCGTGCGAGAGATATCGCCCCAAAGTGATGTGAGCGCTAGGCACTACATATCGTGAATCGACAGTAACACCCGCCTCTTTCGCCTGGTTCCACAGATCCCGCCTGAGGTGATGGTATGAGTAGCCATCTCCTTGCTCGAGCACAGCCGCGTTATCCGGAGGTATAGGTGCCGGAGATGTTCCCGATTCGCCTGCAGCTGGAAGGAATGAGACAGCGAAGGCCGACAAATCGTAGGAAATCATGGGCTTAACTAGGCGCGCGCGATGTCTGTAGGTATAGCTGGCTACATTGGGGATTACTGGCTTTAGAGTTTCCTTGATTTCCTCAATCTCTGGTGGTGTGCGGCAAAATGCCAGCTCCAGCGCCGTTATATGCACTTTGACAGTCAGTGTTGATGATCTTTATGCAGGGAATAGATAGGAACTTCGACATTCGGTAGTGCCATAAGGCACAGAAAAGGAAAACAATAGAGAGGGACAATGACGCTGCCGCAGTTGGTCGAAATGGGAAAATAAAAGGCTGCCTTCTACTTACTACGATGCTGTGGCATTATCCATATATCTGAATAGTCGTTAGCTTAGCTAGAACTGATTGTCTTCTCAAATGGCCGGGGAATCTCGTTCGTTGCTGATAACTAACATCTAAGCAGTGAGGTTGCCATCACCACTCAAATCTTGTACGTCTCCTTCCCATCATGTCGTCGGAACTAGACTTATGCTATCCGGAACTCGGCTTACCTGGCGCAACTTCTTTGAGCCTTCTCTGGATCTCACCAGCAAGCTCCAGGACATGAATCGGCGGGCGACCCCAGAAAGTCATACAGTATCTCGTATCCTTGAAGCCCGGTTCAACTTCCGGCCTTTCAAGCCGCAGCAGGTAAGGATCGATAATCAACTCCTTAAAGTTGGCATCTAAGAACTTTTCCTTCTGCTGCGCGTTGCGTCGAATGCGGTGAGCCGCGTACAACGATTGGATCTCGGCCTATTCCTCCCGTCAGCCTTAGTGTATACAGCACAAATGAGTATGTATTATTGAACAAGGCTTTTCGCTTGATTTAGCTCTTCGGCATTTTGGCCAAGCGGTATGCCTTGATAAGCCTCTCCCCCCCACTCGATATAACCCCTCATCGCATACAGCGCCGACATATAATGCACATATGAAATTGAAAACGGGGTAGGGGAAACTCAACTGGATCGCCATGACAGGCTTCAATCAAAGCATTGTATGGATTCTCTCCTGGCTTTATTACTACGCCAGACAAGTCTTCCAGCTTGTTCTTCACGTCGGTGGATTCGAGTACGGACCCCATTGTGATTTCAATGTTACCTGTTACCTAGGCCACGTGGGATGATGTGTTTGAGACTCGTGGAAGTGTAGAATGCTGACTGAGCCTCCGTTGCGGCTGAGCGGCTGTGGTGCTATATATACGTAGTATAGGTACCCCTATTGCTACTATTGCTACTAGGTAGGACTAAGGCCATCTAAACACACCAGTCTCTCGCTAATTATACACGTACGTAAAAGCCGTGCCGAGGTCGGGTAAAAACATGCCCGTGTACCGCCCGTTTCCGCCCTTTACCGGAAGGGCGCCTGCTTTCCGTCTTTTCCTTTCCATAGGGGGTCGTTTCTTTCCAGTAGCCAGCGTAGTGCGCATGTGTATCACGGCGCTATCTCTTTGGTTTCTGACCCCCGGCCAGGCCCACAACATCCTTGCTAATTTAAGTAGGCAAGTTACATTAACACTACACCATACAACCAAACCTTCAATTCTGAGCATTATGTAACAATAGGTATTGCTGGGACCGTTAGCACAAACTAAAGTGGGTGGGAAGAAAGGTATGTTCAAAATCATCAATTTGATTGGCTTTATTATATATTACACGCGCTAAACGCGCTAAAGACCTTGTACGCTATCCAAATGCGTAGTTTAGTAAAACACCTGAACTGTCTTACGCTAAACTAAGATCTATTAAGGTTGTCTTTTGTGTTCAGAAGTGAAGCTGTTTAGCTCTTGCTTATCTAAGATATTGTTGAACGCGTTGAACACCTTGTGCGATACCCAAATGCATAGTTCGGTGAGACACCTGGACAGTACTACGCTAAACTGAGATCTATTGAGACTGTCTCGGGTATCCAGAAGTGAAGCTATTCAGCCCTCCCCTATCTGAGATATATTGGCGGCCCCTGGAGGTTAGGAAGGCCGAACCAATTGTATATAGACTCAAGGACAGCCACCAAGCCCAGCGCAAGTGGTATGGACCTTGGCAGCCATAACAAATTATTGTCTCAGTTCCTAGCAGCCCCTGTTATAGATATTTTGGCAGACCCCGGAGGTTAAGAAACTCGAACCAATTGGATATGGAGTTAAGAACTGTTACCAAGCCTAGCAGCGTCCATAACAGATGAATAAAGTCAATTTTCCAGTTCTAAGCCCTGATACCAGCCCTTGTTATACCATATGACCACGACTCTTAGGAGCTAGAATATCATTTATTGGATAATAAGCCCCTATCACTCCGAAATGTCTCGTTCCTCCCTCCCCAGGTTCTGCTGAACCTGTTTTCTATAAAGCCGAATTTCCATAGGTAGATCAAGGACTTGGCTTCGTTTAAATACATATCCTCTTTAAGGCCTTAGCGCTCTGCAGGGGCCAAGTAAATCTCACGGCTATTCCTCGGCAATTACGCACCGGCCAATGAGCGATTAGTTCTAACTTCAGTACACAGATTACCTAGACACAGTCTTGATAACCTAGATCCTTCCCTATCGCCAAGCACCTTGGGCACTGCTCACCTCTCTAAATCAGACATGAGAATCTTGCGGAAGAAGTCATGTCACTGCTTCTTTATTGTGGGAAATGCGCGTGCATGGCGTCATGCAACATGTGGTGCAGAAATCGACAGTCACAATGCTTCAGGGTTCCTTGTCAGATGTCTGCGCTTTGCTAACATTAACAGCTAACATGGTAACCAGCAGAACGCACTACGACACTGGGAGCCGTACATCTCTCTCACATCAAGGAGTCCTTCTGTTGATGAGCTACTAAGACTCATTGCGATTAGCTTTGATGCGAAGAGATACTTGATCACGGACCCTGCAAGACTGGGTGTCTCGCTGTGGCATGCGAAGCGTCCTGGTTCCAGCATCCAACATCCAGCACGTGACAAAATCAACCTACTTTAGCCCGGCTTGATGAATGACTTCATGGATGTCATGTTTAACAAAGCCTACAACTTTGTCCTACTCGCTAAGGATAGGCCACTCTCAACTACGATGGCCTGTGCGCTTCTTTCACCAAGTGGACATAAATTATGGCATTAAGACATGACGGTTTGCGCTTCTTGAAAGCAAGCACTTTCAGTCTTGATCCTCTCTGCGTGGGATCAACAGCCCCCTTCCCTATAGCTATCGATGTATACTCTAAGAAGAGTCCCCTTTAGCTATTGACCTCAACGGGTTTCGGTTTCTTGGTCGAGCCCGTGGAGAAGCCTCAAAGTGTTGTTACGAAAAGCAGTTATGAACCTACTGAGAGGCTGTCAAAGGATGTTGGGTCCAGTAGCTGGTATCCTCACACGCAAGAGAGATACTGTGAGTGCGGACTGAACAGGAGACAATGCCTGGTACCCGTTTGCCAGCTAATACTAAAAGATTCTCACTGGCTGTGAATTTGTACATCCCAAAAGCTAAAATGGAGCTGAGCTGCTAGCTGGTTAGTGGCTGTACTTATCAGCTGAGATGCATGCCAGAACCCACAAGTCAAGCAGACATGTATGAACTTGTCAATATCGAATCCTACCAAGGTGAGAGCATGTCCTGAACCCCTGTCATGCGGACCTTCTATCTTGAGTGCTGATGTTGACACGGGTGGGTAGTATTCTCGAACAATACCGTGCTGATACGTTACTATCTTACATAATACAGCCCTTGAGGTGTTTAACCTAGAATACCTGATTGGTTAGACGAATTTATTGAGAGGCACCTCCTATTAGCATGCTATTTAGATTTCTTGTCCGGGCACAAAATATCTCTTTTGCCCTGAATCCAGGGCCAGCTTTGAGGCATGTCAGGTGGTGCCTACCCCCAGTGTACACTCTGCGTAACGTTACGCATTCTGCTCTGAGCCTGAGCCCACACCCATCGACAACATGGTTGTCGATGTTTATTTTTTCGTTATTTGGAGGGGAGGGACGTGGTTACTACGGCGTCATTCAAGCCCTAGCAACAACTTGGCAAATTATGATGCGTGTAGGGAATTTGTAGCCTTATAAAAATTTCTCTCCCACTGTTTCTTACCTGGATTTGGAACTCTCACACCATCCTCCTCCCCCATCTTCTCCCATCCTCCTCCAGACCTTGAGTTTTGCTCTCTTCAAGCACTACTACTACAGCGAGTTGGATTCATCTTCATCCTCAAGCTTGAAGCGCTTGCAAGGTTGCTATAGATATTTCCCATTTGCACTTCACCATATCTACTGCAGGCTTCTTCTGACCAGTGTACCTCCTGAGAAGGTATTGTAGCGAGCAGCACTACATCCTCGCATCACAGTCTTCTTCCATTGCCATCCGACATCCAGAAGCCTCCCTCCCATTATACCGCGAGACATCTCTCAATTTCCACTGCTCCTCAAGTCTGCTTTGCACCATGGCACCGCGGAAACCCCGCGGGCAGCGGCGGCCGGCCGCTAATAGTGCAGAGACAATAACACAGCCCGGTCAGTCACCACAAGCTCCTGACAACATAGCTGCTTTAGAACAGTCGTCGCAACACGGGTTGAAGCTTGACTTGCCGCCCATTACAAATGTGCACCAAGCCTTCAAGGACATGTTGTCTAAACGCAGATCTGAAATAATCGCAGTGGCTGATAAAAAGGGGTTTGAGCTCCGAGTTGGCACGATATGCTCGGGAACCGAGGCCCCAATCTTTGCACTCAAACTCATCAAAGACATATCTCAGCTAGTCACCAATGGTCGGAAATTCATTGAACTCAACCACTTATTTAGCGTCGAGAATGAGCCTTTTAAACAAGCCTACATCTCCCGAAATGCTCCAGGCAGCATTATTTTTCGCGACGTAGTAGACTTTGCTGACCGGAATGCTACCGCTGCGTGAGTTCTTTCCTTCTCTTTCTTGCCTCCTTCCACATAGTCTCATATATATTCGTCGACATTCGAGTATTCATACTAACGAGTTTACAGTCCTACCATCCTAGGAGATCATTGCGATATCCCTCGCGACATCGACCTTCTCGTTGCTGGCACATCATGCGTCGATTTCTCAACCCTCAACAGTCAAAAGAGGAACAGTGTGCAACTTACGAGTAAGGGTGCAATTCTGACTGAGGAGTGGAAAAATTCTAATCGAAGTGACGAAAACCGGAAGTCCAACCTGCCTCTTCGGGAGAACTTCTTCGATGATTTTCGCGAATGGCTAAATGGCATCACCCCAGCACAGATTCAAACAACAGGAAAATCTATTGGAGAGTCAAGCGTCACCTTCTTGTCTACTGTGTGTTACATTAATAATCACCGTCCTAAGATGGTCATTTTGGAGAATGTAAACAACGCTCCCTGGAGTTCCATGTGTGGTCTCTTTCTCCATGCTGCTGATTACGTCGCAACACACGTTAGCGTGGATACCAAGGACTACTATATTCCCCAGACAAGGAATCGCGGTTATGTTGTTGCTGTGGACCGCCAAGTCTTTGGCAGCTCTGCGGAACAAGTAGTCAACGAGTGGAAAACTCAATTATCGAGTCTAAAACGGGGCGCATCAACACCTGTGCAGCACTGGTTACTCTCACCTAACGATCCGTTGGCCATGAGAGCGCGTCAGGATGAGTCTGAGAAGGCTGTAGCCAATAGTTTGAGGTCTAGCAAAGAAGTTAGTTGGGCTCGAAGCAAGATGCGACATCTGCGTGTTCGTCGCCAGCTCAAGCTAGGCAAGGGTCGCCCTTTGACTGCGTGGGGTCTAGGCGGAATTGATCAACCTTATGACAGGATTGATAGGCTTGTCCTTAGGGGTCAAAACAATCGAGCTTTGGACTGTGTGGACATATATTACTTGCGATGTCTGCACGCTGGATCTGAGGCTAACACCAACGATATCAACGACAATACCAAAGTACCAAATGGACCAATCCAGTATGATATCAAGTTTAAGTCTCAGATCTTCGACCTTAGCCAGAATATTGATCGCGGCCATATAAGCCGCAATTTTGGCATCACTGGGTGCTTGACACCACGTGGGTTGAACCTCATTACTGATCAAGGCAGACTTGTGTCTGGTTTCGAAGCTCTCAATCTACAGGGCCTACCCTTACGAGATCTAGATCTGACCAGAGAGTCTCAGGATGAGCTCCGTGATTTGGCTGGCAATGCCATGTCCACTACAGTTGTTGGAGCTGCCTTATTCTCTTTACTGATCGCTGTTCATCTGCACCATAATAACGTCAACTCAACGCCCCTTAGGATGATCACCACTAAGAACCAAGCCATTTTTCCATACCAGCCTCTGTATCGTCATTCATCCGTTGAACCTAGCCAAGCCTGGAGCAATGGGCTGGTACCGTTCGGTAATGTACAGGAGGTTATCAAGATCTCGAAGCGTTGTCGCCGCTATTGTTACTGTAATGGTGGTGCCAAGTACAGTACTGACCAGCTATTGTGTTGCAAAGTCTGCAATATTACTCGCTGTATAAACTGTGCAGGCAATCCGAAGCACCAATTCGACCATTCGTGGTCTATTGAGGATCCAATCACGAACGACATAGCACCTCAAGAGATGATGGAGCATTTCCCGACAGCTTTAACTAACCTCATTAGTAATACGATCATTCATATTCCAATCCGTCCGGATTTTCAGGATCCTGAATTGCAAAGCTGGCTCCTCCACTCCCTGCGATCAGTCATTTTCTATTACACCCAAGTCCTCATATCAGAAACCGTGACGATCTGTTATTCGGCTAAAGATGACAAGTGCTCTTTTAATCTTCAAGCTGTCATTTCAGACAGAGCAGTCACGTGGTATTTGTTCTTAGATCCCTGGTCTCCTTGCGGCCAGCTGTTAAGCAATAAGCTTGGAATACCGGCAGCACAGATGTGGCGCCCCTTCGGTCGTGTACGCATCTATCCATCGGAAAATGACGGGTTCATACCAAAACAAAATTCATGGGACTTTTGGGTGTTCACTGAAACCTCATTCGACGTCAACATAACAAATCTCCATCCTGGCTCCATCGAGATTCAAAACACCTGTCGTGAAAATCTCCCTGACGCAATTCGGGATGAAATCGAGTCTAGCATGGGTACCTATGACCATCATCCAGAATGCGACGCAGCGGAAGATAGCCTGCATGTTATCAGGCAGGATTCGAAGCGGTATCTTTTCAAAGATCCTACTAGGATAGGTCCGACCCAGGAGGATTGTTATGTCATTTCAGATGAGTGCAAACTCTTGGAGAAACATGAGTTTCGAGATTTTTGTTTAAGGTTCCTGCCAGAATGGACTCCTCGGGCGTCAGGGTCTCAGACAAAACTCTTAATCAATGGATACTGGGAGAGAGCAGTAACGGCTCCTACACAAACTCAATTCGTGCGCTACCTGAGACGGGCAGGCTCTCGGCTTGTCCCCAGAAACTCGGAGCTACAAGTCGATCGTGAATACCACGGAGTACGAACTCTGGCAAGTGTTTGTATTGATTCGAACATGCTTGAAGAGAGGTATATCACCCTGTTGAAGTACGAGCGGGTCGGTCCCGATAACTGGGCTGTTCTCTCACGATCAGATTATTCTGCTCTTTTTGATCTCTTAGCTCCGGTCAACGTCAACCTTAGTGGTATTGAATCTACAAACGATGTAACCACCACTGAGAGTTGTAAACAATGCTGTCCAAGACTACCCAACGTTCACTGGATGGAAAAGACAACCGATGGGATCAAGAAGAGTGATCGAAACATTCGTGAGCCTTACCGCCTCTCTAGCGAAATGCGTGTATACGAGAAAGAGCTCCGACAATCCGGCGAGCCTTTTCGAGTTGCTGTAAACATCAAGGACAGCAGGAACAAGAAAGGCTGGAAAGAAGTGAGGGCGAACTACGAGGTCAATGTTGATTTGCTTGTGCATCGAGCAGCAAATCATTTGCCACCGCCGAGTAATTGTTCAGGTGAAGCTCCCGATGTCAAAACAATAATTGACATCAAGAAGGGGTCTTTGAACATCCCGAATTTGATATTTGAATCCTTCGGAAAATCGCTGAAATCGCTGCAGCGTTCACCGAAAGAGGAGAGCACAGCACCTAAGATTGAATTTATGAACGGGTGTTCCCTTACTGAACAGCAGCTAATTTCATTGAATTGGATGCTGGAAAGAGAGCTCAATCCCCCGCCGTTTACCGAACGCGAGATGGAAGAATGTAGGTTCGATCCTCTCAACCTCCGAATACTTGCTGCCGCGGAACGCAAAATCCGATGTCCAGGCGGTATTCTGGCCGATGACGTCGGCTATGGGAAAACGATTATTAGTCTTGCTCTTATGCAGGCCCAACAAAATTCTGATCGGATGAATTGCTTAAGCGCACGGAATGGTAACGAAGGAAATACGTCGGCTTTGGCTGCATCCCTCGTGCTGGCTCCAAAGCATCTAGTCGACCAATGGTATAATGAGGCGGTGAAGTTTAACGGCTGGACAACTCCAGATGTTGTAGTCTTTAAAACATCCCGTAGCCTGCAGGGTATTCTCAACAGGGTTGAGTCTAATCACACACCACCTCCATCTCGTGCGAAGAGGCCCAAGACAGCCCAAACGTCGACAACGGTACTTGAAGACCTCCGGGCGGCCAAGCTTATCATTGTAAGCACAGCGGTGTTCGATGACAACTATTATACCTGGCTTGGGAAATACGCAGGCTCTCTCGCTCACCCTCGAACCATTCCCAGAACGAAAGATGTCACAAACCCCAACATCCTTGGCGCTTTCCAAGATTGGTACGAAGAGGCAACAACGTACGCCAGAAATCATCTATCAGGTTTCAACCCGGCCACTTTCAACCTGAATCGACTTGAGATAATTGAGCAACGCCAGAAGCACCTACAGGATTCTTGGAAAGATGTTGTGGCTGATTACTACGATGCCTCTACACGTCTTGGCTGCCAAGCAACCCAGCAGGATAAAGCGGGGGAAATTATTGATGGTAAAGAGGAAGACACGGTTACGGGGAAGGAATACAGTGATACAGCTAGGGCGAACATTCTAACAAAGGAAGATTTCGCGGCCAACGACTTTGTCTATGTGCTCGAAGCCTTTAGCTTTGCTCGAGTTATTTATGACGAGTTCTCATATGAGAATTTCTGTGTTGCACAGTTCGTCAAAAATGCAAAGGCTCATGCGAAGTGGGTTCTATCAGCCACGCCCCCAACCAGTAATGTCAAAGCTGTATGTGATATTGGGCAATTGTTAGGGGTCCACGTCGCCAGACCTGTCAAGCTACGTCCAGGGCTACCTCTCATCACCGAGGGCCCAATTCTCTTACGCCAAAATCCTACAGAGAAGCAACTGTCGTACGGCAAATTATATACAGATCAGAGTGTCTACGAACGTGTAGAACAGGCCAAGAATTTCCTTCGACATTTTGCCAGTGCTAACCCATTCGGCGAAGGCTTGGGTGAAGTTAAGGTACGCGAGAGTGTTATTTGTTCACATATGACCCGTTTCGAGCTTGCGAAGTACCTTGATATGCAAAGAGACCTGCGTAATTTTGACTTGGACGTTTCTAAGTTACTGAAACATCACCAACTGGACTCTCAAACCATCAACGAGTTCCCTGCGGAGGGAGCACTCCGTGCTGGCCTGGCTCTCGCGTACATTGCGTCCGTCGACTGCACCAATGATGACAACAGTGACGTTGACAAGCTGCTCTTGAGTCGGCAGCGGAACCTAGAAGAGGCCCAGGAGAGACTCAAGTACATTACTAATGTAGCAATTTGGCTTGTTCTCCGAAGATTTCAAGAAGAGGGCAACAAAAGGAACGAGTCCGCAACTAGCTTCATTGAGGATTTTGCTTGCTACATTGAGTCAATTCTAGAGGCAAACGGAGAGTTTTTTGATGGTGCAGAGGGTCTCAAGGCAGTTACCGACTCTATTAATGAAGAACAATTTGCAGAATGTTCGCAATGGCTAGCTAGCATTAAACCATATGAGAGAACATCGGAGGCTTTCTACAGAGACCTTTTCACGAGGCTCGGCAAGCAGGTGCCAGCGGCCGTATGGGTGAACTATTTTCAACTATCACCAGATCGCATCACTGGCCTTGAAATTACGGAAATCTACGCCTTGATACGAGAGCTTGGCGGACTGGATACCGGTACAGATACTCTTGTCCAAGCTCGAATGCACCTAAAAGAGCTCCTATTAGACAAGCAACCGTCGGCTGGTATATCATCCCAAGAGCCCGGAAACAGCCGCACGAAGGCCGCAAAGGCCAGAAAGGGCGATGACGACGGTAGACCTAAGTATCCGCGGTTTCAAGCTCGGAAAAAGACTCGCGGTGGCAACTATACTGAAACGGAATCGGAGATAACCGATATCATGTTGAAATTGGAGGAAGTTAAAGACGAAGTCCTAGCTGCTGCGAAACGGCTCACAACTACTTCGAACCTCTTTTGTCAGGACTATCCACGCAAGTGCAATGCGTGTGGAAAACCTTGCAGTGATCTGCACTTCCTTCCAGACTGCGGTCATTTTATCTGCTCGAAACATCGGGAGGTCAGATTTTGTGGCCAGATCGAATCCAAACACCACCCAAATGGAAGCGGCTGCCCTGCTCTCATCCGCGGGCGCTCGATTCCTATTCAACAGATTGACCGTTGTGAGTTGAATATCACCGCCGAGCCCGCGGAGGCGGTTCAAGATAAGGAACCACCAAAGGTCAGTTCTAAGTCATGGAAGATCACCCAGACAATCGACAAAATTCTCCGACAGGGCGACGACAAGATCCTGGTATTTTATCAGTTTGAAAAGCAGAAGCAAGAAATCTGTCTCTTGCTGGAGCACTATGGCATTGACGTACCGGGCCCAGACGAAAGAATTCGCATCTTGAAGCTCAATAGCGAAGAGTCTGCTGGATCTAATCTCCAAGATGCGAACCATGTTATGTTTGTTAATACACCAGTCTTTAGAAAGCAAGAGGAATTTGAGAAGTACGTGAAGCAGGCCAAAGGACGGGCGGTCCGTCATGGACAAAAGAAGGAGGTGCACGTCTATTATTTTGTCACTGTCAATACCTTCGAAGTCGACCTCCTCCAGCTACGGAAAAGGTCCTCTTTGAGACTTGAAAAGGAAGATGTCGCTTGTCTCGTTGATAAGAAATGCTCTACCGATTTGGAGGGTAATATAGATATGGTGGGCAGACCACATACCAGCTGCTAGAAACAGCTTACATCTGGTCTTTCCGATGATGAGGTTTGGAAGCTCACGGACGAGACAAGTTGGCTCGTTCAGCAGAATCGCGAGTTCTAAACCGCTCGCGGCGACACGGCTAGGAATTCACCCAGATCTCTTTCCGATCTGAGGATAAAGCTATGTCGGGGGTAACCCTATTCTGGGTGCCACATTGCTGAGCTCGTTGTGTTCGGCTCTCTTAGGCTCTCTGCACGATTGCAAGCAGGGATTGCTTGTTTTGTTGAACTTGTCACGCGCAATCGAGGTCGACGGTACTACGACGCAAGGACTGAATAGTTACCTGCATATATATTTTGCCTTTCTTGTTGCTGTGGTAAAATTGATGTATTTTCATTCAGTTGAGATCCCTTGTGTGGATGGAGAGTCTCAGTGGATGTGGGTGATGAAACTGGGGGTGGTATGAACGGAGACGATGATAGGATGGTTTAGTGAACCAAAATTGGGGTAGTCTCCGGAATCTCGTGGAATCCATGCCACGGAATAATAGCTAATATTGATCAATCAAGAGATCTCACACGTTTATGGAGTTCTTGAAGATGGGATATGCGATGAATGTGATGACAATTAAGATGTGTAAGCTTTGTCAATTAAGTTATAGACGAAGTACTCCGTCAGGTGGTACGCAGATCGAAATTATCCGCAGCACCAATCCAGTGCCTACTAAGTATCTTCTACTTATCTTCCTATCTCCGATTTATCCACAAGGCCCGCTGGCCCCGACAACACTCCTCTCTGACAGTCATGGGTTGCATCGTCCAGGGGCCCAGATATCTACCCAGCAACTCAATCGTATCTACGTAACCGTGTCGCGTGTCCTACCTCGTCATGCTCGTGCGGACAATACCCGTCACGGAGCCCCTCGCCGTCATAGCGGTGCCGCTGACCCGTGACGCCTTCGCGCCGTTCGGCGACGTGATCGCGAACCCGCGGCCGGAGTCCAGGCCCTCCAACACGGCGCCTGAGGCTATTGCACTCGGCGAGCTGCCCTGCGGCGCCGTCTCCGCCAACCAGGGGACGGCCATCCAGTACAGGGCGATCGCGTCGCTGCGGGATCTCTACGGCTCGGCGCCGAGTCGCAAGGCAGGGACTCCGAGGATGACCATGTTCGTGTGTGGCGCGCGGACGCTCGTCTCGAGGGATCAAGGAGGTGAGGCGGATGGTATTCGCGCTGTGGTCCTCGAGCGTCACCCCTTCACGTCGCAGACCTTCGTCCCCCTCACGGCGGACACGGCGAAGCGGTATCTCGTTATCGTCGCGCCGACGCTGGAGCCTACGGGCGACGACGCCAGTCTGCCTGTGCCGGACGGAGTTGGGCTGCCGGGTCGTGGTCTCCCTGACGTGCGGCGGTTGAGGGCGTTCGTGGCGACGGGCGAGCAGGCTGTGACTTATGGCGCGGGGACGTGGCATGCGCCCATGGTTGCTCTTGGGCCCCCGGATTCGACGATCGATTTCGTGGTCGTGCAGTTTGCGAACGATGTCCCTGTGGAAGATTGTCAGGAGGTTGCTCTTGAGGACGGGGGCAAAGCTGAGAGGGAGGGCGAGGCGCCGGGGACAGTTTGGGTGCAGGTTCCGGATAGAGATAGGAAAGAAATGGCGAAGTTGTGAACATGGTAAATATATTGGACAGTCATTGAGAAAGTGGGAGGCGAATATGAGTAGTTTATTTAGATACGGAAGTGAGTGGGCTATGGATTGATATACAACGTTTTGTAACGTCGGGAAGTTGGGTGGGCGTTCAAATGATCATTTATAACTACGAGAGCATATTTCATAAAAAGGATTTAATTACCTAGTATCACCTAAACTACCTACCTAATTCAAAGATTTGTCCAGCTTGTTCCTCGACTCTTTGAATAGGTACTCCCCGTTCTCTCATCTCAGCTACAGCGATGTAAGTTACTGTATGGAGGCTGCTGATCGTAGGTACCATATAGCGCCCGCTAGCGAAAGCTAAGACCACTAACATTGCTAAGATTTAGGCCTACCTAGGTACTAACACCGGTGCCCTATGCCCCGTACGCCCTGCCATGACCTACCTAAGTACATAACTTAGGTAGGTAGGTACAGACCTTTCCTATCACAACCACGGTCAACCACGGTCAACACCATCGCCATGTCAACTTTCTCTAAGTACCTATATGCGTTACCTAATCTTCTATCCTACTTCAGCCACACCCAAAGCCACCTGCCGAAAATCTTCACGTTTTCCCAAATGAAGAGATTATCAGTGTCTACGAGCGCAAGCTGTCCCCGTCTTGGGACTGAGGTTGCTATTTCTGGGCGTGGTATCTGTAGCTCGTTTGTCGCTCTTCGCTGCCAGTTACGAGGGTTCCAACCCCAGAACTTGATTTGATAGAGTGCTGTTAGGACGACGAGCAGTACGATCTGTTAAATGGTCAGCATGATGACGCCTTCTACGATAAGCTTCTTGACAGTCTGGATCCTACCCCTATATAGCACGCTACGAAGTCACCCGCGCTGAATGGCGCTGAAAACGTTCGCCAGCCGTTAAACAGAACGAGTACACTGCATCCAAATAATCCGTATACTGCCCGTAGCCACTGGCCGTGAGACCTGTACGGGTATTGCGGGTTCTGCCGATCATACAGTTGACGAACGCCCGGGTCGTCCTTGTTATCAATGTTCTCGTCTCTACCTTCTGCGGCCGCTTTGAGGCTGTCTGGGGTTTAGCAGAAGCTTGTTATATCAACAGTGAGAATAGGACCATTTACCTTCTAAAGAACGATAAAAAACACGCAGCCATCAGGCCATATGTGATCGTCAATAGAGTTACCGAGAACCGAACAAGTCTGCCGAGAATCTGACCACCCAGGTAAGCCCTGATCGATGTGCTGTTGGAGGGTGTCCAAGATTTACCAATTGAGAATCCTCATTAACGGCGAGAAACCCAATCATGCCAAAGGCGGCACTGAGCAGGACCGCTGCGTGCGGGACCCCGTAACTTGTACGCTGTAGTCTTCGACGAAGCGTCTGGACGGGAGCAAATTCTGGCCATACTTCCGGTATGGCCGCTAATGCGTGTAGCGTGCGCGATGCATTATACAGCCCATTTCCGCCGGCTGTGGTCGCGGAGAAAATGATGAAGTCGTTGATAAAGTATGGCCACCCACGGAGCCGATTTAGTATCGGCGAGATGACGAAGACGCAGTTCTGTCCGTAGCCGAAGGAGATGATCTTATTGTCGACAATTTGAGGGTACGTGTATGGCACATTGAAGCCGACGGTAAAGGTAGCTAACGAATACAGCAATATGATGCGTAACGCGATCTTGCGCGTTCCGATCTTCACTGTCTCCTCAGTACGCAAGTCGCGGTTCTCGGCCGCTGTAATAGCAATTGTCTCGAACCCAATAAGACCGAACAGGCAAGAATTCAATGAGTCCCACTGAGAAAGAGCACATCAGCCCACGCTGCCTCGCCCTCCCCTCTCCCTATTACAATAGATAACGAGATACCACTTACAAACGCCCCAAGCTGAGCTGGCCCACCTGTTGCAACGAAACCACTCGGCAGCGTCAGGTTATTGGACTTGAAGCTGTAGGGGTCATTGTACGTCCACAATGCCTCCTGTCCGAGTGGCCGCTGGATTTGCAAAGCCACGTTCAAGAGGATCATCAAAATGATGAAAAGCATTTTGATTAGTCCGAAAATATATTCTATACGACCAAGTTGTCGCACGGGCAACATGTTAATCAGTACCATGATTATAAGAAAGCTAAACACAAGAACAGCCGGTGAAACCTATTCGAGATCGAGGGTCAGCGGGGAAAGACCGAGTGTAAAAAGGTCGAAACATTAAACAATAGATAGACGCTACATGGTCTCAGAGTCGAACTTTGAGAAAGAACTAGAGACTAACCCTCGGCTGGAACTCGAGATTCGGATCTGGATAGTGAGCTTCAGTTAACAATTCCGGGGGGTATTTGAACTGAAAAATGTGAGTTATAGCAACAAGCTCTGCTGCGATCAAAATAATCCAAGAAAACCTAGCGTTATCAGCTATGAGCAGCATAGACCAATATGAGACAGTACACACCATGCAAGCCAACCAGTGCTATATCCGAGAGACTCGTCGAGAAACCGCCGTGGGAACTCGATGATAGGTCCCTTTACAGGAAACAATGCTGCCATTTCACCTAAACAGGCGGCGCAGGACCATAACACCGTGCCGGCGAGAATATAGGCAATCGTTGCTAGACCAGGTCCTGATAAGTATATGATTCTTCCTGTCTGGAGAAAGAGCCCAATGCCTATGCATTGCGAGAAAGACATCATGTTCACATGGTGTTCAGAAAGCATCGGCCTACTTAAAGTCAGTCATCTTATCATTGAAGTGAGAATGGCCAAAGAAAATCAAGTCTGACCGAAGTTGGGTTGATGGGGTCTTTGGATACTCCGTCAACCCACGCGTGGCCAGTGCCGCGGACGTTGGCTGCGAGGAGTCTGGCTTTTCCATATCAATATCCTGTGATGCCATTTCTATTAAGTCTGAAAAGGTGCTTTCTGGCTCGAGAGATCTCCTGCAATGCGGGCTTTGGGACGCTTAAGAAGTACTCGCCCAAATGATTATACCATTCACATATATGACTGGGATATATATGGTCAAGAGGATAAATAGTCTAATCGCCTTGTCCAACTCAAGGTAGTGACTACGACGTTTCGAGACCGATTATAGTATGCGAGGTTAGGCCCATACTCATGTGTTGCACTGCAGGTCTATTACCATGGTTCCTAAGCAGTATTGTGTTCATTCTGACACGAAAAGGGAACTCTACTAGATGCTAATCAGTTTGGGGGCTTAGAGCAGGAGGTCATCCCTCGACCTTGGCGCCAGCTGACGGGTCGGAGATGCAGTGTGCAAAAGCCTGCCCCCAATCTGGCTGCTGAGCTTGACGATGCCCGAACCTTTGCCACCAACGCCATCACGAAGGGGAAAGGCTGAGATTGGATGAAGAGCTACCCCTCAACACCGCATCGTCCTTCGTCTGCGAGAGGAATGGGTGTGTGAGATCCTACTTCGGCAAGCCCTCACCACTCCAACCTCTCAAGTCGACATGAGGCTTTCCCCAATCCTTGTTCAGCCTATTAGCTTCACAGCCGCTTTCTGCACCTACGCAGTATGTCATCCAAAAGCAGTCATTCCCGCTTATCAAGCAAGGATACAGTTATGCGTAATCTTATACCTCAGTGCACGCAATCATCTCCCGCCTTTACATTGGCACATGCAAGCCAATGACTTGATGTACGACATGAGAAGCCACAGCGATGTGGTTTCTAAGCTGCCGACGAGACGTCTCGGATTGCTACATGAGCTATAACCAATGGTTCGTCTGTCCAGTCATTCACTTGGATTTTCGGCAGATGTTCTGATTGATAACGTCAGCCTGTCGTCGTCAAAACCAGCCGGTCGTCACACTGCTGTATAGCTAGGACCAGGCTTTGAGTTCCGTTGTGGAAGTATACACATTAACTTTAACATTCATCTAATAGGAATATTATTCGCTTCTTAGCTGAATTTGCGATCTTTGTAGCATTGTGTATCGCTCATCATGAAAGCGTCGGAAGAGAAAATCCCTGTTGCTAACCAGGCACGTGAGGTATACTTCGTGGTAAACTGTCCAAGTCTTCATATTGTCCAACTTGATCGCCTTGGCCCAAGGAAAGAATCAGCCTCATCTGTAAGGCCTCTATATGCTTCTCACACTCCCTATTGCTAACAAACGTAGACGGGACTTTCTGACTTTGAGCACTCGTCCTCATTATGTCCAGCATGTGGTCAACTTACAACAAAAGCAAGGCATATCCCGTCGCTCTGCTTTGCACCTACTGGCTCGCCTATAATATCTGACATCACATTAACACCTCCGCTTCCTCAAGAGAGGTTCGATTCGCCGTGGCAAGCAATATCAAGACAACACTACCCTTCTCACTATTCTCAAAAATCAACGGAAAGTGTATCGCAACACTCCTCACAGTCATTCAACACATCACTGATACGAAACCCTCCTAGCCCAACCTTACCAGAGCCCATAGCGTCGCTTAGCATTATTGATAGTCACCTTGAAGAGTTCCGACCTGCTACTCGGTCGCCACCTTCAACGGCGTCACCAGAGCAGAAGCGCAATGGACTCTTTAACATTAAATGGCATGGTTCAAAGATAAAATCCGATCGCAAGAATCCTCAGCCAAGATCAATGTACTCACAAGAGAGCAACGACTCCGCGCTCCCGAAGTTCATGTCATTTACCTTTGCGCTTACTGGCGGAGCCTTGCTAGTATGGAAAAAAGATGGCAATGCCATAGTGAGAATGGATTTAGGAGCACCGGTTCACCGATCTATCAGCCTAGGCGAGTTGTTACCGGGTAATACAGACATAGATCGGTCAACAAATCTAAGATTCGCTGTCGAGGGAAGCGAATGGATTGCTGCCATAGTCGCACATAATGTCGCTAATCAGCGAGTAAGTAAACGGCGAGTCTCTCCTCCTATCTCTACATCGAATCTAACATTGCGACATAGAGGCTCTCGCTTCTCATCGTCCATTGTAGCGGCCTGCCAGAACGGTCAAGCGTATACCCATTGGACGACCACACCGAACCCCGATGCCTAGCCATATCCCCAAACAACGCATTCGTCGCCGTCGGTTTCGGAACAAAAGTGCTACTTCTCTATTATCAAGGCGCTGAGCAGCAGTGGCTGAGGGTCTTACGTATCCCCGAACTGACTAATCCTTCGATGGCGCGTTTCCAAGTGATGAATTTCGCGGGGGATAGTTCATGCCTAGCGGTGTCGACTCAGAAACGCGATGTCATCCGATCCGAGGAGGACGACGTCGTTTTCACACACGTTTGGCGATGCGAGCCAGGTTCTAACTACCCGTTGACACTATGGCCGTGTAGAATGCCCACAGTGAGTAGCGCGCCCTCCACCTCCTAATTAGTTTGCATGTATCTCCGCTAACAAAGGCATACAGGATGGTCAAGGCCTAACAACGATCAATTTCCACCCGGCCCTCGCCACGGGATTAATTACCGGCCTAACCACGACACCATACCCTTTATTCCTCGCGCCGAGGGACCGACATCTTCCCCCAACCCCGTCAAGCAGCATCCCAGATTTCCGCATCCGCTGCAGCACGGCGCGTAACTCGCCTAACGGCCACCTGATCTACTTGCTGGACCAGCGCAACCGAGTCCTCTATGCCGACCTCCAAGCCCAGAGCATCCATGTCATCGCTGATCTAAACGCGCTTCGCGGTGCGCTAAAGCCACAGGAGGACCCGGCTGTTATGGGAATCTCGGAATCGGGTCGGCTAAGAGTATTCTGGAGGCAGGGTGCTGGGCTACATATTGTAGAGATTGAGACAAGAGAGAGGGTGAGACTTGGAAAATGCTTCAATAATGAGGATATTAGCTGGCGATGGTTTAATGCTCTAGGCGTTTCATAAGGTCTGGTGCTCTCAGCTAAATGACAAGGTTTTCATATAAGATAAGCTAGATTTAAAAGACTCTTTACGGCAGTTAAGAGGAGGCACTACTGATGCCGTTATTCTCAACTTTACAAGGAAATTTGATTTTAAGGTGAGATAGGAACATCTAGGCCAGTGAGTGCTCAAGTAAATGTGAAGGTGAAGCCTTGTGATGGAGAGCCACTTCTGAATAACGTACTCATCCGCACCTAATACCGCACACAACGCAGAGGTACCACAACCAGGAATACACACACCCCAATCTATAGGTAGAGAAGGACTCTATAATCCAATCAATCCTCAAACCAGTCGTTTTTGTAATCATGAGGCTCTCCAAGGGTTCTCAGCGTTGACTTCTGCTGCCCCGTTTACTTGTATCCCTTTTCATACACCAATGTTTAAGGCGAATGCGACCCGACTGTTGGGAGCGCACCTGTCGAGTTGGTGGGCATAAATACCGTTGTTGTCAATTCCGCAACAACGACGTCGTTTTGCGCGACAGCACCTCCAAGCCTGTGCGAGCTGATGTATAACAGTAGTTGAGCTCTAGGCTATGAGTTTCTTTGATTCGGGTCGGCGAATTTTGCGGCCAGAAATCTTCTGCTATGTACTAGGTGCTCCGGAGGCTTCGATGTTTGCATTGGAGCTAGGTCGTAGCAAAAATGTTGTTGCACAGCTGTTTAACATCTATAATTGTTAGCGTAGCTCTACCATACATTAAAAATTTTCTTACCTGCTCTAAGCTTTAGCAGAAGATTTCCTTTTGATATAACAGTTGTGTTAAGGCCTGTTATATGCCAAGAAGTTCTCTGTAAACTCCTTTCAAGAAAATCAACACTATGTCTACATTGTTCATTCAAGATTTCCTGATTCTTAATCCAATATGTTTTTCAGCAGACTTGATAATGTAGTCAAAACATTCTTGCCTCATAGTGACACTGCCATGTTCAAGGCTTCTTAAGTCAAGGGGCTTGCGGAACAGCAGCATAACATGGTATATGCTTATAAATCCACTACTATAATCATTTGTTTGGAGAAAAGAGGGAAGTTCGATTAGTTGGTCTGGTGGTGGGATCTGAGATATCCGAGCAGCCCATTGCTTTTGAAGGAGGGCGAAGTCTTCGCCATGGTCGGCTCTAGAGTGTTGGTCTACCTTTGAGTCAAAGCAATACGCTTTCCTAGCATCGGTATCAATAATGATAACATACCAATGGTAGCTAGATAATAGTTCTTCACCCCTTCTAAGAATCAAGAACCTTGGCTTGCTGTTGATTATCGAATTGTCCCACTCGACATCTCGTGGCGCGTCTTCCACTAAGAAGCTCCCGAAACGTTTTTCTATTGTGACCTTCGGGCTCTGTTGGCCGCTGATGAAGTCGATTAGCACCATGTGTAAGTAGGCACTGATTTCAAGTCCACTTGGCCAACTGTTCTTTGCCATGCGTAGTAGCACATTCGCTATGCGAGGTGCAATGACGCTATTCCAAAGCCATGGCTCAGTCGAATCAGGGGGGATCCTGCCAGACATCAAGGCTGTTGCTCGAGGAGTCCAAGCTCTATAGAGTGCGGTATCGGCCAATATTGTTCTGGGAAACGTGGTTTGAGAAGATATTGGAAAATCGTCCGAGAGCTGTGGTGGCCTGCCATATATAGATCGTAGCAGGCTATCCAGGTCGTCAAAACTGCCATTCTGAACACTAAGAGTAAGATCCCACAGTGGCTTATCGACCGAGTTGTTACGGAATGGAAGGAGGTAGCTTTGATCTAGCTCAACATCTTTAAGCTCTATACGTCCTAGAGGATTGGATATCTGTTGTGTTCTTTTGCCATTCCCAGGAAGCAACAACTTGCGCTTGGATTGAACCATGGTGTCAAAGTTAGACGAGATGTGAAAGTCCTATATTAAGACCATGTGGTATATGCGGTGTGGTTCAATGCAGGATAAGGGTGGATTATGTGAAATGAGGCACTTGTGACAGGGGGTATAAAAGACTGTAAGGTTGAAGAATTGGAGGGATATTCAAGCGAGTTGGAATAATTATCGTTGAAGGCTGAGGATAGGGTTGCCAACCTAGGTAATTGGCAAGAACGGTGTGTTAAACATACTTAGGTAGGTAGGTACATGCACAGTTCCTTTCGATGGTTGCTAAAGTTTTCATGTTAAATTTTAATTCTAGCAATATATAAGAGCAGGCAAGAAATCTTTTCATATATGCAAGAGCAATACTAACAATTCAAGATGTAATAATAATATAAAAAAACATTTTGTGCTTAAGCAATAATTATGCAGCGTATTTCTAACTTGGAGCTTGACCACATTAATGCCACTGGCTTTAAAGCATCAAGCCTTTTACTAGTAACACAGCTAGATTCTCACTGGATTATCTAGGGCGATAATGTGTACCTAGAGTTGTCCTTTTTCTGAACCGCAACAAGCTCAGCTTTCCCAGGGGCTGGGATGCTCAGTGAAATAGCAGTTAGGCAGAGCAGGACAAGTAATCCAGGGGATTCATTTCCGAGTGTTAGAAGAGGTATTTCGAGCCCATCCAAAGACTTATCTATTGGAGCAACTGACCTGGTTTTCACTTCAGCACGCCATAAGTATTTCAATAGGAGACCGTACTAGGTATTCTTGCATCGCAACTACCAGCTTGCTACCTACAAAATAGATGTAGCAGCAAGTCTATCTTTCTAGTAGAGCAGACGAACATGAACCTTAAGACAGACTATACTGCGATTAGTTTACCGTGGTTCAGCTGCTCTTCTCGCAAAAATTAGAATACCAGAGTACCGTATTTTACAAGGGTCCTTGAATCTCGCACCGTAATCTTCGATCCCGAAGACCTGGTTCAGCGGGCAGCTTTTCGTCATTTCCCCATCTGTGCGCAAGCGGGAAGAGATACACAAGGTTAGTGGCAATACACCAGGATTCAGCCGGGATGGTACCAGGGCGTAACGATATGTCGCCAGGGGGCTTTAAACCCGAGCTAGGCATCCTTTATTTGGTAAAGCGTTGGGGCAAGCATTGCATTAACTCTTCAGCGCAGCGTATCTGTCAGGTGTCCTGGTATTGTAGGTGATGGTCCGCCCTCTACAACAAGGAATCATGTACATGATGTATATAGCTGAGCCAATCATGTCTTTCCACTAAAAAAAGAGGAAAATGGTACAGGTAACAATTCATATCGGGCAATTATTCCACCAGGCACGGAACTTGACGTGTAGTTTAGCGATAGACTAGCATTCCACGCTTCCCATTATGGGAAGCATCAAGCGAAGCTGGAAACGAGCGAGTTGTAAGACTACCTACTAGATCGGCCAATTACCTATTTGGTATATCATAGAATAGGTACAAGTTGCCTATTTAAGACGTTGGGGGTATACGCGCGTACTTATGTCAATGTATACATAGTACCATCTGTGTTGTTGCAGCCGAACCCATAGTGTAGTGTAGTGTAGGCGACAGGATGCTCGTTATGAGGGTTCGTGGTGCTGGCTCCCTAGGGTACCTAGTCAAGCAGGCGGCTGCGCCACAACCGAGCATTCCGGTCTCTATCCATATAACTACTATAGGTAAGTAAGATACGCATGTTAGAATTCTAAAGAACAAAACCACCTAGGAGAGTAGCAGAATATAGACATTGAAAAGGGGGGCTGTCAATGGAGGCTAATAAGAGGGATTCACTAGCTTAAAAGGACATCTCCGATAAGACCGATAGGGTTGACCACGGTTATTTTGGTAGTTACATGTGGCAGGTACCTAAGTCATCATGTATCAATTAGGTAATCACTTGAAGGTGTGTACAACCAATACTTACCGCTACAGTCGGTAACAGCTTCCCCTCCCCTGCTCCTGCCAGTGATTAACTACATGAATAGATGACACTCACGCAGTGTAGTAGGCACTTAAGTACTTAGTACATATGCCAGTGTCTTAGCCACATCTACAGCCCCGGTTGATTTCTAGAATACAGACTTCCCCTGACGACGAGATGAACCCCCTCTGTGTAGATAATGCAGAAGCACCGGTGCATACCTACGATGTACCTATACCTATACACTGCTATGTTATTTCATCCACGTATCCCATACCCCACAAGATTATTCTGCAACAGCTTATTATATTACAGCAGTGTGCCCTTCTTGTTCTCGCATCGTCTGGCATAGCTCCGATTCAAGAATCAAGCCACATCCATATCGTCTGCCAATACTGGACAAAGAGATATCTATAGAGATACAAATCAGATCATGAAACCTCCAGCTGAGCCATTAGGTACCTTACAGCACGGCACCGTCAGATGACAAAAGTTTATGCTAATTTCTGAGTAGTCGACGGTAATGGCGCTCCATAGACAACATCCAGTTTCGGCCACTCGTGTACCGAGGAGTAAGTAGTAATAAACTACTTACCAGTTGAAGACGAGTCAATCTTTAAACTCAGGGAGAACAGCTATTGCTGCAGCCCAGCGGTGAAATAAGACAGCGTCTCATGGTCCAGCCGGAGTGAGCCTGTGGGCGCCTAGCACACAAAGCATGCGTACCTGGGCTTGGAGTCTTGCTAAGGGCCCAAAGTCTAAGCGTAAATTTTTTTTAAAAAAAAAATTGAGCAGGGTTAAAGAATTGTCTAAATATTGAACATAATGATTCATGAAAAAGTCATTGAGATTTAGGGCTCGTATGTCCCCAAGATAAAAGCAATATGTGCTGATATAAAACCAATCGAGCTTCGGTATCTGCAACGTCAAAATAGCAATGCAAGCGTTGAATAGTGCCGCTCGTATACTCGTTCGTATTCTAGAAAACTTCATACATGGTATACTAGTTCGCTACCACTGACCTATCGGATCAACGCGGTTGTTGATCGCCGTACTCTATACATCCGCATATACTCTACGTATCATTCCTATGTAGCTGTTGGCTGAGGTACTAATTTGGATTATACGCGTTTGTGTATCTCCTTTGCTTCCTACAAATTATGACAGAGTGGCAAAACCGAATGGCGCAGAGTGGCTGTTTGCAAAATGACCATACCTCGCACCACACCCGTCGGCAAGGGGCTGCAAATTTACTACTAGAAGAAGCAGTTCCCGTTGCTTTTATGGCTCGCGTAACTTCAATACCGGAAGTAACACTAGTGAAGAGACGACACTGCGATTTTTAAGCCGGGGATATCCTCCTATGTTCTCATGTCATCGAACAGCACATGATCGGTTGTTGCTCGCTCAGTTACCATGGCGGACATGTATCCTGGACACAGGGAGCGAGATTCGAAGACACCATTACTCGAGAAATTTCCCCAGTCTTATCTTCAGGAGACTGAGACGAGCGAGTTTGGCTCCAAAAACCACATGGGGAAAATTGCTTACATCCCCAAACTCATATGGGTTTTCACAGAAAGCAATTGCGACACTTTCATCATACCAAATACCGCGTTCGGGGTCCTCGGGGCGTTTGCCCAGTCCGTACTTATCGAGGGATACCAGCACCCGTCGACTGCCCTCGAGATACTCTGGCGCTTGCTCCTTACCTTGGCCTTTAACTGGTGCAACGTTTTCATCTTCGATCTCGCCAACCAGCGATCACCCGAGTCCATCCAAGAAGACCTAATCAACAAGCCATGGCGCCCAATCCCCACGGGAAAGGTCACCACGGCTGAAGCTCGCCGCGTGCTTCTTGTGGCGATTCCCTTGGTCCTATTATTCAACTACACACTAGGCGTCTGGAGACAAGGGCTCTTCATCTTGGTCCTGACTTGGATGTACAATGATATTCGTGGTAGTGACGAAGTCGTCCGCGACCTCATTATCTCAGTCGCTTATGGCCTGTTCAACAGTGCCTCACTGGAGATTGCGGTCGGGGGTGGCGAGTACACAGACATCAGCATCAGCCGTGGGGGGTTGGTTTGGACGACCATGATAAGTGCCGTTATATTGACCACGATGCAAGTACAGGACCTGAAGGACCAGGGAGGAGACCGGACACGAGGGCGCAAGACCATAGCGCTTTACGTAGGTGATCGATTCTCACGTGTCTCGATTGCCTTCTTCGTTTGCTTCTGGTCAGTTATCTGCTCTTTGTTCTGGGACTTGAGACCATACGGTTATATAGTTCCGGCCATAACGGGGACCGTGACAGCGTATCGGGTGCTCGCCAAGAACACATCCAAAGAAGACGATGCAGCTTCCTGGAGATGGTGGTGCCTTTGGACTATTACACTCTACCTTTTACCAATCATCAGTCTCATATGATACTCTATGTCACTTCGTGTGGTGGCTTGCGTCAGACGTTCCACTTAGAGGGAGTCGTAATCGGGGCTAGAAACGACATAGAAAAGGGGAAAGGGGGGATCGGACGTAGCACGAGTCATACGCATGCATGACATTTGGCAGCGTGACGCAGGAAGCTTTTCTTTTGTTCAGCGTTGATTGATGCCCGCCTCTACAATCTTTTGCGCAAGGTTACCTCTCATGTGAGCAACACGACTGCGACTATGGTGCTATGCGGTGCATTAGATACCAATTGCTTGATTATTTAATTTCTTTTACATAGTATTAACTAATCAAACTACCTTGATTTCTCTATTATCCAAATTACAAGAACACCAATGATATAATTCTACTATACAGATAGATCGTTCCTGCGCAACAATCAACTCTATTCTTATCTTTGTGATAGAAAGGGAAATTTCTATTCTAGATCCCCTTCTATAGATACTCCTTATACCTAATGAGCTGAAAATTATTGACAAGTATTCGACTATACCGCTAAACAAGTCAGCATCTCTTCCTATGTCGCAATACTACGTATTTTGTTTCACACTCTTATTTTACGAACAATTTTCATAGTAAAAGCTAGATGGACAAACACCTCAATTATGAGTTTGTAGGTAGAGCGATATTCTTACTCAATGCTTAATTAAATTTTATATGTTCATGTATGTCTCCTCCACGACTAAACTCAGGAGAGTGGGTGGTGATCAAGCAGTCTAGTATTTGGAAAGCTACCTCCATTTTAAGCGTTACAATGCTCCTAGGTTGAGCACTAGGTAAAATTATCAAGCTGATGCTATATGTTGTCGATTTATTTGAATGACTTACGAATATCTCAATCTAACATCAAATATTGAAGTCGATATCTGACGTCAACTATTTTTCTCAATCAAGTATCGTGATATCAGCATGACTGAGCTTAGCAGGCTTCCAATGCTTTAGGCCCTCTATAGGTTAGCACACCCTTGATGCATTTAGACTCGAGGAATTCAATAATCAGTGCAGTGTACAATCTACTGTCGTCCCCGGAGGAACATCTTATTCGCTTTGCAGCAATTTTCTCTCATTAATTCCATGACACGGTGGAAAACATGGTAAATATACTCTGTGACATAGAGAGCTTAGAGCTATAGAGCGGCGATCTTAGCTAGAATATATAAATGCAACTACGAACATAAAATACGATCTAGAAATGATCTGGACAAAACTATTCGGAATACGATAGAGCCGTCCTAGGGCGCCATCGAAGACTAAGCTAGTGAATATCGCAATCGCCTACCTAGTTGAGAGAAGTGGAATTCTAGCTCCTAATTCTCTTGGCGATGTCCGACACTCTCACACTAAGTCCTCATCGAGAGGTCAAAGCTCAAGATCGGAGCAATAATCACTAGGAAGGGGCTTGCCCATGTATTTATCAAAATGTAAACTTATTAGGTGGTAGGTACCCCATGGTAACTAAGTCGACATGCCTCCCTCAGAGCCAAACAACGGCTATAATAGGCAGGGTTCACTTATAGGATACACTAATACAGATATTACGAACAAAGACTCGGTCTGTGTATTAACTTGTTTGGAGATAGTCAGCACGGGGGTCATAAACCCTTCCGCAACAATAGGAGAACTTGACCCCTACCCATCGCTGACTGCTTCCTGACAACAGGTGACAGGTAAATCTCACCCCAGAAATAAGCATGCAAGCACTATCATACGCACGTCTCAAGTGTTATCGGGGAGCGGTCAACCGCACATAGGCAGGAGTTAAGATTTTTTGTTGTTACCTGAGGGTTTATAAACCCTATTTGTGACTATTTCTAAACTATATACAAACTACTTCTTTGTTCATGACGCGTGGTCCGTTACAATTAAGAATATCAATCGTTGCAAATAAAGGGTATCATGTAATAGTCTAATAACTTATGCCGACCAATCCTGCTGATAATGTTTGTCCTTTCGAACCTGGGTTACAACGGGGCGAGGCTGTGTTGTTTTCTGTGTCCTGTCTTCCACGACTACAGTCGTGATGACTTCCATCTGAATAGCATTACGCTCGTAAGGTGTCAGGGACGTCTGGCTCGAAGTCTTGCCCACCCTTGCCGGATTCCGCCGCGCCTGAGTCTCCGGATCGCCTAGTATTCGCCACCAACCGCCGGTGGGTTTTCGACGCTGTTCGTCATGCCCTCCTCGCACCCATACCGTATTCCCGAATGTTTCCGGCTTCATGAACGCAAACGTGTTAACACCCGTGTCCTCGCTCCAAAACTCCGCTCCATGCGCAAGGACGATCGATCGACGTGTTGTGGTAAAGACGAGGACATCTAGCCAGCCGTTGCTAGCCACAAGCGCCCCTGCAAAGCAGAAATATCCGAGTGACGGCTCGTGTCCTGCCATGGTAGCCGCACGGCCAATAGCGAGGGGTAATATACATATCAAATAAATAACGGGATAAATTAGGAAAACTGGATGGTGGTACCCCTTGCCGTCCGCTTTGGCGATGCCGCCTCGCCTGTATTGCCGACGGAGGGATATGAATATAGTTGTATAAAGCAGCCATGACAGGCCGATGGAGATAAATATGAACAGGTAATGCGTAAATAGACGGATATCGCTGTATCCCTTATTAACCCAACACTGTTACAAATAAAGTTAGCACCCTGATTTGAATTACCATGCCTTAACTGGATTGTAACTTACCCATGGGCCCGCGCGAACGAAGAAGCCCCCAGCCGAGGCGCCGTTCATCGTACCGGCTAGCGGCAAGAGTGATATAAGATATACAAATGCCCAGATAAGACCAATATAACAGTAAAGTCTTTTCTGAGATGGACGGTGTTCAAAAACGATCGAGTAAAACGTGTGGATGGCGATTGCCGACATGAAGAGGCTCGACGAAAGATCGCCTATCGAGATGAAAAGGCCTTGTACAAAGCATATAGTGGTCCTGACGTCGATTATATCTCGGGCAACCCAGGACGTACTTAAAACGAAAGCAGTCGCTTGGTGTGCGTCGGCGATGAGAAGATTCAAGAAGAGCACAATAAACTGATTCGGATGGCGAGGGCTCTCAACCCTCTCTGACGGTGCAAGCGACAAGGCATCTACCGTGGGCTCGGAACCCGCGAGTCTCGCGACATCGTGAGCAGCTCCATATACAGGCGGTCCACTGGCAAACATGTGCCCAGGCGCCCTTCCCTTATAACTTTTTGGTGACCATCTTCCCAACTGCCATCCTATGACCTTGTAGCTCAGATAAAGGAACAGCCCTACCGCCGAGAAGAGGGAGGCGAAGGCGAAGACGGCGATGGCGATGGAGCCCGAGCGTACTACTGTCGGTAAAGGAGTGAGTGAATCGCTCTCTCCCGTCGCCATAGCGAGTCGGGCTGGGCGTCCAAATTGACCTCGGATCGTTTCTCGGTCTCGTCCGGATAGTGCTGGATACGATTATATTCAAAAGAGCACCAAGAAGCGAGATCTTAGGCTTCGCTGCCCTTGGCACTTTATTAATTGAAGGAAAGACAAGACGATTTCGATAAGAGGTAACGTGAATCGGGTTTTAAGCACATACTTAAACGGCCGTGCATTACTTACGAGTCACGGAAATAAAGATCGAGGTGGCTTTTCTGGCGACGCCTATTCTGTTTATAAGACTGCATCCGATGCCAGACGGCGTCCGCTAGCATGGTTTCGACCCACATGTGTATCTCTCTAACCACGTGGATCTGGTGTTGTCTTGGCGGAATTTCAGCTCTACGCTACTACACTACATGGAGGTGTGTGTGGAGGCTGCACGCAATAGTGTAAACAACATGGCTTTGGGTCAAGGCGCAACACATGATTTGTGGATGCCACCACACCCTTTCGGGTTCTGGATCGTATCTTCTGGGTTGGAATCGGCTATGGTACCTGCAGGATCGAAGCTTGATTAGCTTCTCGGAGCTTGACCACATCTGCTCTGGCATATATTGTACGCAGTAGGGACGATCACATAATCAAGTACGGATATGTAGATGCGGAACTTTTCCTCACATTAGCCTGTTAGAAGAACCCCGTCTTGATGACCATGGCAAATCGATGTAATGAGTCGTGCTGTGTACCGTGCGTATCATAACAACGTGGCTCGCTCATCTTGACATGGAACCAGCCTCGAGATCTATGTGAACTTTACACTAGTGCAGAGAAGTAAGCTCTGACAGGCTGACGATCCGTAATGCTCACCGGTCGATATAAATAATACACGTACAGCTGACCCCTGTGCCACCAAAAACGCCACAAGCAATCATTATCAGCTCTCTCTTACTTATCTACCGTTGCCCATGCTCTTTTATCGAGTATGATGCGACTGTTCTTGGTATCACTACCAACTATATGTACATAGTTATTCTCATCCTCTAACTGTTACGACAACGTACAAAGTTAAGAGCTAGTGCTAAAATTCTTATTATAACTACTATAGGTACTTTGGGTCCTTGATTCGACACGGAGATTTCATCACGGACTACTCATTAATAAGTTTCTTCTCATGCTAAAGGGAGAAAGGGCTGGTATTCACGATGCAACTGACTCGGAAATCTGACACTCTTGGTCTTAGAATCTTGTTGGTTTGACATTTACCTTTTTGAGACACGCCAATCTCAGACTAGCCTCAAGTTGGAGTAGCCTATCTACAGTATATACTAGCATGGGTTCGGTGTTCTCCTCGACCCCAATCCCGGGAGAGAACTTTGTCCCAGAACCAACCAGTCGGGCTCCGTATAAGAAAAGATGTCTAACACGCATTCTGTGAGTAACCGTACAAACAAGGCTTTGTTATTTTTGTAGTATGCAACATATGGGAGCTTCTTCTCCCTGCGGGCTCTGCACATTAGTATTTTTCTATCTATGTAATGCTGCTAGACCAAGAGGAAGACCTCGACCGAACGGACATCTCGGCATGCCCATTATTGGTATAGGTCCAACGAGTTGGTAACTTGCTAGTTAACCCTATCACGAGATCATTGGTAGCTGCAGATCGTAACGCAGGAGTTTGAATCAGCGATAGGCCACCAAGTGTACGTAGCCTAGTTGCCAAGGATCGCCAATACCGAGAGTTCCACTTCTCTTTTCATCCCTGCCTCTTGCCAAGCCAAGGGATTATGCGCAAATCTTTTAGCGATTCTTGGCCTCGTTAGTACACAATTCGACATCGAACCAAAGGAAAGGGAAAGAAGAGCTAAACTAATTAAACACAAACATCTCTATCGGAGGCTTAGATATGAGATTTCAAGCCCTCAGGTATCCCTCGACAGAGAGAAAGATGGAGAGAAAAGATGAAAGCCATTAAGTGTTCGATATGATATTATCTTGCATGGTGCATACAGTATAAATATCTCCGACCTCACTAGTGAAACATACGCAGTACGGTAGGACTGCCAGTCGACATCTAGCCGCATCATGATATCCCAACTACCTACCTAACCTAGTGTAGTGCATGGAGAAGTCTACCTAGCCCTAGGATAGTTTCCAAAATACCTACCTAACATAGTGTAGCGGAAATATTTACTACAGTAGTGTAGAGGGATCTCCGTATATGTAGTCTACATAGCACCAGAGAAAGAGCCCGCCAATGACCCATCGTAAAAGACCCTTGTTGGATCTTTGTGATCTTTGTACTATAGCATTCTGGTCCTAGATGCGCAGTACGGCAACAAAAGACCAGTACAGTACGCTAGGTTATCCCAGCTACCCCTGAAAATACTACCCCATGATCTACCGAACTGTTGGGTCGCGATTTGGACGAAACCAACCAATTTTTATCATCTCAGGTCGCACAGCCGACGTCGCATCGTGAACCTCGTTGTCCCATTGCCCTCCCACACTACACAGCACCATAAAGGGCGTAGCCGACACATACAGTCTCTGGGTTTGATGCTCCGTCTACCCCTTGTACACTACACTAGAAAGCAGCGAAAACTCCCACGCCAAATACAACTATATTCAGTTAGTACAGGGCCTTAGCAGTGAGAATAGCCTGAACCAACAACCATCCACTACACTACGGTAGCCTCGGAATATCATCTGCGTTCCGAAGACTCTTTCATTAGGCTTTACTATTGAACAGTAGCAAAGTTCACATGGAATTCAGTTTCCGATTACATCTCGGTTCTCTATTCCTGGTACAGAAGTTTCCAACAGGTCGGTTTCGGTAACAGGGTAGTCATCTGCAGGGGTTACAAAATACAACGGTAACGTCCGCGATGTGTAACAATACCCCACGTCTAGGCAGGTACCTTGAACGGCGGTGCTCAACAAATGAAATGCCCCATTTAGTGGAACATCCGGAATAGGTGCAATTTAGACTAATATTACTCGATCGCCTGCTAGTTTAACCACTGCGTACAATATACAATAGGTAGCCTCTGTTCTATACGCACGGGCGACGAGTATTTGGAACTAGGCTATATAGGTTAAGTGCTATAATTTAGCGGTTATTATTGCCGTTTTAACTGCACACAATGCGACTGGGTTTGCTCAGCTCTTGTTCTCGGACAAATTGCTCCTAAGGGATTTTATCGTGGTCTATGCGTACTGCGTTGGTAAGTACAGTAGGTATTTCCCACAGATGTCGCGTGCCTTTAAGTCCACTTTCCCAGGTCCTTCACGAGCACTCATATTACTATAATTGGGCAGGTAGGAAGGTTTAAATGCCTAGTTAAGAAGTGTTTCATATCTGTAGCTAGAAATGGTTATATTAGCTATCTACGAAAGGCTCCATTGACTGCATTGATTGTGTTGCCGTCAATGGTCTAATATACGAATGTAGCTAGCAACTAGCACCCAACGTACAGTAGCTCGGTGTGATAAACCAAATCCACTAATTGCCTTGTCAAGTTAGTTCCTAATATAAGGATGCCACAGCCGCGGCACAACGCGACCTAACTGTCGCATTGACCCTCAAACACAACTCAACCCAAACTGCTGGGACTCTCAAATCGTCAACATACGCATAAAGAAAGTTGAAGTTCCATGATCTCATATCCCCATTTACGAGCAGCTCAGGTACTCCCAACATATAATATTTTATCTCCTAAAGCAACCTTGTCAAGCAACTCCTTGTTTTCATCATTCACCAGCGGTGCGGCTTTACCGGGAATTTCCACCCGGAGTCCGAAGTCCGAAGACCTTCCATTCTCCTTTTCAGTCTACCCTATTTGGCCATTTAACACTCTCCCCGGGAAATCTGGGGAATTGCTTAGCGAGCAACATCCACGTTTCATAAATAGCTGAAGCTGCAAGCCACACCGGTGAAAAAGAAATCCGAATCGCCGCCTCTGAGGTAATCATAGGGCTGACCGGCCGTAACGCCAAAACGACGTAGATCGCCCGATCTTAGCGTGATCTTTGCCGAGCCCGACTTCGACTCTCGACGTGTGCGCCGCAGACCGCCTCTGTGGCGTAGCGCGTATAAATGATTGAGCGTGTTGTCGATTTCTACTCGCTGCTGAATACCTTCCTACCTACCTATTTGAGGGAAAACTAGTAGTGTTTTGAGTTAGGACGCGTCGGAGACTACGCCGCTAGAATGCTTCTACGAAGTACGCAGTAACTTTCGATCCTTTAGGCAAAAGGCTGCTGCGCCGCCGCCGAAAAGCACCATACTAGACTGAGTCATGTCAGCAAATTTTTCCCGCGGCGCCCAGCTGTCACGAATAGCGAAGACGGAAGAAGTCCTTAGGGATGGCCACTGAGGGAGTCTAGAAGCCTTCGACCCTATAGCTAACCGTGCTTCCTTGCATTGACATGCAAAACAGGAAGAGATCGCGTCTTGAATTCTCACTCTGGAGAGCAACCTTCTCAATATCGTACCCTTCTAAAGCGTTTCGCTGACTAAGGATGTACTGCACACATCCTAAATACATAAATAGCGACACGTGGCTTGGGCTCTTCCTTACCCAGGAAGGCAAACGTAGCTAGCCCTCGGCAACGATGATCCTGGTATTTAATTCGTAGGTGATAACCATAGGGAACGAGGCATCCTCCTCGTCAATATATGGTCGTAGGATCGCATCATACGATGTCACGGAGGATTTGAGTGAGGCTGATCTACACGTGGAGGTGAACCCGCTGGCCACTACTGTTATATGTTGGTTGTCCTGCAGGAAAATCTTATAGTGTGGAGTCCCCCAACGTGTCACTATGTTGATTCACTTGAATGCCTTCCAAAGTACGAATGTCCTATGTACATGGACCAATCAACACGACGCACATTAAGATTATGCTGCGGCCTCGGGTGACCACCTATCAGAGGGGTTTATTCAAGAGTGAATAGGTCGGCTTACCAGCAGTCAGGTAGTAAGTAGGTACGTAGTAGGGCTCAACAATATGATCAATTAATTCCCGAACCCTCCTAGATTTCCAGGGCAATAGTTCATATAAATACACAAATTAGATGTAACCATATCCTCTAATACCAGAGGCGAATTCTGTAACCATTATCCAGCTGGGTCCCTCCGGGAGAACAATGACGACGTGTTCGACTTTTTCGTAGCAATTATCTGTGCTTTTGAACTCAGGAGAGATTCCAGGGTATACACAGCCAGCTTCTGGCTGCGTGCAGGCAAATTCCATGCGTGCCATTTCAACATCGGTTTTATCTTAGAATCTAGTATAGGGTTTGTCGTGCTCGGGGCACACTGGCGGTTGAAATTTGTCGCTTTCCTCGGCCAAATACGCGCAGATGCTCTTTTAAGGAGAGAGGTTTGGACGGCTGTGGTTATCGTTGCCATTAGCGTGACTCATTTTTCTGCCCCAACTGGTCCGTCCACTGCGTCCTGGCAATGAGAGGTGATACTAATGGTGATATTTTTACCCGGCAGGCACAAGAGTGCGAGTCAAAACGCTCCTGTAGATTCAGAGGCCCAACTGCGGTGTGTCTTCAGTACTAAACTAATATCAGCAGGCAACTTTAGGTTGGTAAAGACTGTCTCTATCAAGCAGAAAGCATACCAATTACGATAATAATAATCATATCTTGTCGGAGCCTATCGTATCATATACTCCAATAATCAAATATCACACGAGAAGCATGGTACAAATATTAGAGTAGTCATTAGCCTAGCCTAAGTAATTACCCCTATCATGTCTCCTCCAACGCCGAAAAATCAGATGTGCTGTTCCTTTTCTCCAGCCTTGTAAAACTATCCGACCTTTTTACCGGATCATCACACATTAGTGGATACTCAACGTCGGTTTTCCATTCCTCCCCTTTTCTTCCTTCCCTCCTTCATTTTATTTCTTTCCCTTTTTTCTCCTGAGGCAGTATGCCTCTATGGAGCAGACTGCATTGATTCATCGGCCGGCAACTTGTGATTTGGGCAAAGGAGAAGCAACTAAAGACACAGGAAATGCATCGCAAGACTCCACTACGCTAGTCAGAAGACAGACGTGAGGATTGTCGAATGGAAGATGAGCCTAAGGAGATCACGTTTTTGTCTCCGAGCCCTGGTTCCCGGTCTTTGACTACCAGGAGAAAACAGGCGCACATCCATCGAGCCTATCTAGGGTGCCCCAACTCTTAACAGTAGTAGTAGGCGGGCGCTCCTGCAACGTAGTAATAGGCGGGAGCAGCAGCAGATGCTGGCATCGTGGGTTGGTAGTACGCGGTCTGTGGCATGATGTACGCAGGCTCGACCGTGTACACCTGAGGGGCCTGGGGAGGAGGGTTTGTGAGGTAGTGTGATGTACCACTCCACCAGGGTGATGGGCGAGTGCATGTCACTAGAAGCAGAAGATCTGATTAGTAAAACTGTTTCGTGAGTATGCATATGACAAAGGACCCCTGCGACTGCTTATACAGGGAGTGGCAGCCGCACAGCAATATGGGAAGACGGGGAGATATGCTAGTCAAAGAGATGTTCATTGCTCGTACAAATGCGTGCGCATGTACGTGCTTGCACAATGTGGCAAAACTTACTGGGAAGACCTGCACTCGGAATCGCGCCGGGATAATAGTACCAGTATTGCTGCGGCTGCTGGGACTGTTGCATGTGCGGCGGAGGGTAGCAGAATGGCCTGTCGAAAGATGGAATGGTCAGTAATTAGAACAAGTCTAGAAGCTATAGACAGCGTGATGTGCTCATATGAATCCCGATCTTTCTCGGATCTTCTTTGATGCCGATATGGTATGTCTAGGATCCCAAGGCATCAAGAACGAGGAATGTAACTTACTGGTGCCAGCCGCCTGGAGCTGCCATGTTCGGAGGTGCTCTCAAACCAACGTTCGGATGTGGGAATGAAGGATATCCCCAGGGAACGGTGGGAGGTTGCGCCGGAAGTTGTGGTATATTTGCAGCAGCAGGATGATTTTGAGATGCTGGAGGCACAGTTTGGGCGCTCCTTGAATGTACAGAGGAAGCGGCCTGTTGAGACGGAGTTGATAGAATTGGAATAGTTCCCGGAGGCGTGGCTGCAGAAGCCGGTCCTGCAATGGGAGTAGTCGGGCGAGATGGTTGGGTTGTCGAGTTCATAGTAGTAGGAGGAGGAGGAAGAGGAGGTGGTGAAGAAGTAGATGCCTGACGTTGTAGCGAGGTAGCAGTCGTTGTTGACTTGGGAGAACTACTGCAGATACTAGACAGTTGAGAATTTGTTATAAAGGGAGGGGAATTAGATCGGGGCTCTTGGTTGGAAGATTGGTTCGCCTGGCTGATAGGAGCTGCGTTGGACATGTGAACCGACCGCACAGGGCTCGAGCTCGCACTTCCATTCACTTCTCCATTTAGATGTTCGTCCATTGTGCCGTTGATTGTTCTTGCCTATTCTAGGTGAGCTCGGGTCTGTCAGCCGCCATACCAATGGGTTGCTTGTCACTCATTAGGGTACGTGTGGGTGTGGTGGCAAAGGAGAATGGGTGTGTGACACCCGGCCACATGATATCGTGTGCACAAGAAGACTGATGATGTACCTGGCTGAGGTCAGTGACCCAGGAGCTGCACTATAAGCTGTCAAATTAAATTGTCTGTGTAATGGGCTATTATTCTATTGTAGTGGAATTCCACTGTATATATATGGATGGGTGTAGTGGCAGCACAGCCGTGACATATTTAATGCAACATACCTGAGGAACCAGCAATTATGAGTTTTTGTTAAGCAAGCTAGAATTTATCATATCTAGTCCGAAGAGAAAAAAAACCAAAGTTGGTGAGTGAGTAAAAGGGGGATAATGACGAATGATACAATAGGCGTGGAGGCATTTAAATAAACCCTACTAGAAGTTACTCATGTGTGTGTGTGTGTCAGCTTGTTTGTTTCCCGGGCAATGACTATCCCAGGCAAGCTTTGTGAGGCTTACAATGGTTTGCATCAATAGCAATGTCTTGTACTAGCTGCCTATGCATTAGGCGACATCAATGAAGCATAATTCCTACCTACTGTTACCTATGATTTCTGTGGCTTCTCTCACAATGCAAAACTTTGCTATTTGGCCCATTCTGTATTGAACTACTGTTTTCTTCTGGCAATACATGATCATCTGCAATAGGAGTGCTTTCATCTCAGATTATTTCTTTCTGCTAAACAGATTATAATGAATTGTGATTGATAAGCAACCGTGGACACTCAGCTTTTTCAAGATATGTCTGCTAAATAGAAATATGAACGAGGGAAGACTAGTATTAATGATATTGATAATATCTTGGGTGATAGAAATCTGCTGTAAGCATTATATTGATAGTCATTGTTCATTTTTAAGCTTAACTAAATATTACAAAGAAGCTACCTTATGATGCAAAATTTATTAGTTCTTTTTCATTTGTTAGCAGCTTTATGAATTATTAAGAACATGAGGCTTCATTATACTTCCTTTAAGACTGTTACAAATGGTAGTGAATACACCTTTTGTTTGCAATTTATTGAAGTTAGAAGTCAACAATTGAAGGAAAATTGACCCCCTATTGCCACTACAATAAATTCATAAATGATTCTTGAGAAGAACAGCATAGACTTGCTTACCTTAGCCTATAACTTATGAGTTTGAGTCTCACAACATGCTGATGTTATAACCTTACCTAGGTAATCTGCAACTAAGTCCTAACACTGATGTAACACATATAAGCGTGCAGGCAAAAAAAACTAGATTAACACTTTGATCAACATGGCTGTTGTGAGTAAGAATTATCAGTCATCCAGCCAATGCGCGTCCTGTCACACTATCTAACTAACAACGAGGTTCATGACCTACAAATAATGTCTTGGCTCCAGCCTCTTGGCACCCTTTATACGGTTTGATCAATGTGGGGAGCATTTTAAGTACAGCTATACTTAGGCTGTAGATGGAGTATTGATAATAGGACTTTGTGTTTCAAATTGAGAGGGAACTGGAATCGGGGATCTATCATTAGATAATAATGTCATTGCCTCCAAATATAGGTACACGAATGGAGTGTGGGTGTGGCGTAGGATCAGGTAGAAGGATTTTGTATGTAAAACATCACATTGAAGACTGGGGAACATGGCTGAAGTGGTGCGCCAAGATTCGTCGTTTGTATACTTACGCTGCTGCTACTCTGATTGGCGGCGTCTCTTTGCGAATATCCGAGATAATCAATGGATCGCTTAGTTTCGGTGTGGATGCTTGTGTCCGCGGAGTTATATACCGATACTACTCAATGTCCTAGTATGGAGTCCATACTAGCAAGTGATACTGGTAAGAATGCTATCTGCCATATGTCAATTGATAATAGATAGTTAGGACAAATAGGAACGGTTTACACTGCACGCAGGTATTGTATTTTATGACGCATAGGATGGCTAGCTGAATTTCGAACATTGCGATCATCAGCTGTAAAGCTTTGCAAAATCCTTCGATGTAACGCCTCGCTTGCTAGTTCCTAGTATAGATAGTATTTATACAGGACTGTATATTACTACCCGCATAGTGCATAAAATACCATAACGGAATAATACTCGGTAGCGCTTATGTGATTTTCATTATTATATATAGGTACCGGCATTCATAATTGTGCCATTATTCAGGTATGAGGCAAGGACATATTCTAAGGTAATAAAAAGGCACTCCAGCTTTTGCCTCTTTGCGTGAGGTGGTAGAACCTTGAAGTAGCTGAGAAATAATGTCGTATTTCAAAGTTTCTAGTCTTTACGCGCTGTATAGAGCAAAGGGATTTATTAAGGCCTGCAATTATTATCTGAATACGAACAGAATACGAGAAAGACATACTGTTTCGAAATCTGTAAATGTAGTCATCGAAAGAGAACCTTAGAGTAGGTATGATGGTGGGTGTAGAGACAGTACTAGCATACTGCGTATACAATCCAAAGATCTACGCTAAGTGCATCGAGACCATGTAAAAGTTCCCCCGATACCTACCATCTTCCACGCCGAGACATAAAAATTATGCTAGGTAGTGTAGATAATACCGTATACCTAAGGACTACCTAGGCTCAAATGTTATCTGGATACCTACCTAGGTAGGCTGTACCTAATAGAGCCTCATCAATTACATGTATCATGATACCAAAAGAAGCGTGGCTCGGTTAGCACTAATGCGCACTATATATACTACCTGCTAAGTAGGTACGTTTACAGAGCATATCAGTATTACGATACTACGTAGGTTTAGGGTACCTATCATCTAGTAGGTACATATGCGTACTAGTATGGACTAAGATGCTTATTACTGTAGATTCTCTTTAGGATGACTAAACTTGCCGATCACAACCCTAAATTTTACGTGTAAGGAACTGTGTTATGGACTTCTTTCTGAAGCGGAATGACGGTGTTTAAGAAACGACTAAAGTGTCCTTGGATGTCTCATTCAAAGATGATGGTTGAGGCTTAATTAAGGCTTAAGTAGCGATAAGCCACCAGCGCCTAGGATGCACCTCCTACCTAAGTACCTACCTACTTAGAGGCATGTACCTCGGTGAGTCCCAGAGCGTGCGTCTTGATCACCTACACACCTAGGACTTGGCTCGACCACTGGAATCTCGTCCAGTACCGGCACGCTAGAGTACGGTTGGTGTAGTTTGACGGGGTGGCCGTGCTTGGTCGAAATTCGAAACCCTTAGTCTGCCCTCTATAGCGTAGGGCTGGCTGCTGTGCTTACGTGGAATTGGAGACTCTGACAAAGCTTGGCGCCAATTCTACCAATTTGTCAATCCCAAGATACCTAGTGAGTGCAATGACAACTTGACAAGCACCCTGTCCCCTGTCCATCCCCTACCCATCCTCGCCAAGGGAGCCAATCGTGCGGCCGCAATGCCACTCGTTCTGGACTATGGTTCTTGTAGTACCGGTAGTCTATCTGGTTCTGGTCTGGTGTATACTAATGTACAATGCCCAGGCAGATACTCCTACATGTACATTACATTTCGGGTTTCTGTAATAAGAAGCAATCGACGCGATGACAAGGTATACCCCCCGGCCATGTCTACCGCCCACCTGAGGCATGACTGTGATCGCTGACATCGATCCGCACGCAGCGGTCTACTTGGCTCGGCCAAGCTCTCAACCTCTCAACCTCCTCATTCTGTCCCCATTCTGTCCCCAAGTCCAGCCAGTTATCGGCGGCAGTGCTCGGAAACAAGATGCTAGCTCGGCAACGTGGTGCGCGCTAACCGTTGCCGCGCTGGGGTGAGACAAGGAGACGCGATCCTGCGTGCTGTGTGAAGACATAGCCGAGAAGACATGGAATGTGAAAATAAACTCTTGTCTGGGTCGTCCGCCGCCGCCGCCGCCGCTCGTGCTCCCGCTCGCTTCCTTGCCGAACCTGCACATTCCGTGAAGTAGTGTAGGTAACCTTTCATTTATTTTGGCCTGGCCCTACTATTCAACGAATCTCCATGTCTATCAGTCGGCAGAAAAGGTGTATGAATGTGGTGGCCTAAGATGGCGACTGCTGGGCAGTACGGCCCTGGATACACGGCTATTCCACCCACTGTTGTTGAACAGAGAAATACAGCCGCAGACGGGCCAGACGAGAATCGCTATGCGCCCTATCAGGATACGGGATGGGGTTACCAGCATAATCACGGCATCAACGCTTCAGACCAGACAATAGGACACTCTGTGGAAGAGCAGTGGCAACACCAGGACTCCGGTGGGGTTTACGGCTGGATTTATCCTGCTGGACACCATAATGGTGAAGAATTCGTTCAATACAGCCAGGCGGCTGCTATGTCCACCCCGGCGGCGCAATGGAGTTATCAACATCATCAAAACCACACCAATGGAATAGCTGTACCGCAAGCTGTTTACAATAGCCAGGAAGGCTGGGCATATTATGGAAACGGCACGCAGTACTGGAATCATCATGGAGCCGAGCAGCAAATGAACGAGATACCCCCGAGGAGTGATACAAGCCAGTATATGCAGCCACAACAGACTCAGTCAATGATTCGGACATACGGACAAGAGGGATACCACCAACCTCTAGTCGACAATCCGAATGCTCTCCTGACATCTTCTAAGAGCACGTCCTCCCGCTCTGATAAATGGCAGCACCGAACCGCACTGATGTCACCCATCATATCAGAGTCGCTCCCTAGGCAAAAATTGGCCCCGTGGAAATGGAGGTTGATGTTTATCGTCTGTAACATCTTGTCGCTCGTTAACGGTAGGTTGTGATTGTGCATAGCCCTCAAAGAGTTTAGTACTGACTGTGATAGGTTATGATCTTAGTAACATCGCCAACATTCAAGGACCAGTTTATAAGGCGTTCGGCGACATACATCTGCTTCCATGGGTTGCTCTAAGCTATTCTATATGCAACGTCATCGCGACCCCCCTGGCCCGAAAACTTTACAAGTTCTACAACATCAAAGTACTCACGATTAGCGGCCTGGTTCTAATGATTTCCGGCACTGCGCTCGAAGGGGCTGCTCCGAACTTTGTATTACTCATCATCGGTCGAGCTATCATGGCATTTGGAGCCAGCATTGTTTACCAGGGGTAATTTCGCTCTCATGCTATCCATTAATGACCATCTACTAACATACGCGCAGCATCCTTAGTTTCACCGTGATATTTTCGTATCCTAGCGAAATAGCTCTTGTACATGCCTCCATTGGCGCAACGTTTTCCTTCGGTGTCCTCACGGGTCCTGTAATAGGTCGGCCGACCCTATCTCCTTCGAACCTCTAACCCAGAGACTAACTATTATCACAGGAGCTGCATTCGCGCAGAACGAGCACGCGACATGGCGTTGGTCTTTCTATGTTAGCTTGCCTATTGTGGCTATCGCTTTGTTGCTTTCCATCATTGCTTTACCAAGCTATTCCGCCTCGACCGAGAAGTCAGTCTCTAGACATTTCAAGGAGATTGACTGGGTTGGCCACATCTTGCATTCTGCCACATTCATTTCATTTAGTCTTGCGACTGTATTCTCGGGGTCAGCTTGGCCGTGGGGCTCCGTCCCTCAACTAGCTGTCTGGGTTGTATTCGTCACAGTCGCCGTTGCATATGTTGCACAACAAACGTTCAGTATCGGCGTCAAGCCCGAGCGACGAATCATTCCCGTTTATCTTCTGAATAAGCGTATCGTTTTGTTGACCTTTCTATGTACGTTTGGCGCCGCCCTTACGTACGGCGTCGCGCTTTATTATATGCCACTTTTTTACATATTCACTCGCGAGATCCAGCCGCTCGAAGCTGGACTACGCCTTTTGTGCTTCACAGTACTCTTTATAGTCTCCATTTTGCTTTCCCACGGCCTCCTGCGCTACGCGAGATTCTATATGCCCTTCTTTCTTATTGGTGGTACCTTACTCCTAGTAGGGGGCATTACACACACTACAATTACCAACGATACTTCCCTTCCTGCCGTCATGGTGTTCACCGCTATACTTGGTGCCGGCGTGGGTGTATTATGGAACCTATCTATTCCGGTATGCTCGGCTGTCCTGGAAACTGAACAAGAGCGCTTAGACCAGGCGACCCTACACAGCATCGCGCAGCTAGGTGGTGCTGCGTTAGCTCTGTCGATCTCAGCCTCTATTTACTGGAATATCGGGCTAAGACTAGTGAAAGAAGCTGCGGGGTTCACAGGCTTCGACGACCACGACATCCTTGCACTACTGTCAGGTGCAGAGTCCACCATGCTCGATTCCTTCAGCTCTGACGTAAAAAGACTTGTCATCAACGCTATTGTTACGACGATCAGTCGCCTGTTTTTTATTGCCATTGGAGGTGCAGTAATATGCTTCGTCGCTTCCGTGTTTCTCAAGATTGAGCCTTTGCAATTCCGACGGTGGACTAGAGCAAAGGACCCCGAGGACGACATTCAGGGGTCGATAAAGGAGAAAACGGTCGTGTATGAGCTCAGGTGATGAGGACAAGGCATGATAGAATATTATATACGAAATGGTACAACAGGTTTTGATACCCCACGCTCTTAGATTATGTACATGAGCTATGAAACATTGCTCTCTTATTCAGAGTAGAATATTGATTATTGAACAACTTCAAGTGTGCTCATGTGATATCCACTTAACATATACATATACGTTTATGATGTTGCATCAATATCTACTCATACTACTGGACTTCATATTCGTAGGTTCATTCACTCCCACTTGGTCACCAGAATAGGACAATGCGAAGTCTGATATGAGTGTACTATGTTACTATTACCACCTTAAAACACATAAGACAAATTCAGCAAAGGAGACTTTAGTACTAGCGAGACCAATTATGAGACCCATAATGCAACAACGGCCTGGACTAGAGCTTGGAGAATGTTCTCGAATTTAAACAACCATGTGTAGCACAATTGTCTGTGTGGCCTCGCGCAAGCCTTCCAGCTACAAGCCTGGTGATTTAGGTCTATATATAAAACACTATCGGCCTTCGGCACATACAAAGGCCGTTAATTTGTCTCAGATAGGCGACAGCTGAATGGTCTCTTTGAGACAGACCATATCGAACACTGAGACTTGCTGACACTCTCTCAAGACTTCAACTGGTTTGCCATGTTAAATGATGCTGTGGAAAGCAAACACTATATGAATTTACCTCCATTATCAGTTATAACTGCGTCCAGGCTCTAACTGAAACGACAACAGTGCGATCATTTTCCTTTTCATGTGCGACTACAGAATGTTCAAAACGATCGGATAGGCGGAAATTTCTTGCGGAACTGGGGATAACAAAGCAAGGAGTCCATTAGTTAGGGAGAGTTGTACAGAATTTGTTTGCTTATAGACTGTAATTTGTAGCAAACATCATATATCATAAATTTACCCTCTACACATACTCTCATGTCCTAGGACTTAGTGTGTGCAATCATCTCATTATCTTACATGTATCCTTGACAACTCACAATTCCAGCCTTCACAACCTATCAGTTGAAAATGCCGCGACCACGGAACCATTCATTTACAAGCTCAGAAATAGACCGGGGTTGGTTCCCTCCCTTGCCTCCTCGTGCAGTAATCTCACATTCTCCCTTAGCCCTCGACCTGCTCGACTCAGCCATCGGGAAATCGGATCTCTTGGTGATCCTGGCTCCAATCCGATTCATCTGCTTCGGTGGAGCGCTGGCGGTCAAGGTGTTCCAAAACCGGACAACGACAGAAGACATTGACATCATGCTCGACCCCAACATCGAGGCTGTGTCGATGTACCAGGACGAGATCCGACAGGCGATCTCCGCCGCTGCGGTGGAGGGCAGATACCAAGACGATTGGTTCAGCGACGCCTGTAGGCTCTTCATCGCGCATGAAAAGAGACCGAGGCTTTTCGCTAAGTCCATGGCGCAGGATATCGTAGTGTATCGGGGCCAGAACTTGGTCATCTATGCTGCAAGCCTCGAGTCTGCTCTTGAACGCAAGCTGCGTAGACTGGATTCCCGGACAGATCGTGATCGTGGCCTTGACCTTTCTGATGCCGTCGCTCTGGTCCATGCCCTGAGAGGCGAGCATCCCGTCGGGAAGGAGTACGTGCGTGCGTTGGACATGAATGAATTTAGTACACCTGTCAAACATGCCTCGATTGATATGGTTGCTGAGGAGTACCTTCGGAAACATCAACAGCAGGGTATCGTCGAGATGGTATGGGATGAAAACCATCAATGTCGTAGATATACAAATCTAGAGGGAGAGTTAGTACTTGTGCCTAGACAGAGGCACGGCATATATTAGATGTGACCAAGTTACCAACGGAATGAGTATTCGTGAATCACTCAACATGCACTTTTAAACCAAACATATATATACAGCAACAGTATTCATTCATATACTAAGCTTGTTAAATAACATTCTAAGAATACTTACTGCCAAGAAGATCAATATCGCATGTGCCGAAAGACCACTGAACGCATTGGCAACCCATATATGTTATCCACTCCCCTCAACACAGCACATCTAAATACCATCATACTGCTATGTCAATATAATCACTCGGTGAAACGCACCTGCTTTGGGCCCTCCTTCGTCTGCTCATCGAGGAATTCCTCAAGCCTAAGAGCTTCGAGGGCAGCAACCACATGGTCACCCTTATCAACGTTAAAGACGAGACCGCGGCGCTTGCCTCGGGGTTTAGGACTGCGGCGAGCAGAAGCGCCACGCTCATAGGTTTCATGTTCAATTTCAGCAGCCTGTGCGGCAAGGCGGCTGATTTGGCTCTGACAGAGCATCTTGTAAGCGTTACAGGTTTGTAGCATTATCTCCATATCCGGAGATTCAGACTGCGGTGAAGACGTCACGCGATCGGCGAAGTCTTCAATTGCTGATAGCGCGCGCGAGTACGAATATAGGCTGGATATGGTAGATTCCTCTGTCGATTGGAGAGCTGGGACCGTTAGGAGGCTAGTGACCATGGTGTGAAGATCTTGGATTTGAGGAGGCGCAGCCATGTTGGAAAGTGAAGCGCGGTATGAACGGGTGAATAGCCTCCTAGACTTGTTGAAATTATTTGAAGGGAGTTGAGTCACAAGACTATCTGCTTGTGAAAAATGAGTTTCCTCTTGCTTGTGGTTGTGATGAGAGATAGAGGATTTGTCGAAGTTGTCGGATGATCTGGGGGATTTTATGTAAATCAGCCTTGGCTACAATGCTTATTGTCTGCGTAAAGGCCATCGTTTAAGCCCAGCGGGCCCGTCTTTCTGTTATTTCAAAGGGAGAATAAAGATTCAAAAATAGTGATAATGCCATTATTGCGTTCACAAGGGTAATAAAGGGATTCTATCCTTATAGGTTTGTGCTACAGACTGGAAGAAGTTTTTCAGTTCATCACAATGGCTTCTTGTAAAGGAATTCCCAAATGACTTAGCTCTAGTTTGCGAAAGTTTTACCCACGTCTAATGCGGTAAGGGTTACCCTTTTCGATGTCGATAAAGTAATAAATATAAGTGCTGATTGTACTTTCAATTTGGGTGTGATGCCCCCTTTTCCCTCTCCGGCTGCGGTATGGATACTTAATGGAGGCTTAAGAACAGCCGGAAGAATCACAAATGGAGCGACCTGGGAAATTGTTCCGATCAAAAGTATTGTACGATACAAAGCACGTAGTCGTGGCGTCGTGTTATATATGGGTGGAATATAAACAGAAAAATAGAACTTTACTGTAACTCGACACCACTGTCCCGCAGTCGCATTGCTATCGCAGCACAACCCAATCGCAGGCAACACCCCAGCGTCCAAGACCATCTATAACGACCTCCCAGGTGGGCCGTGCAATACCAAGTAACACGCCAGGCCGCACATTACTTCCAACGCCGAGACCGCTCAATCGGCCCGGGCCAGCAAGTATCAGCCTGTAGGTGTTATTCCCTAGAAATTCCGCTACTTCATCGCCCTCGCTTGGGAATTGACTGGCGCTGCTAGCATTGGTTTTACTACTAAGCACCTGCCTGCCCCGAACAAGCGTCATACCTCGTGGGCCTCCGTTTGTGCCACTGAAGTCATCAACATGAATCCTCGCAACCCATTCTCCATCATATTCCGGGTTAGAGCGCGCTGCCGAGCCGGAGCCAACGCCTGCCTCGACATCGACCAGCCAATCACGAAGCTCGGCCGCTAGCCCCCCCGGGATGTACTTTGCGCCTTTACGTCGCGGCGAGAAGGCATCGGGTAAAGGCTCAGGAAGTGGTGCTCCTTCGGGGAGCTCAGCAGGCTTGAAGCGTGGGGCTTTTTGGAATGTGGGTTGTTGTGCTTTAGAAACGTATCTCTCAGGGTTGGAGATGTTCTTTCCGGCATTTTCAATGTCATCTTGAATGACTGGTAAATCTAAGCCTGCGTCGTTTTCCGAGGTGGCCGGCTCCAAGACGGGGGATTCGATACCTAGCACGGTATCTTGCATTTCAATATCTAATTCGCATTCGATATCGGGAAGAGAAGATGATTCTTCGATCCCGCCACCTGGGGGAGATATGGAGATACGCCTGCGTTTGGCGCGTCTCTCCCCGTTTCCGTCGTGGCCGTTACTATCACTCTCCACTGCGATAGGCGACGATTCCTGCACCGCTTCATCCTCATCGACTACGGAGTCTTGCTCATAGACAACGCGGCCTCGCTCATACCCGTCGTCTCCCCCGCCATGGCGGTCGTTGTGATAGTTGTCATAGTCGACACCATCAGCCCCACGTAAAGGCGGCGGGGAACTGTCAATCACAACGTCACGCCCCGTGCCGCGGTGGCGGAACGGCGTGAGGGACGGCGGCGGCGGCCTATTCCGCGGAGTCGAGTGCAGCGAGAACCGCGGCGTAGCCTGGAACTGCTGGCTGCTGGGCTGAAAGGCCGGCTTGGGGGTCTCGCCGCGGGGCTGGGAGCGCCTTGGCACGAGAAAGCGGTGCGGTGTTGGGGTCTGGGTGATGGTATTAACAAAGAACATCATCCCCCAACAGCATGCGCCCGAGACTTACGGCTGGTGGTGGCGGCGGCGGCGGCGCCATGCTCAAGTTGCATCGCGAGGCCACGCTAGGCGGTGCTTCTTGTGGCAAGTGAGACGATTGGGGCACGACGGCGTCATCGGCACCAACGTCTGAGCATCTCGGGCTGCAAGATTTCCATAATTTGTTATCGCGTCCTCTCGTTGTGCATTTGGATACACCGGGTGACGGAGGTTGTATAGGATAATAGGAGTGAGTGTTGTCCTGGGTACAACTCTAACCTAGAAAGGTACTTCCTTTGTTGAGAACGGTAAAATATCGGTAGGTCTCTCCCTCTACTCTCAACTCAGCTAGCTACATACCTTACTTTGTACGAAGGTTGGGGCCCGAAGTCAGCAATAGCCTGGACAATTTAATACAGTGCATTTTATTTACTACTTACCGTAAGTATTTCCTAATTAGGAAAGGCTTTAATGTTATGCTAAACTGCTAGCAGCTTGGTAGGTTCCGTTTCGGCTTAAGAACAGTCTGTCAAGTAGAAAATATATCGAAGTTGGGCCGCTAACGGTCTAGCAAAAAATGAACAGTCTTTCCTAATTAGGAAATAATTACTGTAAGTAGTAAATAGAATGCACTGTATTCAATTATCTAGGCTATTGCTGACTTCTGGCCCCAACCTTCGTATACCGGTGTCGAGGTACCTACCGATGTAGGCAGAGATGGGTACCTGGTATCCTGTAATGTGAACATCTACTTAATAGAACAACCACCATTACTCAGTAGATACTCACCAGAAAGGCGTTTATTATACATACTTTATGAAGTAAATAATATTGTTGAAACATTGACTTATAATGTTTAGAAAGTCGAGTCCAAACAATCATTGATTTTGGCACGTATCTAGTGAGATATTACTTCTCTCTAAGTCATTCCAGTAGTCGGTCATAATACGCTGGGCTCCTAAACTCCATCTAAACACCTACGCCAAATAGTGCTCAAATAGACCCTATTCCATGAAGCAGACGTATATGTATCCTTCCTTGTTTGAACGCCAGAACACACGGAATCTTACTCAAATGAACCGCTCCCAAATAGACCGCCGACAACCTTGCTTCTCCCTTCAGCCCCCTTCCATTTCTTTGCCTCACGCCTCTTCTCTGCGTCGGCAACTTTCGCCCTGCGCTCATTCTCGTGGGCAAAGTAGTTGATACCTGACCGTTTGCCCGCGTTCTTCTTTAGCTTACCCTCTTCGCCGAAGCTGGCAGCTTTGTTCAAGGAGCCAGAGTTACCACCGGCCGAGGCTTGGCTGACGTTACTGCTTGTAGCCGCGCTTGCATTAGGGTTCGAACTCAATTTCGTCGAGTTTGTAGTGGCCCGACGCAGTAAGGCTGGTACCTTGAACCCGCTGCCAGTTGTAGAAGGGGCGGTGAACGCAAGTTTTGCCGTGATGCTCGTGCTCGCTGCAGAGAGTGAGGATGACGAGTTACGCTTTAGAGCAATTCGGTCCACGACGGCACCACTGATACGACGGTGGGTACGGCGGTTCTCTTTGTTAGAGTGTGATGTCGATGGGCGCTTTCCTTCCCCATCACTATCGGAATCAATCTCTGTCGCAGCAACGATGGATCCAGCTGAGGCATTAGGCTCATCGAGCAGGGTGGAAAGGGACCTTCGAACTTCCGCTATTGATGACGGGCGAGCTCCCTCTTTAGTGCGACGCTCATTGGGTCCAGGCCGCGGGGCGTGGTCGTCTGTTCGAGAGCGCTTGCGGCCAATTACCGGAGGCTGGCTGTCCGGTATGGACTGATCGGCTTGACTAATATTTTGACTCTGGCTATCATCACCACTTGATGTAATATCGGCAAAATTCTCATCGAAATTCCACTCGTCGTCATCATTCATGTCCTCGATACTCTTGAGAAACGCTGCGTTTCGAGGATTCTCTGCGATCTTGCCAATCCGCTCATCTGCGAATAATGCCTTCTGCATTTTGGCAAACTGCCGACGCTTCATCCGACGGCGTGCCTCGCCTCCATCGTCCGAGTCGGAAAGATCAAAGTCATGACCATCACCCCCCCGGCGCCGCTTGCGAAGCATACCCGTGGTTATGTCTCGGAAAAGCTTGTCAACTTGAGCAGCGTCTGCAGCACGCTCCCGATCACTGTAGAAAATCAGTATCTAGTAGTCCCCTTGATCTCGGTGTGGCAACTTACGCAAATAAACCTGCTAGTTTGGCTGCGTCCCCATCGTTGTTCCCAGTGTCGTCAATCATCTCTTTGACAAGCTCCTCATCCTCATCACTGGAGTCTTCTCCATCTGCGCCGCCTAGACCGGCGTATTCATCTTCGGATTCTTCTGCCTGTTCCTCGATCATCTCGATCGCTTTACTTTTTTTCTTGTCAAGTTTCCTCTTCAAGCGCTTCTCTCGCTTTGCTGCCTTCTCCATTAGTCTGAAGGCATCAGATGGCCCACTAGCCTCGACGCTGGATACACGTCTGGGGCTTTCGGCAATCTTTGGGGACGGCAGAGTAGACGGGAGAGTAGAGCTCAATGTGTCGAGGTCAGCTCGTCGTAAAAGCTTTCCGCGTTTCCTCACAAGTGGAGACTCCTGTATAGCGGTTTCATCTTGGGTATCGGTGAGTAAGACAGTGCCAACAGTAGATTGCGGAGGGTCGATGAATCGTTGTTTTAAAGGCGTGAAGTCTTGAAAACCACCGTCTTGTGTGGGTTCTAGGAAATCAGACATCTGGGTTGCATCTGCCTGAATAAGGCTATCAAAGCCATGGGCCTGTGATTGTGAATAATGGAGCTGTAGTCCTTGTGTCTGGGTTTCATGATCCTCTGAGACCGCTGTTTGGGTGAGCTCGCTACTGGAAACCATGTTGTTGCTCTGGGATTGGCCCGCCGTAGCAGAAAATTGGGAATCGGGGAACTGGCCGATGGTAGGCATAAAAAATTGAGAACCACCGGCGGCTTCCACTTGACTATCATCCATTGTGCCGGCAAACATCTGAGTTAAGCCTAGGCCTGCAGGGGCTGCAGCTGCAATAGGAAGCCCGGGGATAAAAGTCTTGGTAGCCGAGCGCAAGACTGAAGTTGGTGGTTTCGGAGACCCTGAACCCGGCACAGAAGGGGATTTCAGCAAGATGCTTTTTGGTTTAGGAGTGGTCTTAACGTCATCCTCGTCTTCATCATCTGAAATGATCCGTGCGTGTTTCTTGGATCGCCGTGGTTGTAGGACTACGGAGGCTTTAATTGCTTCGATATCCTCGTCTGAAAAGTCATCTGAAGGAGGCTTTGGTGTCTCTTCGTCTTCGGACTGTGCTTCTTCTGCCTCGTCCACGAACATGGGATTATGCGAATGTTCTTCAAGGCCTGCATTGGTTTCGTCATCATTACCGTCTTCACCCTCTTCGGAGCCAGAAAATTCGGCTACTCCAGGTTCTTCCTCTTCGGGGTCTTGAAAGCTATCGTCGTCGCTATCATCCCACGCGAGGGGGTCTGCCTTGCCATTCTGCTCCTTATTCTTACGATTCCTCTTTGCCTCCTCCCGTTCACGCATCATGATTTCCTCAACTTCCTGGCGTGCTCTGGCAACGATATCTTCGACCTGTTCTCGTTCCCTCTCTCGTTCTTCCGTAGATTGAACTACAACGCCTTTGGAACGGAGGAATTCTAGGCGTCGTTCACGCTCGAGCTTCGCTTGGGCTTTAGCGCGCTGCTGCAGAGACATGTGAAGTTCACCAAGAGTCATGGACGGTTTCACATTTCGGCCACGAGCAGGTTCCTTGGGTGGAGAAGAAAGATGTGCAAGGTTGCGTAAAATCTTCATCCCAGTAGACTCTTGTGCCTTAGACTCGGGAATGCGAGAAAATACGACATCAAGCTTGTTCTTCGTAGTATTAGTAATTTCGAGCTCGTCATCCGAGTTCATCATTACGTTATGCATTCCCGCAGGAGGCAGTTTGACTCGGATTTGACGCAATGGCTTCTTTGTGACCGGTTGTTTATTTTCGAGAACGAAAGCTGGCACATCAACAGCCTTTCCTTGAACTTTGTCATCGCTTTTAGAATGGGACAGGGCATCTTCTAACGTAGGAAGATCCCCGTTCTCATCTTCAGGCATAGGGATGCGACTTTCGGACGCGGATGGTGGGTCTGGAATTGCTTTTGGTGCACTGGGAGGGGAGCTTGGTGGCGTTCCATCATCTCCCAACTCCCCATCTGTCTGATGCACTGACCCAGGCGTCGTGGGACGACTCGAGCTTATTTGTTTGGTATCAGTGCCTATGGTGCTTCCTTCGGCTCGAAAATTGAATCGTTTGAAAAGTATATCTTTACTGATCTTCTTTTTTGTCTTTGCCTCATGAGCGAGTTGGAGGCTTCGGTTCAATCGTTGCGTCTCGCGGTTCATCTCTTCTAAAGCTTTTTTGCTCGCCTTGCGGGTAGGGCGTGAAATGTCTTGTGTGAGTTTATGACCTCCGATGTCATCTGAAATGTCTGATACATCATCCTCATCAGCATCAGATTCTGCAGATATTCGCTCGCTGACAAGCTGAGCACGTTCCCCTCGTTTGCGTTCCTCCTCGGCTTCCCTTTCAAGCCTTTCTTTTCTTTTCTTTTCAACTAGTGCTTTGAAACGAGCATTTTTGCTCAAATCAATTGGCATATCGTCATCTTCAGAGCTTGATGCAGCCGAATCGTGGTTCACAGCTGTGGACTTATATGGCGAAGGAGACACAAAGAGGCCAGGGGATGAGTGTCGGCCTGCCGAAATAGGAGTCTTTGGAGTGGACCCTCGATTAGGCCTAGACAATTTCCTTCGAGATGGAGCGACTACAACATCCTCGTCATCATCCTCCTCTGCAACCGATAATTCCCGGTCAACGTTGCCCTGTTCTGAAGTTGAGTACGGCGTCCCGTCTCGTCTCGCCTGTCCCTGAGTGCTTGAATGTGACTCGGGGTTCTGATTGGTTTCGGCGAAGTTGGCATGCATTCGGGCAGCAATTCGGCCGCGAGGTCGAACAGTCTGAACATCCTCATCTTCATCTTCATGCTCATGTTCGTCCGTACTATCGTCCTGGAAGGTTTGTTCGAGATTGAGCTTCTGCTTAGTCTTGTCGATGGCAGCGAATAATGCCTTTGTGTCAATTGGGCCTGTACTTTCGTCGTCTGAAGCTCCATCGTCTACAGCTGCCAACATTGCCTTGAGTTTGGACCGGGGGGTTAACTGTGATGATGTAGGACTGGACGCGCCGTCCGCTGGCGAGGATGCGCGAGTAGGAGCCATATTGACGATGGCAGGGAGAGGTTATTAAGAAGGATATGTTCAAAAATGATTCAGGCAATCATGATACTTGGCAACGAGATCTCTCGTATAGCTGAGAATATACAGAACTCGGAAGACCGAGGTGAGTTGTTGCTCGTTGATTTGGAGATGGAGGTTGATTAATTGGCGGTGGTGGGGGTCTGTCTAATAAAGGCACTTTATGGACGCGCTTCGCTTCACACGCGTGCCCACCGCGTCAAGCTCCGAAAGTGTGGAACCCCACACGAAACGTCAGATCCACCCGCTCCCAAGGTCATTAAGGGACCCACCCACCTATTAAAGGGGTACCTCGACATCTACCAATATACAATATACCTAAGTAGGTATTCCAACTTCACACTTTGGATCAAAAAGGTACTTGAATAAAATTCGAGATTTCCTTGCACAGGTATTCTTCACATACCCGCTTGTGCATTGGACGCTACATACAGGCTACAGAGCGGCATCTGCATGATCAATACTGGCATTAGACTTGAACTGAGTTCACAGCAGGACTTCGATCTTCAGTGCTCTTGCTCACACAAGGGTAGGCAGCACGATACATTATCTATCGACGAAGCGAGTCTCCTCGGGAATGGTCGCCTGTGACAGAATCTGTATTGACCAAACAAATGGGGTATCAAAGTACAAGCTCCTTCAATACACGCGCCTCCATTGACCAGAACGCCAAACACCTTTTTAGTCTTTCCAGTGATACCATGCAATCCGTCCTTTGCGCCAAACCAATGCTTATACAAGACCCTGTACACGTACAACTAAGGCATGGCCAACAACCCCTCTAACACGTTGTCGAGCGTCTGCATATCTTGCGTACTTGTGCCCGGCCAGAACGACTCTTCTTCGTCGATATCCATTGGCTCCGGCGCCGCACCATTGGTCATCCCGCCTGAATGGCTGCTGTCAATCCCGTTGAGGGAGTTCCCATCCTCGATGCCCGATTGCCTATGCCCGGGCACATACGTGTAATTATAGTAGTGGTCCAACTCTCCGTCCCTATAGGTGTGTAGGACCGCCTGACGAACTATCGGCAATGAACTGATACCGCAGTCACCGATTTCCAAAGCAAGCCGTAGATCTGCCATTCCCAAAGGCGGTCGCTCGCTCGCAGCCTTCGCTTCAATCGGTAATAGTCCGCTCTTATCTCTAGACAACTCCCCCCTATTGAGAGCCGCTTCTTCCTTCTGCAGTTGGCGGCGGTATTTGTGGGTTTGTATCCACCCAACACCAGCCCCAAAGCCTGCGCTTCCCGAATCACCGGGCCCGTTGCTTCTCGTCCTTCCGAAGACTGTAGACAGAAATTCCTTGATATGCGTCTCGGTCGCAACTGTCATGAACTGCGCCACATCAGGGGCATGGCCGCTGACAAGGCCAGCCGCGTATGATATCGGCAGCATCCGCGACTCAATACTTGCAATATCGGGGAACTCTCCGGACTCGACAGCCAGAGGTTGCGCAAACCGCTTCCGTATCTCTAGATCCAAGTCTGCTATGGTCAGATATTGCATCTTTATATAGGACCATGTGTATCAACTTACTCATCCCGTTGAGTCCAGTAGCGCTTTGGGGTACGTCCGCAGTTCGCGTGGTCCTACCTCGGTGATGATCCATGAACATATCGGCCATAGCATCGTGGGGGTCGAACTATGTAAGGTCAGTTTGTAAGGCTAAATAAACGGGCTTCTTGCGATGGAGGGTATGCGCACATCGTTAAGCGCTAGATCCTTGATACGCCTTCTGTCCCGACTGTGTAGCTGCATGACTTCGGCTTTCAACCTTCGCTCGGCAGCATCGCCAGTCATGGGCTTTGCGCCGACATTGGCGGCGGGCTTGTCGTTAGCAGATACCCATGGTGCGAGCCCCTGGTCGGGCATTTCCCTAGTTAGGTTGCCATATATTGCCGCCAGAAGCTGGTTATGGAGATGAAGCTTTTCGCCATTTGGGGAGGTAAGAATCGGATCGATGCGCTCGGAGTATTCCACTTGGTTCAACCGACCTGCAGTGCGCTTGGGTCAGCTTGGAGAGCGAGAGGACGGAGTGTGGCAGCAACGGACCCAAAATGAACTGGGTAGAGGCATCCTTATAAGTATTCCATTGTTCGATGCCAATGGCGGCCTTTAAGCTCGTATATAATGGTTCTAGATCTATGCGGGCGGGGATGATCTGGCTGGTCTTTGTGATCTTTTGGGTGGCCGGCGTGGAAACGGTAATTGTCTTCAGGACGGGAGTAGAGAGGCTGACGGATGGGCGGCTGCTCAGGGCCGCAGGATCTATGTCGGGCATGTTTTGGGGGGAGGAGGGCGGGTTGTTGATACAGCGCGACGGCGGTCGAATCAAGGGATCGCGATTCAGCTAGTTGCGAGGCTGGGTTTCGGTGCGATGGCGGTGGCCTCGGGAATTGGGCGCGTGGGCGAGGGACGTCGCGTGCGGCTACAGACACAACGCCGCGCGAAATCAGGGACAAAATCCCATGGATCGCCTAGTCTTGGCGCATGCGACCAGAGCTACAGCTTCAGGATGATGGGATCGCGTTGCGGGTGGCCGCCATGTGATGAAGACAATCGCGGTTCGTTAGCTGGCGATGGGATGGGATGTCGTCGTCTGTGGTGGGAATGGGTAGTAGTAGGCACTGAGTAAGACGCAGGTAACCGCTGAGCAGTGGAATGGGGCTGCGGCAGCTCGCAGCTGTTCTAGCGGTGGAGGTACTCTCTACTTCTGTTCTCCAGAATATGGCGGCCGTTTAAGAGAGCGAGTGCAAATAGCAAGTACCGAGTACGTCTCGGTAACGGCCCTCTCACAGTGACCGCTCACCTATTGTGTAGGGACATTAGGTACCTACCTTACGTACCTAACCCATACGTACAGGCGCCTCCAACGTTGGGTCTAACCCCGCTGTGTAACTTTGATACCTGCTAAAGTCGTTGTACGGAATATACCTACTATACCTAGGTACTAGTACTACCAAGGTACCTTACCGCGTGTGCCAGTCGCGTCTCCAGTGATATCACATATACCGCCCACTCTGTGCCTTCGATCACAGACTGCGTCTAGACTAGGTACACACAGTACCATACACAGCATCGAACCATTCTTTTATTTACATTCTACCTTCTTGTCACAAGACGCATCGTCAGATATATACCTCTCATAGACAAAATGACACAATGTCTCGAGCAGGTCCCAACCACTCGAAGCGCGCTGATATAAGTATCAACCGCCTCATCTCCCAAATCATACCCGACAACCCTCACAACACCGAGGACGAGAACCAGCAGAGACATGAACTCCTCTTTCAGCAAGTCAAGGAACAGCTCGAACGGCAAGTGTGCACAATCTACAGGCAGCCAGAAGGAGAAGGGAAAAATCCAGAGAGAAAAAAGACATGGCGCGGAGATCCAAAGAATGCGATGAAGGCGAAGACGGAGAACATGATTTAGCTGCTAACACGTAAAGTCTCCAGGCCTCATCCGCCTCCCCTCGCCGACCAGAACCATGCCTCAGAGCTCATCCGCCGTCGGCTGGTGCAGTCCGATCCAAACCTGGCATTGCGCTTTTCCAATCTCTATTCTAGATTGCTAGCCCTGCCTATTCTGAACCAGAAATGGGCAATGCTTTACCTTCTACACCAATTAACAGATTCGCCCGATCCAGACCTACCAGATCCCCTTGCTTTCGCCGAGTTCCAGCATGAGGAGGCAAGACGGCAGAGGCGTCGAGACAGGGAAGAGTACGGATCTCTAAGTCCCTCGGATCGCGACAGCGCGGACGAGTTAGCACCAGATCCTATGGCTGGCCCCTACCGTCCAACTGATCTACGTGACGTTTTGAAGAATCCGAAGGAAGCGAGATCTCTGGATGAAGATTCTCCCTATGGTAGCTCTAAGCGCCCACTATCTCCAAGCGAATGGAAGCGCAACAAAGCTCAAAGTGATGAACAGGCTAACTCACTGAAGCGTGACGTTGCTATTAAATCGAAGCTATTGGCAGATAACTACTCCGGTATCGAACCCCCTGAGCCGACCATACTGAGGGATCTTCCTTACACCTTACAAGGCGTCTCCTCTGCTACACTGCCTTTCGGCTCAGGTTATTCACTCAAATTGCCTTCCTCGCTCCCACCTCCCTTAATTGGTCTACTTCACACGCTTGCCGAGCCATCACTTCTATGCAAAGCCCTTCAAGACTTTGTCAAGACTCCTGCAAAGGGACTGCTGGATCAAAGTCTTCGAGCTGCCATTAATGATGAACTTCGATCTTACTTGACACTCGTGGCAACATTAGAAGGTCAAATCCGACGCGCTCTATCATCCATCGATGAAACAGCACCTCGGAATGGCATCGGGAAAGCCGGTGTCACTCTTAAGCGCTGCGTGGTTTGGACTCGCGAAGCGACGATGGGTTTGAGGCTTTTAAGTCTAATAGCGGAAGAGTCCAAGACCAGGAAAGGGGGCCAGATAATCTCTCTAATCCACTCCTTTTCGACGTCGCACGGTGACCCCGTTGTGGGTGCCTTTGCGGAGCGCCTATTGACGCCAGTAACGCGACCATTTTACGATATCCTCCGTCATTGGATTTATGACGGTGAGCTTTCAGATCCTTATTCGGAGTTCTTCATACAATTAAAATCCACGGATGCAATGGCGAAAACCAAGACGGGTTCTACGAACGTTTGGGATGAAAAGTACGAAATGTCGCAAAGTATGATGCCCTCGATTGTCACACTAGAATTTGCCAACAAAGTCCACCTAATTGGCAAATCGCTTAACTTCATCCGTCATAGCTGTGGTGATGCTCAGTGGGTTGAATCTTACTCCAAAGCATCGTCTAAGGAGTTGCGTTATGGAGATACTGCTACCCTTGAATCTTGGATCGACGATGCCTATAAAATTACGATGCGCCGTTTAGTCCATCTCATGACGCACAAGTTCCATCTGTTTGAACACCTCCAAGCGCTCAAGAGCTACATTCTCCTAGGCCAAGGTGACTTTATTGCCCTCTTAATGGAGTCCCTCGCAGCCAATTTAGATCGACCCGCTGGTGCCCAGTATCGACATACATTGACCGCGCAGCTCGAGCACGCCATTCGCGGATCCAATGCTCAATATGACTCTCCGGAGGTCCTTCGTCGCCTAGACGCTCGCATGCTTCAGTTGTCACATGGTGATATCGGCTGGGATTGTTTCACTCTCGAATACAAGATCGATGCCCCTGTAGATGTCGTCGTATCGGATTGGGGCAATCGTCAGTATCTCAAAGTATTCAATTTCCTTTGGCGTATCAAGCGCGTTGAATTTGCCCTTTCTTCTACCTGGAGAAAGGTAACCACGGGTTCGAGAGGCGTACTTCAGACCGATCATGCAATCGTCCGAGAGACGTGGAAGATGACACGAGGATTCCTGGCGGAGATGATCCATTTCGTAGGCCAGTTACAATATTACATTCTTTTCGAAGTGATCGAAAGTTCCTGGACAGAGCTCCAAGCGCGCCTCAAACGTGAAGACGCTACACTGGACGACATCATCAAAGCTCATAAAAACTATCTCAATTCCATCACGCACAAAGGTCTCCTAGGTGCGAGAAGAAGACGTTTCGTAGCTTCTTCCTCAAACAGTTCTGCTGCCGCCTCTAATGAGGAGGATGACAATAGTTACATGATCCAACTCGGTGAACTCCTACGCACCATGCTCTCCTACCGCGACAGTGTTGACGGCCTATACTCGTGGTCAGTGTCGGACTTCACGCCGCGGCAGGTGGCTGCCCTCCGGCGCGAGGACATGGGCTACGATAAGAACCCCAGTGGTCCACATAGCGAATTTCCCGCCCTCCAAGAGCGCCTCCGGCATCTTGGCGACCGCTTCCGCACGCGTCTGCAGATGCTCCTCGGCGACCTCGCCTATCAGCCCGACGTCGACCTCCGCTTTCTCGGCGTCTCCATGAATTTCAACGACGTGTACCAGCCCATCCGCCGTAAGGCTAAGGGTACTCCAGCTCCATCCGTAGCCAGTGGCGCGGATAGAGAGAAAGGGAAAGAGAGGGAAAGGGAATGATCTTTTGCACGGTCTGGAATAAAGTCCTGTCATGGAGGGTTCGCCGTCGTTACAGGAACCCGATATGTATGAATACCAATCAGAAGGCGTTATAGGACGGAGTAAGCAAATGATTTCAGTATGGACATAACGAAGTCAAGTAATGAATCAAAATGATAACATGTAAGCTAGTTAGAAGAGGGGGGCGGGAAAGGCGAGGATGAAAGAACGAGTATTCTGATAAAAGTCCGTGTAGGTATTGACCCCAATAAAGACGGCCAGCATCGCATGCACCTGTGAGGTCTCTACTCTATTGACTAATTAGGTTAAGAGAGCACAAACGAAACATGGAGCAGATAGAATCTCTCGAAGTATACACCTGAATATCAGAGAGCATAACTCAAATCTAAATCTATACTTACTATCTTTAATCACTTGCACGTTGCAGCCAACACGGAAATCATGGAGAATTATTAAATGTTATGTCGTCAGTCATTCATGCGTGCTATCTCTCATAAGACTTGAACATCGACTTTCTAGTGTCTTCGGTCCGTCAGAATTTCCAGCTCTTAGTATTGTTACCACACTCCACAATCCCTCCCCTACACAACAGACAGAAGGCCCAAATGAGGCTCGCCCCGAATTGTTCTCTGCTCGCAAACTCTACACAACCACATCGTCCAAAAAACGCTTTTATACCACCATACTGATACCACGTACAAATAGTAGTAGTAATGGGTCCTCCAGAATGTTTTCTTCTTTTTTTTCGCTCTTCTTTAAACGCCAATTCAAGTGTACCCATTTATAGAAACGCCAGTTTCCCTGTTTCTTGAGCCGTGATATTGTACAGAGACCCTTTCTTATAGAAGCCGTGGCACGGTAACGGATATTGGGAGTGTGGTGTGCTCTAAGCAGCGGACAATGATGCTGGCCGAGCAAAAGACACAAGTATCCGAATATATATCCCTTCCTATTCCCTTAGTTCCGTATCAAGATCCTTTGCCGATAAAGGATCAATCCCAAGGTTTTGTCTTAACTGAAAAACCCCCAATCCCAATCGTTCGTATCATGAATATCGTCAGACAGTGCGTCGTACATCAATCAGTTGTGATGACGCCAGGCATGCCAACCGTAGTAAGGAAGTCGTATATCCCTAATACTGACGGTGGCTACCTCAAAGTATCCAGCAAAGCTGGTAAATAATCAGGTGACCCAACGCCGATTCCCAGATGTGATCCCATATCCAGCGCTCGGAAGATTGAGCAACATGTGACGCACGGATTTCAAACCAAATTCGACAATTGCAATTGTCAGATCAGACGTCGGTCATTTCGGTGTCAAGGGACAATGGTTCCACAACCTCATCCCCAGGACCCCAGTTCCCCTCAAAGACTGTAGCACCGGCTCTTCGACGATGGCCAACCCACGTTAATGCCTCAAGTTGAAGCAAGTCTACAGCAGTAAAGCGGAGCACTGGCACAGCGGCTAGCATTCGCTTGACTACTGTATCCAAAGAGCTGCAATGGTTGGGATCACTCATAAAGAGGGGTGGTTGTTGTAGCTCCGTCTTTCGACTCGAGCCTGAGCCTGTACGGTGCAGACCAAAGATATCACCAGATTGTCTAATTCCGTTTCGTAGGATATAGCTTCGACTCTTGCTCTTTGCAGTGTTTCCGTTATTGTCAAGCACACTTAAACTACGTTCGGTGTCGTCAAGAGGCATTCCCTCCGCGTCTCGCTGGACAGTATCGCCAACTTGAGTAAGAATTGGGATCTCTGAGAAATCATCTTCTCTGAGGGCAGTCCAAGTTGCTCCGTTCTCTGGCAGTTGGACATTAGCCGCAATTTCCAGCATCATCAACCCCAGAGAAAAGACATCAGCTGGTGTATCAATTTCAGATCGAAGAGCCTCAGGAGCTAAGTATTCTCGATCTCCGTCCAGATCGAGACTTGTATGGGACGGTTCTTGTAGTGATGTCGCTAATCCGAAATCTCCAATTTTCAACGTCCCATCGAAGCCGACCAAGATATTGGAAGGTTTGAGGTCACGGTGAACGAATCCAGCAGCATGAATGTGTCCCAACCCCTAAATGTCTTAGTACACAGTATAAGCAATCAAGTATGGGTTAATAAACTTACCTGAGCCACCTCAAGCATGATTTTCCAGATTCTGAAATCGTCCAGTCGACCCTTAGCTCCAACCTCCCTGAGGAACTCGTTTAAGTTGCCCTCTTCACAGAACTCGGTCTGAATATAGAGATTGTTGTTTTCCTCCCAATTATCGACGAGCTGCAAGATATGATCACAACCAACAAGGCTCCTCAATACATCTACTTCCTTTAAGCGTAGCTTGCGATCCTTATCACCTTGAATTGGAAGGATCAATTTCTTCACAGCAAATACTTTGGAAGGCGGAGAAGCTGTTGTCTGCGGTACGTGTGCCGTTGGGGTACCGAAAAAGCCATTGTCAATAGGGGCGGCAGGCTTTATCGACTCTACAACTTTATAAACTTCTGAGAATTCGCCTCGTCCAATAAATTCCACCTTCCCAAAACGATGCATGAGAATTGGGTCCAGTTCACGGCTGGTCAACCCGTGCACAGGAGTGATAACACGTTTGTCTAGAGACAGTGAGAAGCTATGTTGTCGTGCAGTAGGGGTAGCAGGCGGCAGAACTGAACCCCGTCCATTGCTTCCAGGAAAGAGGAAGCTGTCAGCGTGATTGTGGAGAGACGAATGAGACCCTTCAGTGGCGTTTCCACCCTCCTGCGGCGTTTTAGGCGACACTCTCCCTGCAGATTCGACGATGTCCAAATGGATAGCTGTATTTATAGTATTACTCTTAGTCAACTTCATTCTTGTACGAGGGCTCATGATAGCTTCGGTCATTGTCTCAAGTGGCGCAGGTAACGGCAGAGAACCGCGCTGAGCTCTAGACTGACTAAAGGATGACGATGAAAGCGAAATAGGAGGGGGAGACGCTTGTCTAACGGCAGTTGAAGATTGACAGATGTCCTCGTGATCGGGGTCATCAACTCCGACAGATCTGTTATCGAAAGGCTCGATCAAGGAGCTCAACTTACAAGTAGCATCGGCGTCTTGTTGCCACGCAGGAACATGCTGATTGACAGATATAGAGAAAGGCAAAAATCGGCTTGTTGTCGGGCTTTCATTTGACAGCTCACTTAAATTGCCTGAGCTTTGGCTCATAAGCTGATTCTTCGTCGGTGTGGGTGGCATCGAGCCCTCGTCACAAGTATCCATTTCATCCGCATTTTTGCTGGGACTCTTAGCTTCATCGTTGTGAAGACTAAGAAGACTTGCTTTGCGAGAGTGTTTTGCATTGAACCCTTGAAAAAGTACCGGTCGCGGGGGTTCATTGTAAGTACTACGACCGAAAGGCGTTGTGGGAGATCCATGGTGTCTGTTAAACCTTGCCCCTCTCTTCGCGAGGCCAGTCGGTGGTGGTGGCGGGTATGTCGCAAAACCATTAGCCGGCCTTTTAGGTATAGCAGATGGCACTTTCTTGCATGGCGTATCAGGGACAGTTCCGCCGAAAACTGTACTCCCGCGTCTTTCCTCGGGATTCCGGATCATCTTGGAAACTAGACCAGTGGATGCGAAAGCCCCTTCATAGGGCTTCGCATGCTTATAGTCGGGAGTTGACGCACTTGCAGCTGGCCCTCCAGAATAGTCAGGTCTAGGGCGAACAGCGCCCAAAGGTAGACTCTTGGAAAAGTTCATACGTGATCTCGGCTTCTCGACATGAACTGGGATGTGAGTTGGAGAGTCGTCAGCTAGACTTGAGCCTGATGATGATGTCGTCATGGTTCGAGAGAGTGGATGGCGTTGAATGGGTGGGTGAAGGGTTTGGGAGAAAATGTTCTCCGCGAAAGGGCTGTCCCGTGGAGGTATGAAGGAATCCAAAGATATTCGTGGCCTATTCGTGTTAGAGGCGGCTGTTTCTGATGAGTTCTGCGGCATTGCTACCATAGTCGACAATGAGGTCATTCCAGTTCGTCGTGATAGCGATGTTCGATCGCTATTGTGACGCTGCTGGAGCGTAGACTTTCGGAGTGACCCAGCCCTTCGTGGCATTGCTGCTGGTGTTGTTGAATGCAATGGCTCCGCAGAGCCAGCAGCGACGTGGTTTGTCCAGTCATACTCGCTGGAAGAATCATCGTACATTTCTGGTGTTGTGCTAGATGGTTTGGAGAAGTGGTCGAAGATATTGAAGCTATCTCCCAAGCTCGAAGGGCCATAACTTCGACGTTTCGCCTTCGGACTATTTTCAGTCGATTGGTCGAAATTCATAGTGGCGTCATTTCTCTTCTTTAGAGGGCTTCCCTCAGCAAAAGGGTGCAGGTTAAGTAAAGATGAACCGGACATGTCGAGATGCATACTATGCCGATTCGATGGTTTCTCGGAGCTCTTTCGCTGTGACGAATTGCGTGTAGCTGTAGCTCCCAGGTTTTCTTGTCCGTAGGAAGGAGTAAGCGTGACATAAGGTGTCGAGTTGCCTGCAGAGGATGCAGTAGTTAAAGCGCGTCTGGATGGGCTGCGCGGAGAAGTTCGTGGTGATGTCCGGGTGCGTATTTGTGATCTTGTTGCGGACGTGCCTAGAGGACTTCGGGATGCTGATTTAGCAGACCGTAGCGATAGTTTCACGCTAGGTCGGAAAGGCGTCGCCAGGGGTGATGGGGAATGATTAGAGTTTAGCTGTGTCGAGGCCGAATGTCCGGGCACAAAATATTGAGACTGTACACGGCGACAGGATGGCGAAGAGGGTGCAGACCCAGCGTCTGAGCTGCTCTGCGAAGCCGTGCGAACTAGTGAGAACTTGGATGGCGACCGCGACAAGGAGCGCCTCAAAGTTCGAAAGCCGGTTTGAACATCAACGTGGTGGTGATGCGGATGCGTAGGCGACGGCAATGTTAAAGTGCCCCCGCTGTTCGACATGTTGAGCTGTTTTGTGATATAGCGGCGCGGCGTGCGGCAAACAATGCTCGGATCGAATACACACACGAGACTACAGTGGGTGTGCGGGCCGGGTCGTGGTGGCGTCGCAGATTTAGATAACGCGCCAGCAGTGGTCAAACAATCGCATAGGGGCGAAAGACAGTGACGCAGGTATTGATCGATGCGAGAAATGTGAGAGCAGATTAATTAATCGAGCGAAGACATTTGGAATGCCAATGATGCAAGGGCAAGAGTATTTCTTCAACGATGGCGACTAAGACTGCTCATGGTTTGTGTCTCAGAACGAACAAATCGCTGGGTAATGGTAGGTATGTGAAGTAGAAGAGACTGTGGGACTGTGGTTGTCGTCGCAGGGCGAGTCGCTTCCCTTATGACTGTTTCGGCTCCAACAGGTGAAGGGATGGACGGACGGTAAAAGAAGGGCGACCGGGAGTGCGCAGCCAGAGCCTACATGTACTGCGTAAGGCGCTGTGTGAATAAGCCAGTACAGAGATACAGAGAGAGAGACACACACACACTACACGCGAGACAAATCAGTTGCCACGCACGTAGCTGATCCGATCCTGACGTGTGATGTCAGTTTAGGCGGCCTAGTTGGGCGATCAGGAACGAAGGAAGTGTGGCGCAAAGGTGGTATGAACCTCTCCCAACAACACCCTACACGCTCTTCGGGCAGCCAGCGCACACAAAGATAGACTATCGTCGACGATGCAGATTAGGTGGTGTTGGTGGTGACAGTGGTGGAGGTGGTGGTTTCCGGGAGGGAAGTTAAGGTAGGCAATAATTTCTTGGGGTAGTATTATTACACACGCTTTCTCGGGTGGGAAGAGAAAGGGGGAGGAGATGTGTGCGCAGGTGCACGTCTAGCTGCCTACCTTCAGGCACTTACAGCAGGCGGCAGTGGTCGTAAGTAGCGGTCAAGGGGGCGGTACACGACGGTGGTGGATGGAGCCGCCGCCGTGCACTGGCTGCATATGAGAGTCCATGGGGTTCGCGCCTACTCCGCGTGTACTGTAGGCTGGGAGTGACATACGGAGCCCGAGTGGACCATGGAAAGCGCGTTTGTTTACTTATCCAGGCGCTACAGCACAGCCTGACGCGTTTTGCGGGTTGGCTGGTGGGGACACTCCTCACGAGATAGGTAACCCTTGGCCCGCCTGCCGCCCTGGTTTTAGTGGGGCAGGCCATCTTGGTGGCTGCGCTAGTGCGAGCAAGCCCCTGTGACGCCAGCACTGATACGTAGTAGGCGCCCTCTTCAGAGGGATCTATGGCCTCGGATTTCTTTGCTACCTATGAGATGGCACGAGGAGCCTCCTTCATGGCTCTTGGTTCGTCTGTCATAGTGTATGTTTTTTTCTCTTTTTTTACCAACCTCTCTGGTTTGTGGCCACAAAATGGCATACAATACCTACCTAACCTACATGTATGATGCACGCATGCATTCTATGCAGTGTACCGGTATACTACCTAGGTATAAGGTGAATAGAATCAGTCCTATATAAATATAGTGTGCTATAAAAGCCTACTGCGTATGCCTATTTTTACCCAAAACAATCTGTTTATTGTTGTATCATTCCGTTAACTATATTGCTCTTATCAATCTACACTACCTCTTTTACCTACACACTCCCTGTACAAACATCTTCTTACCTCTAATCCGGCACCTACCGTCGGGTCCAGGATTTTCGTTGTCGCCACCGATTGGTGCTGCACTAACAGCTTATTGCCCTACCTGGGTACATGTGGGTGGGCACCCAAGTTTGGTACTGTATTGGACACGTTGAAGTCTCCATCAAGACAGTTTACCCACGCGTCACTACACCGTGTAGTAAATATTGAGAAATCTGAATCACAAAAAAGGGTTGATCAAGGTCTGCCCTATCTATACCAGACCTGAATGCCTTATTGGTACCTCACCATATATGAAAACCTCACCTCGCTAGTTAATAGCTTGCCCTTTCCCCTCATAGTAAAATTCAGTTTTCCCCTCTCGCATTCTTCTTCGACCATATCATCGGTTCCACATGCCGAAGTATCGAGTCCGTGTTCTCTTAACTTATAAGTACTTACGCATACATACTCAAGCACTGATAGCCGATAAACCGTTGCACTTGCAGTGATCAACACAGGGGGGAGGCGGCTGCATGATCCGAAGTAAACACAATAAAAATAGATAATCTTAATCCAATCAAATAGTATTAGGATTTCATTCCACGTTTCATGCGATCTTTTGAAATTTCTCATGGCTCTGTCATGGCCTATCTCGCTTCAGGGCTTTGCTCCACCCCCGAATAAGTTCTAGTTGCCCCGAATTGGCTAGACACTTCTTCTGATATTTTGCCGTTACGGGATTAATTTCCACTTATGCTGAGTATTTGGAGCATCACCGGACAGGCTGTTCACTTCTTCGTAAACCTCTAACCATCATATCTCACATAGGTTTCTTCTTGGTGTACTACCACCTCGACCAGAGAGTGATGCCACATGAGGTGCTATCCATTAATCGATGGCTTGATGATCAAATAGTGTATGTATTAGTAAAGTTTGCATTCCATTTCAATGTGGCAGGGCGAATGTCTCGTTTTACCACGTGCCCAAGAAGTGGTTGTAGTGGAAGGGGTCGTCATGTCTGATCCTCCTGAACCCCTCCAACCCCCTCTCTTACAGGACTCAAAGATGTCTCGGACGGCCAGATGAACCGTGTGTCTACATAGCGGAACGGTAAGATCTATCCGACCCTAGTAGTGACCTAGTATACACTATGAGCTATAAGTAGCAAGCTTATGTAGCAAAGTGATCATTGCGTCGTGAAGGCAGAAACTAATATGCGCTGCCACGATATTGACACTGTCCTTAACAACTCTGCTCGATTACCCAGGTAGTCCTAGGTACGCTTTTGATGTCATCGACGAGTTATAACAATTCGCAAATGCTGGTTCGGCCGAACAGTGGCTCCGTATTCCGTTCGTTCATTATTCCGAATTTGGCGTTCGCATGCATTCCATGACCGCAAGTGCGAGGTCCGGATACTCCTCGAGCAGCGGCTTCATATGATCACGGAACTCATCGCTGTTGTATCCTGCTGCGATCAGCATCGGGGGAATCGCGCGCATCGCCGTGTCAGACTCGGGTATAGTTCTGTATAGCTCTCGTACTACTCGAGGGAAGTCCTCGAACACAGCCTCGGCCAGCTTAGCTCGATAGATGCGCTGATCATCGTGAGTCCACCATCTCGCTTCCTCTTCGTTGCCGATGCCGGACGAGAACATCAACACTTTTTCAGCGGTGCGATAAAACCGGTCACGAGCAAGGAGCTTGAGTGGCAAGAGATTAAACCGTGACGCCACACAGTAGACCCGGAGGGAGTCGAAAAGATTGTGGCCCTGGAAAGTGCGAGTCCTTTGATCGTCTATATCCACATCGTCCTCACCAAGTTGCTGGCTGTCTTCGCTATGTGTATCCCCATCAGAGGAATCCTCGTCTTCTCCATCCTCTTCATCTTCCTCGCTACCTGGACTATCCGGTTCCTGTCCATCATCGTCGTAGTCGTCAACAGCATTACTTTCGCTGGCTGAGTCCATGTGAACGCAGGGCAAGGTTTCGAGGTTAGCATCGATTTCTTCGGGTGTCATGAAAACGACGTAGCTAGGGGCATGGAAGCTCCCAATCGTTTCGTAATCGTTGTAATTACCACCGTATAGGAACTGCAACACCACTGCATTCGGCATCAGTGATTGCTATTGTGCACGGTCTTGGTGGGTATTTCGGGACATTCCAGGGCATGTTTTTCTAGTTCTAAAGGCAATCTTATCCTCCAGAAGTTGCTGAAACAAAAACGGAATGACTTGGAGGGCAGCTTACTATAGAGAGTGCTGAAGTCAATGTCAGGCAGCTCAATCTTGGAGACAATGCGACCCTACAACGTGAGGCACATATTAGTTTTCATGCTTCGTCTGCAAATAAATAAAGGAATGAGAGAAAGTAAAAGTCATACATCATTATTGAGGCTCTCGGTGACCATTGAGTTGAGGATGGGGGAGTTGAGGGCAATCACAACGCGATGGACTTTGAACCGTCCGCCATATTGGCAGATGATTTCAAGGTCGGAGTAGCGAGGATCGAAGAACAGATCTCGAAGGTCCTCATATATGCTCGCCATCTTAGAGTACAGTGATGGAGGACATGTATTGAGCGTCCAGTTGGATAGGGTGATGGGGGTGGTGGGATTGATGAGAGGGATGGGAGGGATGGGAGATAGCTGAGGTGGTGGAAGTTGCAGTTCAAAGCTAGACAAAGTATCTATGTATTCCTCAAGGCAGTCGAAATTTGCCTGTGACCCTACGATTGCAATACTTTCATCGCGAGAAGATGGAGGGACAGTACTCTTGCCACACTATTCTACTAACATTGCAAATATCGACGGAACATTACCCTCAACACTACTTTTAGAGCATAGAATTTACTAATGCAAGACAAGTAAACTATTCAATAATACTCTATTCTATTAGGAAACTAATGGTAAGTCTAGCAATAGGTCTAAATCGGCCGAAAACTTGTGATATTATAGATATATGAGATATTTTGACTCGAAGAATTGGTTACCTAGGCGGCAGAATCTTAATGATATTATAAAACAACAAAGAGTTAAAACCTGACCCAGTCAAGGGCCTCAATCGAATTCTAGCAGAATTATGCTGGGACTTACCAAATACACCTGGTAAGCGAGCTATGATAGAACATTCACTTGATCTGCCTTTGGAATTGCGGGGGAACGGTTCTTCCTAGTATTAGTGTCTATGCATCCTGCCTACAAACACAGTTGAGGGACAAACTCGGGGTTTCTTGCGGCGGACTTCATGGCTTTTTGGCGTTATTTTCACTTGTTCAGCTGCTAAGTGATATCAATAGCCAAAACCTGGAATAATGGAAACAGGAGGCATTTATCTAACGATGATATAAAACAATGGGCACATTAATCAGGGATAAGGTCTTGTTTAGGGGTGGTTGGGTACCCTTCACGAGCACCTAAGTAGTATCTAGTCTGTCTCTGACTAGGTAGTTCAATGTTGCCGTAGAATACTCCTAATGAACCTCCAGTGTACTTGTGTGTGTCCTGCCATGATCCTCTTTCTTCTTCCGAGCGACATTTCCAGGCCTTACGGAACTTAGCTTGGCACTAGAAATTACACACAAAACCAAGTAGAAGAGATTGTATACATATTAGAGGTGAGCTTTGATACGAGTAATTGGCACGAATTTCCACTTCAGGTCCTTACCCTGGAACGTTGACGACGTCTCAGAAATATTGAGATGCGGGATCACAATCGCATATCAAATTGTAGTTCTAAGCTCCTCGTATATCTTCCTGTAGCTTCCATATTGTTGAAACTAGAAAGATAACGAGCGTCAAGTTATTATTCATGTAGAGTCGAGGGTTTAGTAAAACTAATATTCCCCTAGAACCATATATCGCGATCTCTGAGGCGATATCGCAAGTTTCCCTAGTAATCAGGGTGACTGGTGTGTGTAATTGTAAGTATATATATTGATCTGACGCGGCCCTTCGATTGTTTACTAGTTTACTTGTACAGTGAAAGTGATGGCAACAAGGTTACCTACCTCTGCATTGGCAAAGGAACTATGCTATTCTTTGAGCCACTGCATTTCCCAATGTCCAGTATTCTTCATAGTACGTTAATATGCTCCTATTCACCTTGCAATTTGGTCGTTCGTATCCCATATCATCTCTAAAGTTTCGCGTTTTGGCAACCCACAGAAGTAGTGGACTCTGTGGCCCGTTGCCATAATGCCCGTTGTCATTTTATCCTTGTAATTCATGGATAGTATCAGGCTGACCAAACCAGGGATGACCACGCCCCGTAGCACTGGCTCGTGACTCCCCTGGGACTTGGGGGGTAAGCGCACTCACAAGGCTCTCGGAATATCCTTGGGTCCTACTGGAAAGTTGGGAGACGTCTGAATTTTGGTCATTTCCGTAAGTTCCTGGACGATACAGCTGGCATTGGTGCGAAGACATCGACTGGGCTGGTGAGTGGGCGGGGCTGGGAGAGTTAGGAATCGAAGAGGACACTATGCTTGCGCTTGGAGGTTGATCTGCTGGCAATTCTGCCTTGAAACCACTGAGTGCTGAGAAATTGGGCATAGAAGGTTCAGGCTGCGCAGGGTCGTGTTCGATTGTTGGTAGGAAGGGCTGCAAGCTTGCGGTATTTCTCTTCTTTGTCTTGCGCTTGTAGAGAATCACGACTATGATAAGACAGATAATGGCGAGGCCTCCAACAGCACTGCCGATTCCAACGCCCGCTTTTTCGCCTGCGGAAATCCCGGCAGCGGGTGGAGCGGCCGTTGATGGTGTCGGCGTAGGTGAACTTGACTCGGCTTGGCTGTTGCTGCTCGTGGAAGAAACAGTGACGGAATGTGTCGGCTGAGTTGATGTGGATGTTGGTGTCTCCGTATGTATGCTTGTAGTTGGTTCACGGCCGGGGAACCATGATATGACGCCACCCAAATCCGGGGGCAGGCTTGCGATATTGTCGAGGATAGGCTTATCTTGGAAAAGGATGGTGTCTGCCTCGCATTTGCAGTTTTCTGGCGGATCCGACCCAACTATACCCTCCTTCTCCCGACATCCTGCCCATGAACTTTGGTCAGGGTCACAGCGTGCAAGACCTACCCTGTCCTGATATTAGAAACAGATTGAACACCAAGCGAACGGTTTTCTATCGCTCCAAGCCGATTTTCTTCTCAGTTTCGACTAGACACGATGAGACTTCAACGAGGAGAAGTGTTCATACTCACCAGGATTGATCGAAAAAATTCCCTTTATTCTGGCAAGCAGGGCCACTGAAGTCTTGGCTGGTGCAACCTGCTAGATATGTGATGCCGACTGCAGAACCTACATGAGCCGATTGCAGAAGGCTCGAGCACGAAGCGTATATGTAAACGACTCACATTTTGCATGATAACAAGCGTTGCTAGATAGACAATTGTCGCTATAGTGGCAGCAGGCGTAGCTGTTGCCATCAGCCGCGTTTCCACATGGAATGTACGCATCTTCCAAGGCAACGTTGACGTTGGCCCAGCAGGATCCGTTGGATATGCTTAGATTGATTTCGGACATGGCGCTGTTTGTAAGGATCCTGTTAGGTATCAGACTGGGAGACTTTCGTGGGATCTTTTCGTGGGGAAGTAATTTGAGGGAGGAAAGTAGTTTCTCGTGACAACTGGCAGCGAGGCTCCTAATCGCTCCAGGCGAATATATGATCTTGCTGAGAACGTGATACGTGAAACCAGCCTGCCAAGTCCCAGGGGCTAGGGGATCGGAGAGGACAAAGAAATTGAATACGGTGGTTTGTTTACCCACAGATTGCTGGTGCGAGGTTTCTCGTTCGGCCGACGCGAGAATTAAAGTACTTGTTAATACAACTGTGCTCCCTTCTGAAGTACACACCCATTAATTAACTACCTGTACGGACCAGCTACCTAGGTAGTACTTAGCTGGGGACATCCACTGCGTAGACTACAACACACTGGGATTCTTTCTTTATTTCGTATACCTAGATATGAGCTATCCATCTACGAAGGCCGAGAATTTTATACAGTGCTCCAGGCAAACGTCCACCCTGTTCAATCAGTTTGAGGTTTTATACTAACGCCTGGGTAGCCTGCCTACCAAGATACTGGTAGTGTAGGGCAACAACAATTGGAGGAGGTGGAGAGGACCTTGTCGACGAGTCGCACGAAGAGAAAGCCTCCTACTTCCGGAGCAGAATGACTTGCATGCTGGGCCGAGTATAATCCTATCAAGTACTACGTACGAGTATATGATTGCACGCTGCTGTGTATGGTTATCAATACTGTGATTGGTCGTAACAAGAATGGTATGGATTGCTGCATCCAAACTTCTCCCGGGTACTTGGGTACCGTCACCAATTCTCTGATTTCTTGTCTATGTATTGCTGGGAGCAGATTTTAATGTACTTTTGAGTGTATACTCCCCGGACCAACTGAGTCTCTGAGCAAAAGGTCATACTTATCTCATCTCGAGTTGCTTGTTTTCAAAACATAACATATACTGTCCTTTCAACAGGTCTAATGCCTCAAGTTGGATAAGTCATGGAGCTAAGCATTATACAAGGCCTAATTGAGGAAACGATTGAATTATCTTAGGAAGAGGTTCTGCGACGAACAGCGCCTCTTTCCAACAGTATGAAGACTTTCAAGGTTGCGTGTTAGTTGTCAGGGTTAATTATCATGTCTTACCTGGTTTTGAATATTGTACCTACCTAGGTACCAATAGAAATGAGAGGTATGAACAAACACTTAAGTACCTATGTACAATGTACCTACCCCGGAGGCTGTTAGTACGCCGGTGCGATAAGGAGATTACTGCCTTGGGGGCTGGGGTCGCACATCTGTGGTTGTAAGCGGTTATACAGGGCAATGTTCGGCAATGCACGGTCCATCTTCTACTATCTAAAGACAACTTTTTTTTTATTTAGAACCGCCGATGCGGTCCGATTCCACACTCCCCATCAGCTTCGGCACCTCCATCTTCTCCATTGAGCCTCACAAACGTTGTGTTAGCAACAAGGTCATTTGGAATCGCCAACACCCCAAAGCTCAATTGAGGGCCAATTTTCCACTGGAAAAACAGCCTTGCAACAAATGGTTTTTCTCAGGTGACCGATGGTCAGAGCCGTAAAGTAGAGGCCGAGAATAGTAGTTTTTCTGATGCATACTTACAGCCGAAGCAAAGCTGCCGGAGATGGTGAGGGTGACCATGGGACGTAAGCCTTCCGTGGTATCGTCCACTAAGAGAGGCCGACGGCCAAGCTCGCGCGCGGCGGGTTGACTAAACAAATAGAAGAATTCGCTCTTGACACTCCACTCTCCATTCACATGACTTTGAGCCGCCGCCGTCAGCCGAACGGAGGGACTGTCGTAGCCCTCCTATACTTTCCGCAATAGGTAACTGGCCCTTGTGCAGTGATATCTAGCTACAGCCTTGGTAACCTTGATACCGGGTTGCATGGCGCTAGTCGTCTACAAGATGCCGCATTGAGGTATGTGCGCAGCATGCATCTCCGATGGACGGTCGGTCGAGATGAGATCGGCCTGAGCGTGGGAGTCATCCAGCGCTCACGGGTTGGCAGACTGCTTCTTCCATGTCGAAACCCGTAGCGAGATCGCAGGATGCCAAGTTGCGTCATGCCCGTGCCCGTGCTCGGCCAAGACCCGGTGCCCCAAGCTGGTCAAAAGCGTGGGAGCGGGCTTTCTTCCACGGTAGACGGCAGATTAATTCCTTTGTCGCGGTTGCCCCCCATATTTAAGCTGATCGAAAAGGGCGTTGTTCCCTGGTCTGGCGCCCTTTCTATGACTGTCCGGACTCCCAACAGAGTTCGGTTGCCCTCCCATTGGCCCACGAGTCATGCATTCGCGGCCTGCTATCTGATCCACAATCAGGTCTATCGTCCAGGCTACTAGACTCACATATATCCTTCCTTCATCCTGTTCACTGCACAAATCTCTTGTTGTTCCCCTCCAAACCTTTGACGACAACTCTAAAATAAGGTCTCTCGTCTTTACCACCTAACTAGGACCGAACTGCCGTAGCCAATAGTTTTTTAACTTCACTTTACCTAGCTTATCTACACGGTCGTCTTTCCTGCATTAAGGCGTCCTGTTATCGACATTACATCATGTCCCCTTCAGCAACCCGGCAAAATGGCCACAGCGGCGAACAAGATCTGGATCTGACTTCTTCTGCCGTCGAGCATCGAATGGCCGAGAACGATCCTTCCAATAGTAACACGACTGGTGCCGCGAGCAATGGCGTCTCACAACCAAATGTCCAGGAGCTCGATGCCTCGAAACTCACGTACACATTCACACAGAACCCCCGTGACCCCCCTGCTTTGGGCGTCACGTCAGATAATGGCAATAGCATTTGCACCGACCACATGATCACAGCCAAGTGGTCAGCGAAGAATGGATGGGCCGTGCCGGAGCTAAAGCCCTACGGACCCTTAAGTTTGATGCCAACGGCCTCAGTGCTCCACTATGCGACAGAGTGCTTCGAAGGCTTGAAGGTGTATCGTGGCTACGACGGCAAGCTACGGCTTTTCCGTCCCGATTGCAACTGTGAACGCATGTTGATGTCGTCCATCCGCATCAGTTTGCCGTCCTTCCCGCCAAAGGAACTCGAGAAGCTGATCCTTGCTCTAATGTCCGTGGACGGCCCCAAGTGGCTAGCCCGCGACCGCCCCGGCAACTTCCTCTATGTGCGTCCAACAATGATTGGCACGCAATCAGCGCTTGGCGTCCAGACTCCTTCGGAAGCCATGCTGTATATTATCATCAGCTACATGCCTGTAATGGACTCGCCTCCTGGCGGTATGAAACTCCATACTTCACCGGACGATATGGTCCGCGCTTGGGCCGGTGGCTTCGGATACGCTAAAGTCGGTGCAAACTATGGCCCCTCTTTGTTAGCAACTCAAGAGGCTCGCGCAAGAGGCTTCCACCAGATCTTGTGGCTTTATGGTAATAGCGGCGAGTGTACCGAGGCGGGCGCCAGCAATTTCTTCGTCGTCTGGAAGACCCGCGAGGGCAAGACGCAGATCGTCACGGCGCCCCTGGATGATCGTCTGATTCTTGCCGGTGTCACTCGACGTAGTGTACTGGCTCTTGCGAAGGAGCGCCTCGCTGATGAGGTCGAGATTGTCGAGCGTAAATACACCATCGACGAGGTTATAGAGGCGAGCACCGAGGGTCGGTTGATCGAGTCATTCGCTTCCGGCACAGCGGTAAGTTTCACGTCATCCCCTTGTTCATTCTGTTTCACAATTATCTGCTTTCTGTACACCATCGCCTGGTTTTCCGACCGAAACACAAAGCTGATATCAACCCCACAGTTCTTTGTTTGTGCTATTTCTCTTATCCACCACCGCGGTCGTGACATCCAGATCCCTGCAGGCAAGGGCGGTGAAGGTGCTCCCATTACTTTACGTCTCAAGAACTGGCTGGTAGACATCAAGTATGGCAGAGAGGAGCACCCGTGGGGAGTCGTTGTGCCCGAAGAGCACTGAAATGCTTGTTTCCTGGATCCCCCATCGTAGCTTCTGACCGTGGGCTGACCCCGCGCGGTCGACCAATTCCTGTGCAACTCCAAGGATTAACACCTCCGCCCGATTGGCACGCAGCGCTTATAGGGTCACCCAACCGTAACCATGATTGTTTATTAGCGTACGCGTGTCCCGACGCAGCATCAATGCGTAGATTCAACGAGCTTTCTCGGACTTTCCCATAGATGAGAAAAGGCGAAAAGTCCTAGACATAGCTTCACGGCAGCTCATTCGCCAACTCAACACGGTACGATGATCGTGGCGATTATCCCCACGGAGTTAGGGGTGGGGACGAACCGCAGCAATGCACCCCAATAAGCTGCTGGCAAGCTCATGTCCGCAAATAACGAGTCCACGTGTTTGATAACAAACATAGAGCATACTTGATTTTGGCGTTTTGGATTGCGTTTAGGACTAAGGGGAACTTGTATGTATTATGTCAATACTCGTGTAGATTACGGATCGACGCATTTAAAAATAGGTCATATCCGGACACAACACAACACAGAAAACGACCTTATGCATGCATATTAGGCCTTGTGTTAAAAGAGATAGCTCATCGGCCATGGTAGATTAATATAATTTTCTCGGACATCGTGAGGGTCTCTACTAAATGTCTCACACGTTCATTATGCTAGGTAGTCCATCTACGCTCCGAAATCTTATGCTCAGATCTGGTACGGCGACTTAAAAAACCATCAAGTGGGAAAAGAAAAGAAGAAGACAAGCTCGTACTATCGTCCATGTACAGCAAGCTATAGGCAACAGTCCTGGTCGTAATGCGCCTACTGAGGACTCCAAGACGAAGCCTCCCTTTTCGGGCGTTGAAAAGATTTATAACACGCCTTATTCGTCATAGAAGGCCTGCGACGCAACAACAACCAGATATCTCAGTCAAGGCTAGATTCCAGGATCGCCTGGAGCATGTTGGACTTTTCATTCTTGAGCTTCTCTTGGAACTCCTGATACTCAATCAGCATATCGCTCTATCCTACGACTTAAGAGAGCCGGATAGAGTCGGATCAGGCTTTAGCGACGGACTCACCTCTTCACATGCTGTCATATCTTCTACTACTTGTTTAATTCGACGGTCGATGTCAAAATCTTTGTCGGTACACTCGGCGTTTGAGGACATCCCGCTTGTTTCACTGGAAGGCTCGCGCTCAAATAGCTCATGAAGCTTGTTTGAGAGTTCGTCGATATTGGCCTGAGCCTTTTCCCAGGAGCCCCATAAGTGAGCGAGCTGCTGAATCCTTTCCGCCTCGATCTTCTGATATTCGGATACCGCTCTTCTTGCATGATGAGTAACAGTTCTTTTCTGGCCATCCTTGTTATTGAGTTCCGTGTCGACCTCACAATCGAGGATGGACGCAGATAGCTCGTGCTCTCTGCTGGCAACCTTTTTCAGCTTGAGAATGTTGGCCGTGACTTTCTCATCTGCGTCGACTATTAGGGCTTTTTCTATTTTAGCGGCATCTTTCGCTCCGTTGGAATGCAGAGTAACACGAAGAGCTGCATAATCGCCTGTGGAGCGAGCGTCAGTCACACAATTTTCCCTTCTTCTACTGTACAGGATTGGAGGATAAGGGGAGGAGTAAAATCAAACAAGCAGGGAAAAGGGACCCAAAAGATACAGCTGTGATGAGCAGGTTAAACCAACTTACGTTTAAGCTTTCTAATCACAGGAGGTTCGGGAGGGGGAGAAGGGCTTTCTCGGTTACGTCGCCGGTCTTGAAACTGATGAATCCGGGGTTCACTGTCATTGCTCTTACGAAGTTTGTATTTATCAAGTATAGGGCGTATAGAACAGTGCGCACGCTTCTTGGGCGATGGTGGACGGGCATCGCTCTCGTCTTCATCTAGTAGTCGTTCTCTCACATTTTTACGGCGTACGTCTTGGGTGTGAAGAGGTGTTGGGAGAGTAGGGGTAAACAGACGAGCCCACATGGTAATCTGCTTAGTGAGGCCAGACGATACGAAAGACCGAACGACAGCATGAGTATCAGCACTGAGGGGAGACCATTTCAATGCTGAAGCGGGACGGCAGAGGGGACTGTAGGCAAGGGGACTTGGCTCGAAATACACCGAGAAAGACGAACTCAGGAGTTGGACTGATAAGTGGGGAGAAATGTAGCACTACGGAGCTGCAGTCGTTGTCTGCTCGGCCATATTTTTGTGGCCTGTGTGAGGTAGTGAGTAGATGTGCGTCGGACACGAAGGTGGATGTTCGAGGAAGCTATTCAGGTGTCTAGGTACCTACCTGCCTCCTACGTAGGTAGAAAATGTCTGAGCCTTCAACCGAATCACGCTGCTGCCGTGATAGGCAGTCGCAGCAAAGAGGCAACTGCGGAAGGCGTGCCTCGACGTGGAAAGAGGACTCCGGGACAGAAAAAAGGGCGGACCCGAGACCGTGACTTCCTCTGGCGTATAATCGTGATAGCACCTAGGTAAGGAAAAGGCTTCCGAGGATGATCGCACGAGGCTGGGTATCATGCCTTGTTGAATTATGTTGTATTGCAATTCAATAAAGGCTTCGTAATATTGAATTTTTGGACACAGCTATTACCCAGCTTCACGATCCGGGCGGGTTTCTACCATCAGGGCTCCCTTCATGTCGCCACAGCCCTGACGACCAACGGTGCCATTGGCCGAGGCGCTGCTTTAATGTTGGACCGCTTCGTGACAGGATGCACAGCATTGTCGTGAGAGAGAATGAGGAGTGAACAACGCAATGTATTTGTCTACACTGCCTTCGACCTGGGCTCCTGTTCCTCCCTTGTCTGCTCTCCATAGCCATCTTCCACCAAAATTGTCTCCATCTCGTACATGGCTAGTTGTGCTGATTGCAGCTACGATGTTTCTAACCAGAACTAGTTCAACGCTTGATCACGCTTGCTGCTTACTTTTGTCCGTAATGGAAGCTTCAAATTAGCTCAGCCTACTGTCACCATGCGCATCGTAAGGAGGGGGAGATTAAACCGAGACCAGCTGCCGTTTTCCATGGCATGAGCTTTTCGATTTTTTGTTCAAATACCTACAATCGGTATTCATTGATAGCCTCATGGCTTAGTCTGCTTAATCATGTTGGCGCTCACGAATAGAATAAGCTGGGTGATTTCAGGGTCCAACTAGTGTATAGTGTACTAACTTAGTGGTAGAAGCAATATTCATTCTACACTATACCGTATTCGGTTTCGGGTCTCTATCTGTAAGATGCTGAAGACGTTGAATGTTCCTGTCTTATGCGTATTGTAGGTATTTGATTTGTTGGTCTAGATGAGTATACAGCATCAATACGATCAAAGGATAATGTGGTAATGGTACATATATAAATCTGTAAGCATCGTTGCTCTTCCTATCAGTGATGGCATTCTGATTACTATGAGTTGTCTGCGGCGATAGTGGAGTATAGTGTCGTATTCGTATTTTATGTACGCAGTATATGTACGTAAGCTTCCTACCGCGCCTAGGTACTTGCTTAAGGGCGGAGTGAGGAAAGAGACTTCGAATTGAGGTCAACGCCGCAATCCTTGGGCTTGTACACTCTTTGAATCTATTCCTATAATTCCTTAGTGGGGGTAGAGTTGAGTGGGATTGTCTATCTGTCTTTGTACGCAGAATACACAAGAATACCTCTACGTTGTGCGATAATACATCGATACCTTAGCTGTCCTATCTCAGCAGAGGTAGCTACATGTACATGCAATCTGGCAATGGAATGAATAAGTCAAGTCTGATTGGCCAACAGCATTGAGAATAGCCACATGGGGTTTAAAAACGCGTTCGAAAGTGCCATTGTGCTAGGACTATCCACACTACCACTAAGATAACCTTACTTATGGGTAGGTACCTAGGTACTAACCTACTAGCTTCCTAGGTACCGTGCTGCGCCGCGCTGCCCCTGACTACCTACCTAGGTACTAAGTATGTACGCAGTACTACGTACAGGGAACGAAAACACCACAGAGAGGAAATCTGTCACTTGGCTCACCAATTGCATCCATCTCTTCGGACCAGCCACGAGGGGACCGCGTCTAAGCTTCACCCGACGAGCATTAAATAGTCTCGTTGTCCGCTCCTTTTTCTTTTGAAAAGACCTTCGAGATGACATCCCGGTACTCACTCCGAGCAACTCCTCGGTACGTATTACTATTTGCTTTGTTTTTGTTTTTGTTTTTTTGCTGTTAGTTATTTTGGTTTGGTTTGGTTTGTTTTGTTAATGTTGATCAATGATATTATTGGTGTTGCTCGTGGAATTGTGACATATGATTAATTGCGATACCGCGTACTGTCGCGCCTTCGCTAGAGTCTTGATTGTTGAGGACATGGGACACGGACAAATATTGTTCTGTGGTGTGCTGCAGAATTTGCTTAGCTAACTGGCCGTGGTCTTGTCTTATAGGAAAAAGGAGCTTTTCGAGGGCATGGTAGAAACGCCTGCTCGCCGGTCTACTCGTCGAAAGTCCCAATTTCCTCCGATCGAAGCGTCCGACGAAGGCGACTCGAGCTCTGCTGCCGAAACTACTACTATGTCTAGGACGAAGACTGCCAGTCGGCGGAAGCCGGTCCCGAGGTCCGAGGACCTGGACGACGTGAAGAACGAAAGTTTCAGCCCTGTCAAGATTGAGCAGGTGACGACTGCTGTGACCAACGGTAATGGCAACGGACATGTTGCACAGAAAGCGGCTGCGCCAAAGGCAGAAGAGAGGGTGGTCGATGGCTGGAAGCCGGGTATGGACCGCAAAATCGACTACTCCGGACAATTCGAGTTTGGAGGGAGCTTGGGCGCCTTGTCCTTGATGATTGGGTTCCCGTTACTGATGTGGTATATGTGGATTGGCGCCGCCTACTACGACGGACAACTGCCGTTGCCTGAGGAGGGCCAGTCATTAACCGATTTCGTTAAACACCTAGGGCATCTCGTATACACTGGCGCATTTCCGACTCTACAGGCATGGAAGATCTATTGGGGATATATGATCTTCGAGGGAATTTGCTACATTGTGTTGCCTGGTGTCGAGGGCTACGGCAAGCCGCTTCCTTTCGAGGGCGGCAAACAACTTCGATACTTCTGCAATGCCTACGCGAGCTTCTACTTCACCATCCTGGTCATGTCTCTTTTGCACTTCAGCGGCTACTTCCCCATCTATACGTTTATTGACGAGTTTGGCCCTATCATGACTGTCTCTATCCTCTCCGGCTACCTCGTCAGCTTTATTGCCTACTTCTCAGCTCTTGCTGGCGGGCGGCAACACAGGATGACCGGCTATCCCATCTACGACTTCTTTATGGGCGCCGAACTCAACCCGCGTTTGTTCGGAATCGACATGAAGATGTTCTACGAAGTCCGCATCCCCTGGTACATTTTGTTCGGTATTAGCGCGGCGGCCGCTGCGCGACAGTATGAGCAGTACGGCTACGTAACCGGGGAGGTCTTATTTTTGCTCATGGCTCACTATCTCTATGCCAATGCCTGCTCTAAGGGTGAGCAACTGATCATTACGACCTGGGATATGTACTTTGAGAAGTGGGGCTTCATGCTGATCTTCTGGAACATGGCCGGCGTGCCGCTATCATACTGCCACTGTACTCTCTACCTTGCGAACCACGATCCCTCGGAATACGCCTGGAACAAATGGGCTCTAGCCGCGCTTTTTATTTCATATATTGGCGCCTACGTCATTTGGGATCAGTCCAATGGGCAGAAGAATGCATTCCGGGCCAAGGAACGTAATACGCTGCTAAAACGCAAGACGTTCCCCGCCCTCCCCTGGACGTACCTCGACAATCCCAAGACAATCGATACCAACACAGGCGACAAGCTTCTTGTCGATGGCTGGTACGGCTATGCCCGCAAGATCCATTACACTTGCGACGTCTACTTCGCCATCACGTGGGGCTTGATCACGGGCTTTAACAGTCCCTTCCCATGGTTCTATCCCGTCTTCTTTGTCTGCATGATTGCCCACCGCACGATGCGCGACGTCGAGCGCTGCCGTAACAAGTACGGCGAGGCCTGGAAAGAGTACGAGAGACGGGTCCCGTACTTGTTCATTCCCGTATGTTCCCCTCTTTCCCTATTCTTCACTAGAAATAAGATCTCCCTCACTAACGCGATCATAGTATGTCATCTAAGCTCATATTTAATGAATAATTATGGCTAGACACACAAAACCTACCCTACATTACACGAGCTTAAATGAAATTCTGCTCGTGTGGGTTGAGCTGCAACAAGGACGGGTTCGGTATGCCTTATCGGTTATGTGGTATGGCTCGCGGCTTCAATTTGTATATATCCGATTCTACAGGTTTGCAGGTCATGAGGCAAAACTCATTAGGTATGGGTCCGAGTAGAAAACTAGAGGGGAAGGCGTAGGTTTCCTTAGCTTTTTAATATCCTCTATCTGGTATCGTTATATAGTAGAGGGCGTAATGAATTCTGGTTTTGAAAACAAAAGTTGCGATCCCTTCCCAATGATCCGTCTATGATAGGGTGAATTTACTAATTGCAAGGTGATTCTGGAGAGAAATGATCTTTCATTTTTTTGAACTGGTAGCCAGGTATAGGACACATGTAAATGCAATATGATATACGCCCAAGCTATGCACGACTCAACTCATTATGCCACAAGTTTTCCCAGACCGAAATTGAAACCTCATGCCCAACCATTCAAACCTCGAGGAGCTCAGAGGTTAAAACATACATTCTCTCACTCTTCCCGTGCCACCTAATTCATACTCGATCCAACGACCGACTCCACGGCGACTGGTCACAAGTACGGGCCCCGGGTTCATAACATGACAACCTTCATATGTAAGGGCGAACGGCGGCGCTGTTGTGTCGATGAGGACTAACACTGTCGGTAGCGGATAGAGGTGTAGTGCGCTAGCGTAGTCCCAATGTACGGGGCGAATTGTGTGGCGGAACGGACATAGATAACCCTGGTCAAGGACCGTCTTGACGAGTCTGCGGGCGGTTCGGACGTCGTGGGGAATGTCCGGGGGGTTAGGTTTAGACTTATTATGTACGGTGGAGGCGTCGACGTCCATGCTATCTGTGGTTTCAAGGGCTGAGGCCATTTCGATGTCATCATTATTAGGATTTTGGTTCTCAGTGTTCGAATTCGAAGATGATGAAGGTTGGAGACGGACAGCTGTTCGGCGTAGACGCGCCGACATATCGTCACGGAATAGAACAATTTCATGCGAGGGCCCGAAAATAGACAAACGAGCCGGGTTGCTAGTCCAGATGGCCTCGCCGCCCACCCCGCTGTGGGCGCTAGGTTCTGCATTTGCGGTAGCGAAAGCTCTCCGGATACGCGATGTGAACATATCTGGTACCGCTTTACGCGGAAGAGGTACCGCGGATCCGGAGGAAAAGGACGATGCCCAGCCGTCGTTGTCGCCAGGCACGAAAACGAAAGTTGAGCTCTGAAGCAGGGTTGGGAAATCTACTAACACCGACGCTAAAGAGTCAAAGTATTCCTTGTATTCGACACTCCCACCGCTCGCCCCTCCTCCAGCCATCACAGCATGTTCAGTGAAGTTGCCCGTTAGGATGAAGGTCATAGGTGATGAGCCCTCGGGCTCCATAGCGTACGTGGTCAAGATCTTACGCAGGGCTTGCAATGCCCTGGGCTGATCCAAGTTCAACTCTCCTACAATGATAATGCGGCCACGACTGGGCAGGTCCGGATCAGTGTGTGTTTGTCGCAGTAGGCGCCTTTCTAATTTGCGCATTTTCGAGCCTACTGCTCGCTCGCTACCAACACCTAGGAAGTCGATCCAGCCAAAGCCGCCTCCTATGGTATGGTCCTGGCCACCGTCGAGTCCGCTCACGCCCAGAGTTGCTTTTCGTTTCTCACAGGGAGGTTGTCCAATGAAGAAGGCCTGAAAGCGTCCACCGATCACACCGCCGATTCCATTGCTAGCACCGAGACCTTTCCCTATGGACTCCTCCTCCTCCTCGTACACGCCGTCAACTAGGATGATCATCCCTGGTGTAAACCATGCCGAATCTTCCGGAATGGCTACCGCATGAGATAGGTCCAGTGATATTGTCCCGGTTAAATCGTTTATCGCTAGATTACCTGTGGGGAGAAAGGATAACATGCCAAGAAGCATGTGATGTGTTCCGTGCCGACCGAGCAGGTTGGCGATGGGCGTAATCTTATGAGTTTGTTGTGTAGTCAGCCCCGAAGACGACGACCGCTTTAGTGACGGGGGCCCTTTTGTAATGGCGACGGTAGAGCTTTGAAATAATTCATTCCGTAGCAGCCTCTGGTGTATGACATTGTACCTATTCCTAAACAAGGTTGTTTTGTGCGAAGAGGGCGGCATCAGGGACGGTTTCGAGGAGTCCCTAGAGTCTCACTTAGCCTGCATTCCGGGTAACAACTTAAGGTCCTTCAAACCTACCTCTCAAAATGTTTTTTAGATATATTATAGAGCATGCGTGGTTGATCAAAGGCGTTGACAACCTTCAGCCAGTTCCGCGGGTGACTGAGGCCCTCGTCATCCGGTTCACCTTCCTGCATCCCTAACGACGACATGCCGAAGCTCGTCTGGGTGTCTTCGCGCGTGAGGTTTGACGTTGGTCTTAGCCCGAGCCTCGTATTAGAGAGCTCAGACTGCTGGGCCACATCGAGGGCAAAGCTATTCTGGCGACTGAGTTCCGGCGCCGTCCCTATCCTTCCGCCGCTCATATTGCCTTCTAGTGTCTTGAGGATATCTTTCAGCTCCTGGCTACTCCCGTCGACAATGACACCTCCGTTGCGATTCTTCCAGCTCCGAGCAACCTCCTCGAGGACCTTCTCGGCCAACCCTTCCTCGCGCCATCCTGAACCGCAATGGCGCCCAATGAAGGTAGCGAGCTCCTGTAGTGCGGTGGATGCGAGTGTCAAGCTATGCTTCTTCGTGAATGTGCGAAATGCCAATGGCCGTAACGTGGCGGGGGGTAAGAGGATGGGCAATATTGTTGTCTTGGAGGGCGGAACAATCGAGAATGGCTTGAGAGTATGCGCTGGCGTTCCGAAAGCGGGCGAAGACGATGGGATCGGATTCAGGGCTGAGGATGGAGGGGCCTTGGGGGCAAATATAGAGGCCCTGGAATCCTTGTTGTTCTGCATTGTTGCCGGATTGTTTTTCTTCATGACCAGAAAGTATATATGAAACTAGAATAATGACCTCATGGCAAATTCATAGCATGTGCAACTTGTTGTGTTTGAGTCGACAAGCTCCAACTCCTAACCTCGGAAGCAGAGGCAACGACACCAAGATACTGATTGCTATGCATGATGAAAGAAGACGCGTCGACGCGTTAATGGGATAGGCTTCAGGGGTCCTGAATAATTGGGGTAATTGTACGAGGGTCTGGGACCCATGCGCTAGCCCCACCTCCAATTGTGAGATCTGTGAGATGTGATGTGTGATGTGTGCTGTAATACCTAATACCTAATACCTACGTCAATTCAATTTAATCCAACTCGCTTGAGCTTCCAACGACCGGATTGCAGTACCGGTATTGCACGCAACGTCACTCGCGATCTTTTTCTTCTCTCTACATTACTATATAAACCGTGGCCTCTCGGCCTTTTCATGACGTCCTTACTATCGCTACTCCTTAGCAACAATGATATTACCGCGAGTGCCGCTTGCGCCAACATGTAGCAGACTGTTCTCGCAACGCCGCTGTGTGTCTACTCTCAGCTCCAATCCCTACATTGTCAGTACCTACTCTCTCACTTGGTTCTTGATCGTAGATCCATTTTGCACCCTACTCAGTGCCTGGCCATGACTAATTGTCTCGCCATCATCAGAAAGCGTTCCCAAATGCTGCTCTTCGTGGTGGATATCTCCTCACGTACCTCGATACAAATCCCCCGACCCCTAGACTGGCCATTGGCGCCTCTACTCAACTTCCTCCAACGCCCCAATCGTTCACCGAGAACCATGAATTCATGTCCATTTTGAACGGCGTCCTTCGTCAGCACGCTGCCCAGGACCCTGTTCTGCAGTCTCAAGCGCAGGCTTTTGCCGGCACCGGAGGCACAACTTTTGGTTTACACGGTGCTTTCTTTCCTCAACAGCGAGCTTCAAGAAAATCTACAACCAGCTCGGGTGCTGGTAATGAAACGGGAGTAGGTGGCCACATTCATCTCTCCGACCTTCGGAATCCGCCTGATTTTGGAAGGATCGCCTTCCCCGAAGACATTTTGGGCAGTATTGAAGTTGATGGTCACGGAAAGATCATTGGCACATTTGAGCCTAGTGGTACATACCGCATCATGACCAACGAGGGCATGTAAGTTGTTCAGCTATGCTGACCGCTGTATTTTCGCTTTTGACTAACCTACATTTCAATTATAGTCTTGGTCTCAGCGACTTCTTACGGACAAAACTTGTAGAAAAGCTCAAAGAGGAAGAGGAAAGAGGTTGACGAAATAACCGCTGGCCTCCCTCGACGGGCGAAACATTTCACTCCATTAAGTATAGGTATCTGCACCCTGGACCCATGAGCCACTTATCGATACTCACAGTAAGTTTGCAAGTTGGATCCTTCGTTAACGATTAGCTGTACGCTTATAATCCTCTTTCTAAATAGCCCCTTTTCGCGTCACAGAGGTCAGCAAGTGGCACCTTGGCTTGCGAAAGATGGCAGTCGGCTGATGCATGGGCCCGCAAAGCTTGGCTGCGAATCCCATGACAAGTGATCTTCTCCAGCCTATGACACATAACGTTGATACTTATTATCATCCCCTGCCAAGTGTCCTTGGCCGAAGTTGTGAACTCCTACCTAAGTAGTGCTCACTTTTCTTTTAAATTGATGTAGATTCGTTAAGTAGATATAACACACGCAGACACATATTACATCTTCTAACCGTGTCTCTATCAGACCACAATCCCCACAAACCATACTTCTAGAATGTGCATCAAGGGAGTCAATAGCCTAAGTAGTGATCGTCATCGTATGTGTCGTCTTTCTCGTCCACCGTCTTACCAAGTGTACCTGTACTTTAGAGCAATGGATTGCCATGGGCAATATTCCTATCAAAGCCAAATAATTCAGTAGTATGTATAACTAAGGGCACCTTTCCAAAGTAAGCTATGTCCGGGGAAAATAATGAGAGAAAGGAAGCAGAGCTTAGGTTAAACGACTGCGCCGAAGGAGATGAAGTGGACAACTGATTCTCTAACCTACACTTCAAGCCCGGGCATGCCAATCAGGCCGACTTCACATACCTGTCTATGTGTAGTATACTTATTTTTTACTAGTACTTGTTTGTAGGTATTCGCAGCGTCTGCCATCTGCCAAAACCCGTGCCCTAACATAGCATCAGCAATAGGAGACATTTTGGACCGCGCAGATTCTCGTAGGGTCATAGAGGTATCAGAAGCGCAAGCGCTGTCCAAGACTACCTATCGACTATCCTGCATCTTCGCGGCATCTTACAACCTTAGCTGCTATCACATGCCTACATCTGCGCAAGCGCAAGGGTTGACAAACTATAAGTAAATCAATTGGTTCGAACAAAGAGGCAAAAAAGGCAAAGCTCCTTGCAATACATCAGGTATACACTTGTTGTACAATGCAGGTAGGTATTACCGATGTTATAGCCAATCATATGCTCCCCGTCCCCTAACGCGTGGGTCATTTGAGAATCGGCCAGTAAACCGGGGATTTTAAGTGTGTGACGGTAACCATGGGGAGCGTGTGCCCTTGTGTGCCCGTCCCTCGAAAGAACATTACCATAATTTGTTACGGCTGTATAACGATCCTAGCAACAAGATTGTAGTGTAGTAAGAAATGAAAAGAGGGAATAAAACAAAAAACAAATTCATGGTAACAAAACACTGAGATAAGTTAGGAGTCACCTACTTATGTATGTACCTAGGTAGGTACATACCTAGGTAGCTAAGCTTATAGGCTCTACTACATATGTACCTAGGTACTTAGGGATCTACGTATAGGTACCTAGGTACCTACATAGGTAGCAAGCCCCTGCAAGCTGCACCATTTTCACAGGCGAGCCTCCTTGAGGAGTGCGCTTTGCTCCCCACCGAGGGGTTATCACGGGCAACCATCACCATCACCATCACCATCATCACTCACCACCCCTACCGCCATCACCACCACCATCTTATCGCCACCAGCTTCATCTCTTGTCGGCAACTCACTAGCTTCATCCATAAGTTTCTGCTTCCCTTGTGGGCGGTATAGTCTTAAGATAATATGTTTGCCCCTGTATAGCACTCAACTTGACTATTCGGAGCGTTGAGTACTAGTCCGGGCTTCCTGGACCAGGATACTGTCTAATAGCTCTTGTTGGGCGGCTACTCTAACGTGCCTCTGGTCGAGCTAGCAAGCTGCGTCCTTAGCTTGCCTTCGTCCGTCCACGGTGGCATCGTGCCCGGCCGTCCTATTGTCCCGCTGCCTCGCTGTTGTTGGGCCGGCGTCCGCTCGCTGTCCCCATCGCCACCCCTTGCCTCCACCCACCTCTCCCGGGTCCTTTTCTTCGCGACAGCTGAAATCTTAACACCGACCGTCCCCTTTCCCAAACCCCCGCCTCGCCATCCCGCCAACGACGCTCCGCCCCGATGGCTTCTAGAGGCTACGACGAGGAGGAGCTCTCCATGTCCCTCTCCCCGTCCCAGATCCGACGCAACACCCAAGGCGCCAGAATCCCCGCCATCAACATCGTCCACCCCACAGCCGATGCCTCCAGCCAGACCGCCGATCGTTCCTCGCAACAGGCACGCGAGAAGTCCAAGGTTGACCAGCGCATCGGCGCCTATAATGTTATCAAGACGCTGGGTGAGGGCTCCTTCGGCAAGGTCAAGCTCGCTGTTCATAGGTCGACGGGCCAGCAGGTCGCTCTCAAAATCATCGCACGTAAGAAATTGATCAGTAGAGACATGGTCGGGCGGGTCGAGAGAGAGATTGAGTATCTTCAGCTCCTCCGCCATCCCCACATCATTAAGCTGTAAGTTGCCCGGCGCTCGGCCTTGTTTCCTGGTCCGTGAAAGCGAGCCCGCTGCTGATGCTCATGGTACCCCAGCTACTCGGTGATTAAGACTCAAAATGAGATCATTATGGTGTTGGAGTATGCCGGTGGAGAGCTATTCGATTACATCGTGTCTCACGGCAAGTTGGATGAGCAGCAAGCACGTCGTTTCTTCCAACAGATGGTATGCGCTGTAGAGTACTGTCATAGACACAAGGTGGTCCATCGAGATCTGAAGCCTGAGAACCTGTTGCTTGACGACCAGCTCAACGTCAAAATTGCCGATTTCGGCCTAAGTAATATTATGACGGACGGCAACTTCCTCAAAACAAGTTGTGGTAGCCCCAACTATGCTGCCCCTGAAGTTATTAGCGGAAAGCTGTATGCTGGTCCTGAGGTTGATGTATGGAGTTGTGGTGTCATCTTGTATGTGCTATTGGTGGGAAGACTTCCTTTCGACGATGACCATATTCCGAGTCTATTTGCCAAAATCCAACGGGGTGTATTCACTATTCCGCACTGGATCAAGTCGGAGGCTGCGGATCTGATCCGCAAGATGCTTCAAACCAACTCCGTCCAGCGAGCGACCATTGATGACATCAGACAAGATCCTTGGTTCTCAAAAGATCTGCCTCCGTATCTCGCTCCACAGGTTGAGGAGTTTTTAAACACTGGTGTCGACCCCAATAAGGCTATCCGACCAAGCGATATAGCACCGAACGCTCCAGCGCAAATCCAAGAGAAGCTGCATGATGAAGTAACCGACAAAATCAGCAAGACGATGGGTTACGGCAGGCGGGACGTCCAAGAGGCCCTGGAAGCCAATGAACCATCTGCAATTAAGGATGCTTATATGATTGTTCGGGAGAACAAGTTGATGCAAGTAAATCGTAAGTCTAAACCTCCTGTCCCTCCGCACTTCGGCTTCTATTATTCGGAATTCGTACGCGTGGCTGTAGATACACAAACACGTTTGTATATATACTTATTGACCCCCTTCTCTGTGCTGCCTTCTTACCCTCCATCCCCCCCGGGTTCACCTCCACGACCCATTCAACCATCGTTTCTTATATATTCATGTCTCTAATATGATGCTCAGCTGCATACGGTACCGGTGCCGATAATCCCTATTTCGCCAGTTCTCCCCCAACCGCTGATCATGTAGAGCAAATGAGGAGTGTGGCGGAAGCCATGGGCGACATATCGCCAGATAAGGGGAAGAAGCAAGAGGAGAATGCTGAAGGTACACAGGACTCCCAGGCCAGCCCACTCGCGGATTCTACGCGGTCGACCTCAACGGTTACCAGCGCCTCTCCTCGCGGCTATGTGAGCCATGTTGGTATCCTACCTACAAGTCTTCCCGCACTCCACAAAAAGTATCTCGAACGTCAGAATGCCGGCGTCGAGGAACCTCTCAACGCACCAGTCCCTGAAGTTCCTCTTCAGCCTAGGACACCTGCAGAGCAGCAAGAAGCCGTCCGTCGTCTCAAACCACACTCCAAGAATAACATGCGTCTCGACGAAGGTCACAGTCGCCCTCAAGAATTAACACCGGTGGCCAATAATAAAAAGCCTAAACCAGTCCGTTGGCAGTTCGGTATTCGCTCTAGAAATGCTCCGTTCGAGGCGCTTCTGTGCATTTACAAAGCCCTAGCTAAGCTGCGAGCAACGTGGGTCAACGATGAGGATTACGACAAGGTCCATGGAGAAGATTCGGAGGCACAGTAAGCTCATTAGACCTCACATAAATGTGACGGCTTGCTAACCCAATATAGTGGTGCATCTGGCGAAAGGTCGTTTGAGAAGGAGAACCCTTACGATGGCATTTCTCTGGATCGAATTGATATGAACACATTTGACCCTATCAAGTATTATAAATTGCCTGCTGATCCATGGCACATCACATGCCGATGGAAGAAGGACGGTATGTAGATGATTTCAGTATGACGTATCTAGTCTGACAATACTCGCAGATATCCGCAAGGAGTCTGTCTCTTCTGGACTCTCTACTTCCGATGCCACTTCCGAGGAGAAGACATATGTGTATTCCGTCATGGATAGGCGCCAACAGAGTTTTGTCTGGATGCGAATGGAGATTCAGATCTACGAGATGGAACCAACTGTCTACCTCGTGGACTTTAAGTGCTCCGGCTACGAACAAGCAGATGGAACAATGTTAGAAGAGAAGAATGTGATGAGCCCATTCCCATTCCTTGACATGGCTGCCAAGTTGATCATGCAGCTTGCCGAGGCAGATTAGGCATCCCTTGGCATGGAAAAGGCTTCATTCTAGTTTGGAGCATGAACTTGGGGTTTACTTCCCGTCCTTAGACAGCCTTTCCATGCTCGGCCCATTCAAGGTTACTTCCCATCGAGTTCCGCCTTCCATCGTACTACCTAGGTAGTCTCTGCTCCTTCCATATCTTCGATGTGTGCCGATATCCGAGCGGCTCGACGGAGACTCACTACAGAGTTTTGATTTAGCGTCCATACTACTACCTCCAAGAATAAGCTTATCTTAGAGACACTGTGATCATTCCTCAATGGGTGAACACTGCACGTATTCAGAGAATTACACCGATACATTATCTTTCCTAGCGGCGGTGTAGGGTGGCGTTGCAATAGTGGACAGACTCGAGAAGCAAAGAGATATCATTACCAAAGTAAATCATGTGGCTGGAGTTGATTTTCAGGGAAGGCCTGGGGAGCGGAGTTTGATTTTTATACCCAAATGATGAGAGATGAGTGAAGGATGGCTGGATGATAGGAAACGAAGGACCATACATATCATAGGACGCGATCATTTGTCTCCGATCGCGAATTTGTAAAAAAGTCTTGGTCAGGTTGTTTTTGTCGCATATCACAGCCCGGCGTCAAGGGCAAGGCTTAGAATTATTTGTGTACCTAGTCAATAGTTGATGCTAATAGGCTCTCAGTGATCTAGTTCATTATCCAGTCTTGCAACGTATGTGTTAAAGGCTCAGTGATACGATGCAGGTTCGCCATATCCGGGGGTACTATCTCCTATTATCTAGAAGAATAGGCCAGAAGTTGTTTCTATTGCACTCACTGCCGAACTGTACCAAGAAATGTCGTCACGATTGACATGAACTCACAGGCCAGGTATCTTCACACCAATAACCTCCTACGACCCTGGACCCTGACACTACGTATGGGCTTGTAGGGCTAAAGCTGGAGAAGACCAACTAAGCTGTAAATGGTAATTTTTCGATATAAAACATCTTTTACATGCGTTGTGTTGTGAAGTGCTAAGCCCTTTCGGTTCTCCCTATCTCCTATTTATATCCCTTAGGTCCTTAGCCAAGGTAGTCCTTTACAACTATGCCTTATTATATAGATGGAGAAACTCCTAATGGCCCATCCAGATTCACGAATCTGTGGGCCCAGGAAGAACACCATACAAACACTGATCCTCCAATGAACAATCCAACAAGATAGAAGATTGCGGCCTAATATTGTTAGCTTCGGCTAGGTCTGCCTTTAGCTGATATACTCACAGATTTCCCACCTAGAGACGGATCGTCTATATATAAGGGCGTCGTGACGTAAATAGTAACACCCGTGAGAAATGCTATCACGGAGTAGGCTAAAAGCACCATGGGTGTTTGCCACGTGAAACCCATATTCCACCGGATGCTTGCTTGATTAGTTCGTAGCGTAGACAGCCTTCCATTTTCTCTATCTCCGGGGTGTGCCAGGTTGTGTATAGACACTCCTTTTATTTTGTAAATCATAGACATTTTGTCACGCAGCGAAACTGAATAGGCTGGTAATTTCATGGTGCTAAATATGAAGGCTTCCGTTGACGAAAGCAGGATAGCAAAGAGAGACAGGATTAGACTTCAATACCACGAGGCTGGTCCGAGCTACTTCGTCCGTAAGTTAGTCAGGATATACGTACTCGGCGCATAACCGATTTCAGTAATCTTGGACCATGATATCGAGTGTTGTCCTAGAGAGTGTACACGGCATCAAAATGGCATATCCAGTATTCGTCCTCCCTTGCAGCCCTAGCTCGCTTGTCTACGATGGGGTTTATCCACCTATATAGTCAAAGTAATGACAGGGCAAGGAGGGGCTGCATCCCGTCGGATTATCTAAATTATCCAAACCTGGTAATTGAATTATCAGACTTGTCGCAACGGTGAAAGCTCGATTTGGTTGTTCTATCCCCGGAAATCTCGAGATCTCGGATTATTTGCATCAAATACTGAAGAACTAGAAGGCTCTAGTATTCTCTAACACTTCCTCCGTCTTTTAACATCAGAAGCAACTTGATAATGAGGATTCACGAACCGAAGCTTGATGCAATTTTCTAGAATTATGGCCCAGGCGCGTTTGTAGTAATCCGCACATAGATCTGTGAAGGTCTAGTGTAGTTGTTGATGGACTAGCCCTTTTGATTCAGGTAGCTAAGCCAACACGAATGTGTAATTACAAAAGCTTCTTTATAAGGGGTTTAAACGAAGTCGTGCCAGGCTGTCTCGCCCTCAACATGCGCGATGACAATTAAACGAAAGGGTGATGGCAAAGTGTCGAGATTCAAAGTCACCAATCTATGTACGCCTAAGCTGAGTTATATATCTCTGTATAGCCTAACATCTACGGCAGAGCCTTGCCATGAGTGTGCTTCGCGAAAATCAGTTTTCTAGCTTAGGAGCACTAATGACTACAGGTAGTCATGTAAGCAGTAGGCAGCTGAGAGCCTCATGCATTAATATAGTATACCTAATCAGTTCGCACTTTTATCGATGCTAAAGCATAAGAGGCGCCACTATTGGGCAGCTGACGACCGGAAAAAGACAACTCAGTGCAGTGGTACAAGAGAAAAAGGAAGCCAATACATCTTTCACCCTACTACAGAGAAGGGTCCAATTGTATTATAGTAAGTCAACAGCGTGGCGATGATGTGAAACCCTCCCTGAAGGGATAGACACAGCCGGGTTCACCACTTGTTATGTACCAATAGATTAGGTATACCGTATGGCACGTCACTCACATGCCACGTAACAGCAAGATAGCCCTGTATAGACTGAAGTTTGTCTGCCGCACCATTGGAAACATTCCAGTTTCGGGGGCAAAGGGTAGCTCTACGACGATATATATAGCAGCCCATTGAGCCTCATCAATATTAACATACCCAGTACATCAAAGACCTTCTTCCGTCATTGCGAATTCATATCATGGACTCGAAAAATCAGGCATCACCCATGCCTACCGATAATAACTCGGAAAAGCCACGTCGTTGTTGCTTGAAACAGCGGGCGCTGGTCTACGATACCACATCTAACTCTTGCACCATCAAGACCGACGAGGAAATCAAAGAAAGTAAGTGACCAAGATCCTGACAACACCAAGTAACCATCGCCGACAAAGATGTATTGTTAGATCACGAGGACTATTTGTCATTCCATCTCGGTCCTCCCAGCACAGACCCCGATAGCTGGGACTTATACGTGAACGAAAATGAGGACCAGGCCATTGCAGTGGGAGGAGCTGTGCCACCCCATGACGCTATCTTCGTCGCGGGGTTACGATTGAACAACCTTGGAGTTTGGGGAAGATTTCTGCGTAGGACTGGGGCCTTGAACAATGGTTATATCATCAAGCCCCAGACAACTCCTCAGGAAACTCCTCAGCAGAAAGGGCAATAGAAGATTAGCTCACCACTTGGATATCATATTCAACGTGGAACTCCCTGCTACAAGCACTGCAGTGTAGATATTCATGTCACGGTTCAGGTTCTAGGACATGGATGGGTCGGACTGAGTGACTTTAACTAGCAGGTGGTAAGCTACCGGTACAGCGAAGACATAAAATAAATACCTAGTGTGTCGTGAACTTGAGTAATACCGGGATGAGTTCAAATCTACAGGATCAGATTGAATGGTAAAGCCACGTGAGGGAATACATGTAAGTTAGCGTCCTATAATCACAAGGAAAAGGAGAGAATTAGCAAGGCATACTCGCACTCGGGTTACATTATAGACGCCACTCCGCCCCACGGTCTGATCTCCTAGTACCTATCCCAAACGTCGACTACCATGTACATAGTAAAATATCGAATAGGTAAGTATGGAACGATTTGGAGGCCAAAAATATACTGCGGGATGCCACGCTGGAAAGTGGCTGATTATGCATAGTTGATAATTACCGGGAGACTACGTCATCAAGGGCACCTCCTATCATCAACATAACCAGGAATGGGCAAAGTGATAGTTGCACCTGTACAACTCAAAAGCACCTATTTGAAGATGAGAAGTCCTAGTTTGGTGAAGAGGCCTACGCCACTTAATGCTTGCCTGTTAATAATATAAGCGCAGTTTTGAGTGCCAAGTGATTGCCAAGTTAGGGATTTCCATCTCAGCCTACCTCGAGTTTGCACCTTGGTAAGATCGCATGGCAGAGCCGTACGAAGGGCGCCCAAAAGGAGTGGTCTAGAAGCCACATGATGTCTTGTATGACTATCTACCTTACAAGGCTCTATTGGATTGATGCTCATGTGTGGCGGTCCCCCCTCCCAACATTCATTGGGCCAGGACGACTCATTGGACAACGAGGGTGTGGAGTTTGGCGCTATGGCGGCGATCTCATGATGGATGGTGAGCGTGATGCGGAACCGGTGCCGCTATGTTAAATCGTGGCGCTCTTGCGCTACATACCACCTTTCAGGGCTGAGCAGTCTTCTCTCTATTCGCAGATAGTCTTCTCATGTGCAGCAAACATGTGTATTAATGGATCTCGAGGCCATGCCTAGACTCGAATTTGTTTCCAATTGTAGCATTAAAAACACAATGTCCGGTCATCGGTCTCATACGAACGCGTCTTAGGAACAGAAAGAGTCTAATGCTAAGGAAATCATCTAGATTATCACGACGTAACCTCGTAGACTCGGCCCTCGACATGAGTGCTGGATAGGACCATCTTATTTTCTTCCTTTCTTACTGGTAAAACCATAAAGCACGTATAATGCGTGTAAGAATCGTGGTGGCTGTGGGAAAGCGATGACGTTTCGGATGCTGCGCTTGGTTATAAGTGATATCTCAATCACGTGCAACATGCATCGAGTTTCTATAGTCATTCTAACAGTTGAAGATACTAGAAATGACTGCCATAACTAGTAGAACATTGTGGTATTAACTTATTCGTGCCGTATGGTTGTGTCAGGCGATATAGTCACATATAGACCCCTAGGGTCTATATAGTGGGCTTGGTGTATATATATGGGCCATTCCCACCAACTACCATTGGGAAGGCTAGGGGCCAATTGACCAACGTACCGGCTACTGACCCCTTTACTACCTGCTATGTGACTGCGTACGGGCTACCCATTCACTCCGGGACAATAACCTCTGACATGTTGCTAGCATTGTATTATTTGAATTTTCGGTGCCTTAACCGATTTTCATTATATCTAAGTGTCTTTGAGGTAATTGTAAGTGCGGTCGTGGAATATTATGGCTATACATTTCTTGATCTAGACCGCATCTAAGGCGTTCAATACTATATATCATTTTGCTGGTCCGATATTACTAACATAGATACAGTGCTGATACATAGTCATGCAAGCCGTGTTCGAGACGAGTATCAGGTTTCTATCTTTGATAAATATAGTAGATCGAAAAAGTACAGCGTGTCGTAAGGAGCAATCGATACGAGGTTTGAAATTTGTAACAATTAAATTCTAGCAGCTTCTAAGCATTAACTTATACGTGCAGATTTGAAAGGTTCCTAGTGGTGGATACTCTAGGTCTATGATGATATTATGACAGTGTCGAACACTGCATATATTTGTCCGTGATCTATGTTATTTTTCTCTTTGTTACCAAAAGCACCACGTCGTAACTTCTTATCAAGCAGAAGTTCACCGAATTCTTGTGGTGGTTTTAGCAAAGCATAGATTAATACAGTGAATAAAAATCACTTCATTTCTGCTGTTAGTTTATATAAAATAAATAGAGAAAGAGAATGAATAAAAGAGAGAAAAATGTAACAGGACAAAGGCAAAGCAAGTAAAAGACACCCTTAACACTGTCAAGAGACCAATTCTTAGTAAGTCTTGACAATAGGTTGTGGTTAAATCCAGTAATTCATTTCCTAGATAGTCACAAGAAGGCTGCTAGAATATTATAGAAAAAACATAGCCTCTCACCTCCCGGACTATTGAGGGCGAAGCAAGTCAAGAATTTATCGCATATACTGTGTTTCATAAGGTCTGCCCACCCTCCTTATATAACTAGAGTAGCGGAACGAAATAAGCTATTATATATTTCATTCGACTACAAGCTACTCCAGTGAACTCGTATGGACATATAACTAAAGATAATTAGTTTTGTGTGTTTAACTAAAAGGACTTCTGTTTTCTAAATGCAGTTACAACCATGTGGGTGGGGGGTATCTCCTTGAGATTTAACATCCGCATAGAACAGTCAACTATAGGTATAAGTTATATTTAATGTTCTTTTGCGGATACAAAATCTTGATTGTATACATGCTACTTCCTTTTATGACAGGCACAGCATTGTGGCAACCACATCTCATCAGTTATCCTACCCTAAACGCCCTTCTTCAACACCAGCACTTCCCAGCCTTCAAGTCACAAGACATCTCCATCCTGCGTTGCCTGAGAAGTTCTTAGACATTTCTAAGAAGTTTCTGAAGGAAATATACTGGGATATAGAGCTTCGGCTGAAGCCCTAGCCTGGGACTTCCCAGAGATAGCCCCTTTCTCCATAGCAATGTTATCGTTAATATCGCCTTGTGGTCTCTTGACTTAGATACATGTCTTGGTACATTGGTCCTGTCATTTTTACTCAGTTGACGAGCTGGGTCTTTCCCTAACATCACGGGGAGGGGCTCACTACCTTCATTGACGCGACCAGGGGAGGCGGCTCTTAGTAACGACTACACGGAAACGTGACTGTTGAAGAGAGACGTGTTGCTATGCAACGGCTCAGAGTAGAGAGGGTAGATATATAAACCCAGTACTTTACGAAAGAATAATATAATCTTCATGTAGTTTCCGTACCTGCCAGAAAGTATCTACTCTACATGTACCTCTTCGCCCTTAGCACAATACTCACTCCTTGATAACTGCCCGTATAACGCGTCAACTCTGAATCTGGATCTTTAAAAGCCATATGCTCCTGCCAACACCTGGTCTTCGTTACTACAGATAGGGAGCTGCACCGACTAACCAAAGGCACGGATACACGCCTTCGTCCCCCTTTCTGCAAACAACGACCGTCCGAGTTGTCCACATCATCGCCACAACAATCGCAGTAGGTAGTTACATGTTACTTGTCTACCCACCTTCGTGCCTTCCTCCTTTATTCTCCCCTGCTAGTCTTGAAGTTGTTTTCAAAACAACACTGCTCTCTCCTTCGAGTTGTTCCCATTCTAGAAACAACAACACCACTCCTACCACCTCACACATTATTCCCATCCTCACGGCTACACGCCACCTTGGTAAGTCGCATTCCCCTTTTGCCATCTCATGTTTATGTTAGTTTGGCGTGTGCCTGCGTTAGGCGAGTTGATTCTGCACCAACTACCGGGTTCTGGACGTCTTCGGTGTCGGTGTTGCCTTCTCACTCTTCTCATATCTGGTCCACGAACCCCAACCTCCCATCCTACCTTTATTGCCTCTTGACTAGTACCTGACACATCCATCAGTGCAGGCTGTCTATATACGCCCGCATAAAAACCTTAATCGAAGAAAGATCGAAGGCACACCCCAGGCCACCACCCATCACGATAGCAATGCCTAAGTGGGACGACAAAGCGGAGCGTGACCTGCTCCTGGCTATGCGTATGGCAGAGCACGGATCCAACACTATTTCCAAAGAGACTTGGGTGAAGGCTGAGAAATTCATGGCAAATATGGGATATAAGGATGCTACCGTAAGTAACTCTTGGGGTTGATTCCTTCCTTTCGCCACGTCCTCAGATTAAAAGCACCCTTTCGGGAGCGAGCCTTATCTTTGGAAATTCCCACGCCTTCCGAGCGTGTTCCCGTGTCATACACAAAAGCACTGATAAACTAACTCGGTGCGTTATAGTGGACCGGCATCAGGTAAATCCATCGTACGATCTCAACTGCGCACGTTGAATATGCTAACCTGTGGCGACTTACCAGCCAGCGATGGTCCAAGTTCATCCTAAAGAACTTCCAGAACCAGTACTCTCACGTGCTCGGAAGTGGCGCGAATGGTGATGATGCTGTTGCGCCGGCTCCGGCCTTGGCTCCGGCCCCGCCCCCGACTCCAGGCCGTCGAGGCAAGAAGCGAGCTCCCCAGAAGCGCGAGCGAGAGCAGGAGGAGCAGTACGAGAATGATGATGAGGATGACGAATCCACTGTGGAGAAAGCTCCTCGGGCCAAAAAGCAGAAGAACTGGGCCTAGAGCGAGATTTGGAGTAAGGGTTTGCGTCATGCTGTAGATCAAGGCCATAATTGAAACTTTGCCCTCCCAAGCCTCTTGCTGTAGACCATAATCGTGACGTTGCTGTCGCTACGAGTTCCTTGCGGTAGACCAAGTCCGAGTTCTTAGGATCCCGCGGTTCTCCGATCTGGGGCTGGTTCCTATGCTGTAATCATGAGGCCTCCGGGGGTCACCGCATCGTGTCCTCTTGAACGGCCAGCTTGGCACCGCGTCATACCATGACGATATACAAGGAGGGCAGGTAAAGCTTGGTAATCGAACAACGATGTAATACTCTGTTGCATATGCCAAGCGTAAGAGCCATTTATAGTCTTCGGGGGCCGAGATAACTAGACAGGACTCGGTTAATTTCCGCTGATATGAGTCTTGAAAGCGGGAATTACGAGAATAGGCCACCGGTAGGGTCCTTGCACGGCGGGATCCTGTTCGTAGTTAAAGGCTTATCGTTGCACATCGGACAGAAGGCAGAAGACAACCTGGATTTTGGGCTTCCGCTGGGATGATATTCAATTTTGCTTGTGGTGCACACCTATACATACTGCGTAGTACTGCCCAGGAGCAGCTCGTGACCATGCCCGGTATGCAGAAGGTCACGAGGAGATGCGATCAAGATACATACATGACAGGGTTAAGCCGGATGGAAGGGAGCGAGAGCGCGTTCCTGCGTGTTAACTGTCTGCTGGGGGCTTAGATGCTAGAATAAGCCCAAGCTGCGAACGACTTATCCAAGCCTGGGGGTACACGGCATGGGCGGAGAGCGAGAGATTCCTCGAACGGCAGTTGATTGATTTGCCCAGGGGGCTCGTATTTGAGGTAGCATTGCCCAATGAAAGGCCGTACCTCACTGATACTTGGCCTGGTTAACGATCACCACCCCTGCAGCCTTACTGCACGAACTACCGCAGTCTTCTTATTATAGGAATGCAAGGTTGATGTTCGTGCCTTTTGGTCACCGACTGCCACTTCAGTCAGCTATACGGAATATTTGCTGCGAGAGTCGTGCTGTAGCCCGGCGGCAGACGTGGGGCCCTTCCGATTGGCCATCAGATCCGCAGAGAAATGCGACATCAAGTCTATAAGCTTGATTGCTCGCGCTAAATAGCAACCGAGATAACGATAAAACTGTGTAGCTGCGTTCGGCTTCGAAATCAAACCCGAAAGACCAAGCAGTGGGTGGGATGTTGCGATTATGCACGTCTCGCCAATAATGACCACGAGGTTCTTGGGTTTCAAGCTCGCTCTACTTAGACCAATGACATGCCGAATATCAAGATCAGATATCATCATTTCATCCCTCATCCCCTCAACTATTCATTTCCTCATTCGTGGTAGCTGATAGCCCTGGACTGCTCCACTCTCTATAGGAGGACAACCTCTGCGCATCTGGGTATGTAAACTGCAGCCGACATAGCATTCTGGATTAAGCACATAAAATGGTCTCATGTGAGGCTGCCAAGTGGCTTCGATCCTGCCTAGCAGATCTTAATGCTGAAGGGTGCATCATAATTGTAGAGAGTAGATTATACCAGTTTTAGAATAGGATCCCGAGTACAACATTGAATATTCCGTAAGCTCGAGATACTGACAAGCACTGCCTGAGTGTATGCTGGTAGCTCTATACCATTTGGAGGGAATTGCGCAGATTCAAATATACTTTAGGTTAACACTGCCACCCTCCGTGTCTAGAGAGAGAGAGCTATTAGTTCCAGCTCATTGTGCATCCCGTGTGCTGCGGAGCATGTTGCTGAGTGGCCAGCACCAGAGATTTCCCTTCTGCTGTACCTGTATAGTAAGGTCTGTAATGAGTCGCGGATTGCTTGATTTGGGAACTTGTGCCCAAAGGATACAGTAACCTTCCTATGAAATGTTACCTGAATTGGTTGTTGCTCATCGTTCTTCTCCTGAATGGAATCTTTGTAGAGGAGCCAATTTCACCCATCCAATACTCTGCTGATGTGGTGACTTACTGACCCATGCCTCAGCCATTCTCTAGCTATAAATAGGGTGCCGAGAAGATGGAATACGGCCATCTCACCCCAGAACCGTACCGTTCGGCACAGAAACCAGGAGCCCAGTCTTGCCGTCTTTCTATGATGCTTGCTAGTGGCTGGTATCTGGCCTTCAACATTGCCCATCTGACTACACACTTCATGGAACAAAGCAACCTCGTCTGTGATAACACCAGAAATCCCTCCTTGAATACTGGACTCCATCCAGCTCTCTTTGTTTACAGTCCACACGTGAATGGGAACACCTAACTGCTTCATATCTCGCAGGAAACGTCGACCTGATGACGAAGCTAGGGTTTGCTGTATCATGCTAAAAGATATGTTGGGGATATCTTTAAAATAGCGCGCGTAGGTGGTGGAAAATCCAACGTGCGTGATAGGGTATCCAGGAAGATACGTCATGCTAAGCTTAATATATGTTGCCTGACGAGTATTTAGTTCTATGCTAGGTCATAAGGAGTTTCTTGGAAAACGGAGAACTAGCTTACGCTCCAACAGCAAGGTGTAACCCTAGTGTTCCAAGGTCTAGTACTAGACACTGAGGCAAGCGCTTCCGCTGTTCTTTTCATCATCTCCTCGGGGTCATCATGCGTCTGAACAAGCATTTCAGTCAGCCGCTATGGTATTAGAAAGCCGGCAGCGATGAATTACGCAACTGTGAATAGATTACCTTGATGTCGAGCATTAACCATATATTCTCTAACCCGGGCTGGCCCACGTATTCCAGTAGGTCAATGAGTCGGGGCATTGGTTGACGGGGTTCACGAAGCGTCCGCAATTTGCTAATGTCGCTCCAGTCGAGGTCACGAACTTTGGCCTTGTTACCGTAGCAGCGCTGGAGCGTCTCATCATGGCAGAGTACAACCACGCCGTCACGAGTAAGATGGAGATCCGTCTCAATCGCTTCAACACCTGCCTCAGTAGCGGCCTTGAAACTTGCCATGGTATTCTCAGGGGCAACGGCGCTGAACCCCCGGTGGCCAATTGTTTGCGGCACAAGCTTCTCTATATGCGTGGCGCGTGGAGCCATCATATCACCTTTCAGCAGAGCAGGATTGGTCGCTGCTATTGATCAATCAGCCTATACCTCTTCAGATTGCTCACTTCCGGCCGTCAAGAGAGAGGCAAGAAGGATGGGTCATACCGGGTTCGTGATCAGGCAGCTGGCTCTGCTCATGCGCTATGACCATGGAAGGATGCCTCATCGCTGCTGACATTTTGCCAGCCTAGTCCCATAGAATAATCGCTGTAGATAGCCAAAGGGCGAATTTCTAGCAGATGTAGTCTTGTTCCAAGCAGAAGCCTCAAACGATAAGGCTTGCTGTCCTGGCAAGCCAGGCCACAGGTAAGTAGCGTGGGCTGTCACATATATGGGCTTATTTATGGTCGACTGTGCTAATGATGTTATTGAGAGAAACTGGTACGAGCGCTGAGACTCTCCTCAGCTGTTCTTGTTGGATGGATGTCTAGAACCCGAAGAGATAACGCAATGGCTTAAATAATCTGTACCTAAGGCTGCAGGCCGGGCCACGCACAAGGCTACCGGAGATTGAATCGTGTTCTACCGGGCCAACCAGGGTTGACTGGATTATGGTTATCAATAGCTTTGCTGGTTCGCTGCCGGCGACTATATATTGAACCAGTCTGATTGGACAGGGCTCCTGCTGCTCGATGGGTCCTCGAGAAGAGTTGGGCTAGATCTGTATGGGTGATGAGATACAGATACACTACCGGTAGGTTAACTGCATGCCATCGCCCAGCATAACCTATTAGAAGCAGCTGGGGAAGTGGGAAAAGTGTCATGTCGTTACAGTCGGACTTAGCAAGTGTCGATCTTATTGTTGCTACATTGTGAGAGAGAGAACGAGAACATCCCAATAGCTGCTGTTCTGGAGTTGCGATAGCGCGAGAAGATGGCAGCAGAGGAATAAATGGCAAAAGAGATTTGATACACCAAAAATTGACTGGGAATATCCAAACGCCCTCGGGTACGGTTGGATTGGACTCTTGAAGGGACCGAGGCCATTCATCTGGCTGTGTAGACGTGTCTGAGCGGAAGAAGGAGAATGTGCCTGGAATCTAAGCTGGGTGAGACGACCTAGACTATACAGACCTGGGGTTGGGGTTCAGCCAATACAAATGCGCAAATACCATGCATGCCGCCCAAAGGCCAAGGGATATCCTGCTTGAATCACATCACACGGTTGTTGTGACGAACATCATGCATGGTCTAGACAGCAGAATGGGATAAAGAGAGAGGGCTTTTAGGGAGATATCGGATTTACCTATTAGGTAATTATTGCAATAAAAGCACGCTCGGATAATTACATGGGCTATCTCGAGGTAGATAGCTAGGTAGTAGATAGAACCGATAGGGCAGCCAATACCTACCTAATATACAACCTATAACCTACACAACCAATCGTCAACAGCATCGACATCATGTACGTGTTTTGATGGTATATCTGAACACCATATACATGTAGACCTCCAATGGGTATCCGTTGAGACCAGAGCACAGAGGTTGGCCATCCGGGTAGGCATCAATCAATCAATATATCTCCAGGAGACAATACCACCTAGCGTCGCATCCACCTATCTTCAGTATTCTATATACCAGACACAGACAGATCTACGACAGGCCACAACCCTACCAGCGACGCTTGGGATGCGTTGAAAAAAAAAAGCAAAACAGACGATCCAGGGACTAGGGGCTGCCGGCAAATGATGTCAAGAAAAGCACAAGAGCGAAGGCAAAATGCAGATGCAGATGCAAATGTAGGCCAGGTGCCCGAAGACGGCGAGGCGCAGTGCCTGCAGGAGTTACGGAGTGAAGCACGCTACCTACGAGTATGTAGTGTAGGTAGTATACATCCGGGGCATCACCAGGCGTTCGCAAGTTTTGTTCTTACTGTACCAGGACCTTGAGGGCTGTTAAGGGTTATGCCGATGGCGGGACTCGTTTAGGAATACCTTAACGATGCAGATCCCTTGTCGTTACTAGCTTATAGTAGTATGTACACTACCTATGATGATGGGCTGCAGCTAACAAGTGTAGACTGGGGTTATAGTGTATACCTAGGTAGTAGTTAGTTAGTGTAGAGCTGTCTCCTCACGGCCGTATGGGTATACCTAGCTGCGATTGTAGTGTATCATACTACATACACTATGTAGCGAAATGGTATAGTGTAGGTTCGAGATCTATCTCGGGTTAGCTTTCCTTTAGTGTACACCACCATGCCTGCGAGCATCTGGCCAGAACTGGCCAAACCATTGCAGATCAGGAACCTTCCAGCGAGTCATACTTCTGACAGACCGCCTGAGTTACTTACTGTGCATATCAAATCCCAGCCGTATGTTAGAGTTAGCTTGTACTTTTGGATTGACTAGGTACCTACATGTAGTGTTCTAGTGCACTCCCATCCATCAGCTTCACCGGTCCACCAAATTTTCTGATCACTGTCGAACCACACTACACATGCACACATGACTCGAGGCATCGGACAAAGAAGACGGATAGTAAGTAAGGGCTAGAAAAAGCCATTCAATTTCGTTGGGGCCGAACGAGAAAGGGACCAACGCTAAACTTATTACAATCACTAATAGAACCGCCCAGGTATAAATCTCACCAGACCCATTTCCCAGTGCTGTCAAGAACCCCCTCTTGTGTACAAGACAGGATATACCGTAGATCCTAAATCGGTCCCAGCCAATCATCAATCATAGAACACGGGTCTAAGTAATACCGGTACCACCAAATCAAATATGTTCGCTTAGTAACAGACAAAAAAAATAAAGTAATGGGAAGTGGGAAGCGGGAAGCGGGGGCAAGCTACCGTCATAATCCCAGCCCCATATCGAGACCGTCTAACACTGATGGCCCGTCGTGACTGTTCCTATGAGGTATTAGGCCGCTTTTGTAGTCTTCGCCATTCATACTGAGATACAGGTCGCTCGAGAGATCCTCACCCGAGCTGAGGCTTTCATCGCTCAGGCTGAGCACACTCTGCGGCGGGTTTGTACTTAAGTCCAGGTCTCGGATGTTGAAACTAGACAAATCCCAAGGATCCTGTGCCCATTCCGTATAATTCGTTGCTGCGCTAGTGGGCGTCTCCAAGGATAGAGCCGGCCCGCCATAAATGGCATCGTAAACGTTGATCTGACCGCCGTCCATTGCACCTAGTAGTGCTTCCCACTCACTTAGCGAGATGCCGCCCCCTGAGATACCTTTGGTCGCCGGGGTAGGCGGATATAATGAGGCCGGCGGCTGATGGGAGGGCGGAATAGGTTGCGATGGTGGTATTTGATTTTGATTCGGAGATAGTGGTTGGGGATTAGATGCTGTGTTGTTGCCCAGCGAAAGGTAGTCCATATTTGGTTTTGTCCTTTGTGCGGGTGACATTCGCATCATCCTTTGCTGGATCTGAGATATAGAAAAGCGGTGATCAGCTTGTGATGTCGGTTGGTCTGTGCTGGCGTGGTCGAAGGAAGCTCGAGATTGTGAGCGATAAAGCTCTGGTCTCGTAGACGAGCTTGGCATCGTCATACGACGTAGTTTCTCCTGTTGAGATAGTAGATCCGTCTCACTCATAGCTGGTCCAGCATGCCGGCCGTATGGTGAACCCTTCGTATAGGTTGTCGCTGGAGGGGAGGCCCTAGGTGGCGCGGCTATTGTTATACTCGGACTCTTTTGCATTGATACCGATGGTGATGGTTCACCGACCATAATCAACATTCTTGCGACTCTCTTTAGATCACATATCCCCGCAGCTCTGCCCTTTTGCAGGGTCTTCAGTACGACGTTAGTCAGCCGCTCTATATCCTTCATGAGCTTACTATCATGTTTAAGCTCTAGGCCCTGGTAAAGCAAGGTCACTCCACAAAGAACAAGAATATCTGTCTTGTTTAAGCAGAAAGAAAACGACATGCTTCTCTCTTCTAGCAGTTGAATAATCTGGATGATGTGCTTGCTCGAGTCAGCGGTTGCCAGGAGAGCCGGCGCAGCTTTCGCCCCCAAGCTCGAGCCAATTGCTGGCCGATAGATGAGCGTACGGACGTAATAATACGCCAGAGCCTGCAAGTGTTAGCGAGTGAGATCACTACTTGGGAAATAGAATCATACCAAGATTGGAGACCGGCTCCCGGTAACGTCTGTCGATGGTTTGTCTTGGACAAAGTTGAGCTTGAGATGGGTAGGGAGAGCCTCATCCCAAGCTCGGAGTTCTGCATCAAGTGATGACATTTGTTGAAGTGAAAGCTCATGGGAGGTGGCAGCAGGGTAGTTTTTCTCCAAAACATGGGCCAAAATCCGCGATAGTCTGAACAGGGCGAGAGCACTCGATATCCTAGTGTGCTCTCCAGGGAGAGTAGGCTGGAACCCCTTCTCCGTGACATACTCATCGTCTGTATCCGCTGGATACTCTGCATGAATATCCTCATCCTTCAACAATTTTGGGAGGCCAAGTATGGCGGCGGAGAAGCTTTTGAAGGTTAATTAGACTGTACGGAAGCAACGATGAGGAAACATACCAGTCGAGAGAATACAATGTCCAGAAGACCTTCTTTCGCGTTTCAATAGTCAAGGCCCCAAAGGAGAACCGCTTCTGGCTCTGGTGCAAGCCTAGCCGATGGGATAATCCAACGGCAATGGCCTTGTAGTGCTGAAGACGCTTGTAGTCGGCACGAATTGTGCAGTATACAAGAGCTAACACTAAACATTGCAGTGTGTGCATCGTGTTGTCCATCATGATAGCATCCAACGCCTTTTGCCATTGTAACTCGCAAGCGGCAATCTGTTCAAGGTCCGGCAGTTCGCTCGACAAGGCAGCAATACTGAAGACCAAGTAGAGTTGCGTGAGCTTGTGATTGTTCTTAATTTTATCAGAATCGCTCGCGAACTCTTCATATAAATGCAGGAAAGTGGGTTTATGGAGAACTGGGAAGAGCGGCGCCCACTCCTGGAAGTAGACATTCACACATCTATCTGAGAAGAGTCGTGGGGGGACCCTTAACGACTGAGACGGAGGTTTTGCTACCAAGGGGTAGCACCCTTGAATGTGAAGAAATGCTTCTGGGTTGAAGTCTCCACATGGCTTTCCGTTCTCCTGGATCTTTCGCTTAAATGTTTCTAGCGACAATGTTAGGAACGAGATATATTGACTGGAGCTAGGACTTACCAATGAACGCCCGTCCACTTGAAGACCCCATGAAATATGAATCTGAATTTTCGACACCGAGCAATAGCGGTGTTGCTTGTACACGAAAGACATCTTGTTTCACGGGTGGGCCACCATCTCTTTCCGGCTTTACCGGAGGCTTCGGGCTCGCACTCGACCTGACGGAAGCCGGGCGGTGGCCATGCATTTTAGAGAGCATATCAATTTTTTCATCCTTCTCGTCTAATAGGTCCTTCAATTCCCGGACTTCCGTCTCCAATTGTCGTACTCTCTCCTCGAGGGACTCGGTATAACCGCGAGGAAAGGCGCGTCGACTAAGCTTGTCGCTAGTCTTACACTCGAAGCCAACATTCGCGCATTGTGAACATGTCGGCCGGATCCCATCACAACGTATTTTCTTTGAGCGGCAACGGTCACAGGCCTGGGCAATTCGGCTTTGTGAGCTAGTGCCCACCTTGATCACTTTCATTGGCAGTATACCCGGCATCTTGGCGAGCGATTATGCAGTGCGACCTTTGGATTTGGGGGTTGCTCGCGTGGATTTCGAAGTCGTGGTAGAGAAATGCTACAGACGAACCGGTCCCCATGGAAGATGGGACGTTCGGATCACGATGGAAAAGGGGAGGTGTAGCCTTCTCGTGAAGGTGGAATCCTTCGGATCCTACGAACAGCACCGAACCACGTCAGCTCGCGTGATATTTTCAACTCAAGGTATCCAGCCCTATTTTGAGTCAAGCCAGAGATTTGCGCAGTAGAGACGGGGTCGTTGCCGTGGAAGAGGTCGAAAGGGTGAGGTGGGAACGGGATGACGACAGTGAATTCGATAAGAGGAAGAGAGAGGGAAAAGAGGAAGAGAGTCAGATGAAGGGAAAGAAACGGAGCCAGGAGCGCCCGCTTCTCCAGATAATGGCAAATTTGCGGGGCCCTGAAAAGTACGAGCAGCACCAGCACCACCCCGTGCCCCCCGGTATCGTGTATCTACCTACCAGGTCTAGTGTCGTCTTAGTGTGATGGGGGAGGAGGGCTAGGAATCCGGGGTCTGGCCGGGGTGACGGAGTGAGGCCCGTTTTACTGCAGTGCAATCGGTCAAGGATGCCTCAGATGCCCGACCAACGACGATTTGGCACACTCAGTCAAGAGGCTGTTAGTGAGTAGATAGTCCCCCATAGCGCACAGGGACAGGGTGGGCAGTAGGTGAGGGTATATAACTGGCATAGTACAGTAGTGTGGTATCCCAACAATAGTGTTGCGTTGTTGCCAAGATCTGCCACATGCATTCCATTTTCATCGAGCGTCGTCAAGTTGAATCACCGCCTCATGTCCCTCACGTCTACCTATGCATCTAGGTATGCTTCCCGTCGTACATATCTCACATACACAGCGAAGAGGTAGGTATCACAAGCAAACTGCGCCTCTTTGCTCCCGCACAGTACCACGGTTGAGAATACATGCCGCCAAGCTGCAGTGGCATCCGCGCGTCTGTGTGTCAGGGGCCTTGGTGCATGGCGCCTTTGCCTATCGAATGGGTATATGTATACCCAGCCCTAGGAACAACTGGCAGACTAGGTATCAGAGTAGTGCTCTCCGCCTGGGGACCGACGCCATGGTACAGCTTCTTCCATGTGGCCGGGGGATCTCGTTCATTTGCGCCAGATGACACATTTTTACCAGGTAATAGCGACACTAGAAAACCATCTCGGAAACCCGCTAAGAACTAACCCATCTGACATATTCCGTTTTGTTTTCGTCTTGTATGTTATTGGTTCCAACGCCGGGGCAAAAAAGATGCTACCTAATGCAGGACAAATGCATGAGATCCTTCTCCGGTATTGTCGAGTCTAATTCGCTACACTAGGCTCACACAAGTGTAGCATACTCGATACTGATGACCCACCAAGACAGAAACCTAGACCAGGTATCCCAACCGGCACCTCTGCTGTGCTCTGGGCAGACTCTGGGGTAATCTCAGCAATCGATGGGCGGCCAGAACTTGACTCGTCATGCTCTGCAATATGATTGATCGCTTATGCCCCTCTGCTCCGGGACAGTGCTAGGCCTACAGAATGAAACATGACGGGTGTGGGGGGCTTGGGTTGGGTTTGGCGCGCGTTCGTCCTCGACTATTTCGATAACACGGCAGGGCATGGTCGGTTCAGTTCATGCAATGCCCGCCTAAGCTGACCACAGTAGACAGACTACAATCTTCAGCGGTTCGAAGCGATACATCGCCACATTCGGACGAATGGTGTTTCTCTTGAGTCTATGAATACGCCGATCTCGCTGGAACCATGAGACAGTAGAGCTGCACGTCTACGTAGCCCAAGCCTCGTGTTCTTCAGAGCGGCGAGGGTATACTTGGTGAGATGTTGCTCATCCTTGCTAGCAACTTAACATGATATACACCAACAGGTGTCGTCCAATGCAGGTGAAAAGCAGTGTATTCTGCAATGCCGTCAGGGGGTTTCATTCTGGTCGACAGCATATGATGAACGCAAGGTCGCCGATGCACGGGCACATTACGATTTTCATGTACCAAGCAAGATTGTTTAGTTAGGTGAGAGAGACACCCATTGCCCGATCGGTGATATCTTGGACGCCTGCTATGGGACTGCATTTGTAGCATCATTTCATCGGAAACGCTCATAGCGTCCTGCCTAAAGCGTAGGAAGCAGGAGACGGAATCTCATATTTAGCAAAATGAGTCTCTTCGCTCCGGTTGAAGGCTGCTGCTATAAGAAAGACACCCATTACTATAAGATCAAATAAGGATGCAGATATTCAGGGATGCCACGAGGGACCCCTCCGGCGGTGAGGTTCCGGTTGAGTTGCCTGCCGGGTAAATAGACAGAGCACAAGGAGGCTCGCTAGCGGGCAACGTCGGCCATTACATATAGATTCAATCATCCTTGATCTCTCATTGCCGAGAAATTAGAGAATATAATACACAGTCAAACTTGTAGATCCGAATCTTTAATGAGGCATTGACGGAATGGCTATGTATATTATCATATCTCCATCCTAGTTTATTATTGCTATCTAAAGTCTCTTGTTAGCCATTAGTCCACGAATTCTGAGATTGGATAGACCTAAATTTGTCAGGTACAGATACCGGATACTACACTAGTGAACCAACTAGTAGTAGTGAGATTGTTTCAGGAGCTGTAATTTATGAGCTCGTATAGAGCTCCGGTAAGATTGCAATCAAGTGTTCTGTTTGCTGTTGCTGTTTACCAAACCAGAGGCCAATGCTCATTACGCACATACGCAGCCAGGAGGATGCGATCCAAGTAAACGTAGCATTTTCTGCACAATTACGTGAAGTCTTCCTCGTCTAAGTCGTCTTGTCGGGTGCCATTCATTGCAGCGAGATAAGCTGTCACCGATTCGTCTTCAAAAAGCTGGGTCTTCTGCGAAGGAGTCAGTCTAAGTTGCTCAGCTGCTCATTGCACTAGGTAATTATTGTGGGATAGAATTTTTGGTAGTAGACAAGGAAAACAATATGGTAGAAGAATTCAAAGTTGATCAGGGCGGTAGAATTAGACCTCTTCATTCCCTTACCTCCTGTTCCAGCATGCGAAAAGTTCTTTCAAAGAGATCTTTCTCCAATGCTCTTAACTGTGATGCAGCTCGGGCGACATGCGGTCTCTCGCTTCCAATTAATACCCTCTCTTCCGCAAGGACTTCCAATTGTTGCTGAACCATTCGAAGAGCAACAGTGACGGCGCGGAGACGGAAAACATGGCACAACTCATGCCCCTTTATAAGACTTCCCATTGCTCCAGCTTCTCCCGTGACATCGGTATCCTGCCAGAACATCCTGAGATCGTGTGACCCATCAGTCTCCTGCAAGACTTTGAAGTGTAGGCCGTCTTCATGATTTAGACACATCAGATGAATAAACGGCGCATCCCATTGCGGGATACCGGTGTCACTGTCAGTGATCTTCAAGGTCGGCGCAGATCCGAAGACATAGAGCTTCGCCTTTGCGAGTGGATCATCTTCCATGGACTCTACTGGCAGGACGATACCTTTAGCAGTCGAGACGGGATCAATGAATCCATAGCTGAACAACATCTCGGCGGCTGATTTGTCGTGCCCATAGTCGATGGTGATTTCGTCCTGGACAGGAACATTTGCTCCCTGACGGAGAAGTAGCACCACTTCATCCTTTGAGTTTTCCTCGAAGTAAGCCGTTGCTGGACTGGAGTGATTCGCCAGGTCAAGACAGGGGACCATTGACTCTCCCGACTTGGGCAAGGCTAGCGAGCGAGACCGGTAGAGAGCATCTAGCAATATCCAGTCGCTCAGAGTAATTGCCTCATCAGTTTCGATCAGCACATTCCATTGCACAAGGCTCGTGGTCGCGTCTCGAATGCGATTGAACTCCTTCGTCAACGCAACAAGCTTGGCAGATACAGCAGACTAATGTGCTGTTAGACGGAAAAATGATGATGCATATGCAAGAGCTTACTTCGAGCGAGGTGCCTCTCAGAAGAGACAACTCGGGTTCAGTCCACAACGTGGGAACAGGGACATCATTGGGAAGGAGCTTGAAGTATTGAGTCCAAGCTGTGCTAGCGCCTTGACCACCGGTATAGTCAGGAGAGGAGAGGACGAGTTGCGTCAATAAGAACAATAGGATGTCTCCCCTAAGCGACTAGTGGATAGAAGACTTGTCAACTCGGTGGCTCATCGATGAAGACTCGAGAGTCCTACCTGATGGCCAGCTACGTCGAGGAGTTGGCGAAAGTCTTTATTCTCTTTGGCATACTCTTCGACGGCCGTAGCGGAAAGGATGAGCTCTTTCGGGATAGTGAGCAGGGCCGGTAGTTCGTCATCTTCGTTGTTGAGGTTTGTCTCGGCAATTAAGCCGAGCCCTCGAGCCTCGATGTCTGCGACGCTGACTCCAGTAAAGGTGATGTTATTGAACATGCACCATGCTGGTAGGTTTGACAATGAAAACTGCGCCCTTCGCATATTGATTGGTATTCGATAAAATGAGAATGTCCAGCAGTCCAAGATCGACGAGTATACACACGCACATATATGTATACGTAACTTTAAGGTATAGGAATGACACAAGGGAGGTTTATCTTCTCCCTTATGATTAAGTAATCTACAGTAGGAGGTAAGTAGGCACCTAGGTTAAAAAATACTGATACTCTCAGTCTGAGGCACTGGATGATGTGACGTGGTTACATGCATGTCTCTACTTAGGAGCTTCAGGTTTCACGGCCGTCCTGTAGGGGTATCTACTGTATATAGCTAAATTACTGTACGTATTTCTCGCAGGAATTTTATATGGTCCCCCCCACCAGGAATCATCCCACCTCATTAATTAATTTACCGATAGCGCAATCCACCATCTCCTTCTCTCAACACCGCTTGCCAGAATCCTCTACGCAGAGCGCTCGTCGAACCATGCCGCGGGATCCCTTGATCGGCCTCGTCGGCAAGCCTTCGGCGGGCAAGAGCACGACCCTGAACAGTTTGACCGACGCCACGTCCAAAGTTGGTGGGTTTGGGATCCCCCGCCAGCCTGGCGAGCCGAGCACGACGCTGATCTGACGCCCGCACCACAGGAAACTATCCGTACGCCTCCCCCAGCCTGTCGCCTACGTCTCCCCTACGTCTCCTCTACTTCTCCCCTCCGTCAGGTGAAAACGCGCTGCTCACATTTGACTCGGTGTGCTGCCCAGGTTCACGACCATCGATCCGCAACGTGCCATCGGCTACCTCCAGATCCAATGCGCCTGCGAGCGGTTCGGCGCCCAGGACAGATGCCGCCCGAACTATGGGTCGTGCGTGGACGGCCGCCGCTCCGTGCCCATCGAGCTCCTCGACGTTGCGGGGCTGGTCCCCGGCGCTCACCAGGGTAAGGGGCTGGGCAACAAGTTCCTCGACGACCTGCGCCACGCTGACGCGCTGATCCACGTCGTCGATGCGAGCGGCAGGACGAACGCCGAGGGCGAGAACACGCGGGGCTACGACCCGTCGCAGGACATCGCCTGGCTGCGCGGCGAGATCGTACAGTGGATCAAGGGTAACCTCTGGGAGCGGTGGGGTTCCATCAAGCGGCGCCACGTCGCCGTCAAGGCCACAGCCGTCGACACGCTGCAGCAGCAGTTCTCCGGGTACGGGAGCACGTCGAAAGTCGTCGCGCGCACGCTAGATAAGCTGGCGCTGAAGGAACCGCTCGAGGCATGGTCCGAGGAGACAGTAGACCGTGTCGTGGCCGCCTTCACCGACGAGAAATTCCCAACCGTTATCGCTCTTAACAAGATCGACGACTCAGACGCCTACACGAACCTCATGAAGATCACCAAGCAGCAAGACCCCAACCTGGTCGTAGCTTGCTCGGCTAAGGCGGAGTTGTTTCTGCGTAAGATGGCCAAGCAGGGCTATATAAGGTATACAGAGGGCACCGAGTTTGTGGATACCCGGGAAGATCTCATCGCAGACGGCGATCCGGATGGCGGGGGACTCAAAGAGCTGGATGAGAGGAATAAGGCTACAATCGAGGAATATAGAGATATGATTCTGTTCAGATACGGTTCTACTGGGGTTGTCCAGGTCTTGTCAAAGGCAGCTGAGATATTGGGTCTGGTGCCTGTCTTCCCGGTGAGGAATACGACGAGCTTCAGCTCAGGCTCGGATACAAAGGTCGCTTTCAGAGATTGCGTCCTGGTCAAGAAGAACTCAACGGTAGGCGAGGTTGCTAGAAAAATCATGGGAGATGCCCCCATAGCCTACGTGGAGGGCGTGGGGAGTGTACGCGTATCTGAGGATGCGGTTGTCAGCCCAGGCAAAAACGATGTGAGTTTCGTTAAATTGCTGTATCAAATTCCCTCGCTAATATCTTCACGTAGGTCTTATCATTTAAAGTAGGGAGAGCTTGATGAGACCTCTAGCGTCTCTAACCCCATGGTGCTTGTCCACACGACCCCCAAGGTGCTAGGTCGACTAAATGCTTGGGGTATATATCGTGTAGAATCTCTCATCAACTGTCTCAACTCCCTTTAACAACCACAAATAATGAAACTATGTAAGTCTCTTGCTCGAGCTGTAGTTCGAGAAATCTTAACATGTTCTTCACAGGGGGTAGAGCGTTTCATCGTGTCTATAGACAGATCTATTTGCCTCCCTCAACCACAACCAATTTAAATATAGGGCAGCCTGCGTGCAATGCATCTAGATAACCCTCACCTGATACCTCGGTGTGAGACATCTAGTGTATTCTTAAGGCTTCTATTATCCAGTACGAGTTCACCATCGTCAATTAATTTAGAAAACTGCAAAAGCGCAATGTATGACCATGTTGGGTATCGAAATTCATTCATCGTTAAAGGTATCTAGGGCTCGCAACAAAGTGGCCACAACCGCCCAACAAAACGCCTGAAAGAACCATTTTGGAACTAAAGCCCACCACAGAACAAGAAATATAGTATAATGATGCCAGCCAAGTGGGTCTTTTTCTCTTCGTTTCCGGACCCAATCAACCTAGCAAACGAAGTCGACGCATTTAGAGATGAATCGATAGTGACGAGCACAACAAAGGTGGATTGAAATAGTGATCCAGGAACCACGGATACCCCCCACTCCACGCCGAAAGCGGTATTGGGTTAGGTTGTACAGCGTTGAGTGGTAACGTATGGTGTGATCCCTGGGGATATCCATGATATCGTGCGTTGCCAAGCCCGAGCTCTACTCTTTCTCTGCGCCATCAGAAAGACTAGGGCACTCCGAGTGTCTTGTGAGATGTATTATATGGGTATAGCGCGTTTTGGGTAGAAATCAATCACAGTCTATGGAAAGAACGGCCCGCTTGCTTTGCGCTCCATCTCTTGCGGCCATGATTAATACTTGAGAATGATGTACCTGGATAGCAAGGGAGGTTAGCCGTTAGTCATAGCCGCTCTCATGCTTGGTAGGAGGGGGTAAAAAGGGCTTAGTAGAAGCTCTGTTGTGGGGCGGAGGTATGGATCGCTTGGAACTACGAAGCAATATCGGGTATGTCGGCGGGCTAGTCTGGTCTGTGTGTACGTACAGCGCGTGGATGATGCCGGGAATGTAACCCAGAATCGTCAAGAGGATATTGATCAGCAAGTCGGCACCGCACCCACGCTCGAGGAAGACACCGAGGGGGGGGAGAATGATGGCAAAGATGATCTTGCAGACATCGCTGAGTCCCGTCGTCAGTCAGACCAACACACCAAGAGCCGTAGCGCGCCAATGCGTCGAATTCATTGTTGACATACCTAGCGGTGAAAGCCATCTTAGTTGATTTGGCTAGTTGGGCTCGGAGTGAGGAAGTGGTGCGTTGTCGTCGGATACTGGGGCGAAAATAGATGTAGGTTGGTTTCTCGATCGGTAGTAGAGAAGTAGAGATCTTCTTCTGCAGTGGTAGTCAAAGTTGGAGAAACAGTGAAACGAGGGATGTGACAAGAGTGAAGAGAGTCCAAGTCGGATTGTTGGGTTGGCGGGTGTTTAAATAACAAATCAAACCAGCCCAGCGGTCAGGAATGCCCAAGCCACTGGTGATGCGTGTTAACCGCTTTTGTCACGGATTGTGTTTCCTGGATCTTGGAATATTTCTTGGTTGGCTGGGATGCCACTTGTTTGTAGCGTCCGGTAGTGTGTACGAGTTCTGTACGGGACGGGATCTGTTCGTGGACAATGACGATGATGTGACCGTGGACGACGCTACCGAAATTCTTTGCCCTGTGACAAGCCTAGAGGCACTGCGTCATCAGCCTATCGTGCACCTAGCTATGTACGCATATGTACCCTTAGAGTGGGACTGGCTAAGACGGCCCGTCTCTAGGTAGGTATTTTTGGAGGCAGTACCTATGGTAGTGTACGTCTTCTCAGGTGGGTGCTGTTTCCAGATGTCCTTTTACTGGTTTCCTGGTCTACTAAATATTTCCTCAACAACAAACAGTCTTACACTTGACACTTTGAATTTACTGCTTCTTTCCCTTTCATACATATAAGACCAGCAAATCTGCTAAGTACTTCCTATCTGCTTGGGGAGGATCTTTCCAGGCTACAGTATAGCATACATGTAGGTATGTACACTACTAGCTAGACTCATAAAAGTAGGTAGGTAACCTCATTCTTGATGCCGGCAATCGGCAATCGGCAACATCACCTCTAAGACATCATACTCTAGGCTGGAATGACATCATCGACAGTACCTTGTATACCTACTAAGCCTGCCAGGTAGTCAATTGCGACTTGCATTAGCGCCCGAGCATACGCCACACACAAGAGGTATACAGTACTATACACACATCAGCCACACAATACGTCTGCGGAATGTACCTATTTAGGAGGCTGTGTCTCCTAGAGTACTCCGTACCGCACATACAAAATAGACAGCAGTAAACAAGTGGCTATTTTTAATCTCCAGCCCTTGCACGCCTGAACGACCCGTAAAATAAATTTAATGAGGCAATGGATTGTTTGTTCGCGCATGGTCATGTGGTACCCGCGCTCCACAGGTCTTTATTAGGTGCTATGTTACTGCCGTCGTTGGCCGAAACTTTGAGGCTCTTCTTACCCCAGAGAAATTCGACCCCTACATCATAGCATGGCCAGGAGCTTCTAGCACGCACTCGAGACTTCGCCACAAGCTTATATACATCAATAATAATGAAAATCTAGGCACCATGTTTACGTGAGCCTTCTGATGGTGGCTGTCATCTGGAGGTTACCTAGGTACTCTGCAATCGACATGAGCTTGGACTGGGTAACAATAATGGAATTACAGAAAGTGTATCTTGGTCATTCCTCGCTCTCTTCGAGACGGGGATAGACTCGTGACAGAAACGTTGACTTCACGAAGCTCGGTTCTACCAAAACACATATGCCTTAAATTCATTTTGGCGTCCCTAAACAAGGATTACATACTTCGTACAAGGTCGCTCATCTTCATACAACCTAGCTCATTTGCTTGGTCCCCTCGCTTGGCAGTCCGGAGGTGCCAAGGTGATCGCCGGACAAGGGGCTGGACTACCCAAGCAAAGCAACTACCGGAGAAATAAAGCGCTCTCCTATTTATTATCTCCATAACCTACAGTATTTAGCTATTAATTATACAAGTAGTAATATTAACCTCCGTGAGCGGTAATAGGGAACGCAAACAACCCCTCATGAAGAGGTCAAGTATCGTACATCTCGGGACAAGGAGCCGGCGGAATCCGAATATGGGTTTATTAGTCAGCCTCTTCCACTACATACAGTAATAATTGATAAAATAGACAAGGCCGAAAAGGTCAGGTCATAAATCTCACGCTTTGGGGAAACACTCAGCAGACCGACAACTCTCATCAACATCAGCCATACATCAACCACATAAAAGCCAGACAATGGCCCCTCCGACGCCCCTCCCGACATATGTCTACAAGATCGTGCCGACGGCCCCTCCATCGCCGATCCCCGCGCAATACCCGCTGTCGGAGCTGGACCAGAAGGACGGGTTCGTGCACTTAAGCATAGCGACACAAGTGAGTGCCTATCCCTCCCCACCGCTCCAAACACGCCGCGCTAACATCACCCCCGAGATCCCGATTACAGCTGGACTGTTTTTCAAGGATTCGTCGGCTCTCTGGATCGTCAAGATCCGGTTCAAGCCCGATTTCCACAGTGCTACGACCTGGGAGGTGCAGGGCTGCCCTCATTTGTACGGCAACTTCGGCGCCGACGACGTGGAGGGTATCAAAGAGTTTTCCCGGTCCGAGGGCGAGAGCTGGGGAGATGCGATGGAGAGGCAGAGCGGGTTCTTAGTTTGAGATCCTCTCCGTGAAGGTCTGCAGGCTACTATGTGAAGCATACAGGGGCGAATAGCTACCTCGGGCGGTATGAAAACGGGGCACAACACAATGGTGAATAGAACGCTATAGATGGCTGCACGATAGGTAGTGAATACGTGGTATGATTCAACATCCCGATATCCAGTCTGGGTTTCCTAGATGCTACTGTCTTGTGGACAGTAAAACGAGAGAAGAAAGGGTTGATTTGCAGGAGATAGCTTATATAAGCTACAAACAGCAAGCCATAATCGATTGTTTACACAAAGCCAATAATTCAGGACGAATTCATAACAGCATCACTCTTACAAAAGTCATTAAGAGCTACATTGTTTTGAATCCAATAGAATTCAAAGTTTGGTCATTAAGTATATATATAATATCTCACAGAGGAGTTCTCCATGTCCATCGGTCTGGCTAGATCGTATACGAGAATTTCGCCATCCGGGAAATGTAGGGTGTATTGGGCTCCTTTTTTAAGACATCGCAGCAAGACCTATAGACAGTACTGCGTGTCGACCTCTGAACACCCCCCTGTATCTCTTGCAAAACAAAGCACACTTCTTTAAAAGCCGCTATTAAACCATGCTACGCAAACGCCAACGCTGAATTAACAAAGATCCCCAAACTGAAAACCGCCGTTGAGTATCTCGTCCTATTGCGAATAAGAAACAGATGACCTCTAAATTCTATTTGGTCGCGTCTCGAGATCGTAATCGACGCAATTCGCAATATCTACCTCCATCAAGACCGGTCTTGAGAGCAGCACTGAAGAGGTCAAGTCTGTAGGGCTCGACCGCTTTTAGGTTTTATTCATCAATTTTCGGAAGATGTTGTTTGTCCGCCGCTCATCACTGTCATAATCGCCGTTACCCGCGTACTGGAAGATACTTTGAGACCCGTTTTCCTGGCTCACACTCTCCGCACCAGCCTTCGAGGACACGTGGGATTTCTGGTCTACCAGCTCGGTTGCGCTGTCAGCTGTAGAGAACCTCGAAGGAGGCTTTTCCAGAGAATTCTGGCCCAGGGTTCCCTCGTCAATCTTCCCATGGCTGATAGTTCGCTTATGCTTGCGGAGCAGCGACATCCGCGAGCGGTGCAGTGTCTTGGCAGGGTCGATATGCTCGGCAGAAATAGCGAAGCCCGGGTCGATAATAGCGTCCGGGTGTCGCATCGATGTCGTGCACGAGGCAAAAGAGTCTGGGAAACCAGTGTCGTACTGACGACTCGTCGGTCGACTGTCGTTGGTGCTATAGGAGGTGGTCGACATGCTGGCAGTCAAACTATCCGATGAGAATGTATAGGCATAGGCTCTTGGCAGATCACTGGTTGGTCCGCCCTTAGTCTTTGATAGAGAAAAGAAACCCATTGCAGATCAATCCAACGGAGAATTATGGGAATGCTGATACTGAAGGAGGATAGAGAGATCAATACGGCCCAGCCGTTATATATACAGTTTTTAAGATGGTTTTGAGAGTGTAGTGTCTAGAGAGCTTCTCAGGGGCGACGACAGACAGTTTAAGTGGAATGTGACAGACAATGAACCAAGGTTTGGGTCAGACTTGTCTAGGCTACAATGAAGCAAATGAAGTGAATAAAGCTTTGTTGCTTTGTTCTGGTATAAATTGCTTGTTGGAGAGGTGAGCCGACAAAGGAAAAGGAAAAGGGTCAGCGAGGGAAGGGAGAGTGAAGGTTATCGTGACATGATGCGGGCACGGTGCAGTTTCGGCATCACCTGGCCGAGCTCACTGGCCACCATGATCCCCTCGTAGCTCACTGTCCTGCGTACGCTGCACTACGTTATGTGTAGGTGCAGTGTAGCAAGACAAGAATGTGCAACGGGCATGATTTGATGCAGATGGCCGGCTCCAGTCGGAAATCGGCAACTTTGCATGCATGGGTTTGCTGGCGGCTTGGACGGGCGCGTAATGTCATGAGTTTGCGTGGGCTGCGCATTTGCCCCCTTGAGATGACGACGGGTTTCAAATAATAACAATCATGATAATGTGAATGCCTGCTCACCTGAATGATAGGCCCACGTCAACTCAGCACAGCACTGTGCGGTAGGTAGACGAAACCGCCCCGACAGTCTGGAATGAGGGTTTCAATGCCAAGAGCTCCGATAGCTGGGCACTTAAAAGTATACTAGGTACTTAGCGCTGGGCTGGGGTCGTTTAGGGCGATGGGCATTGTATCCCCAGGCAGCACCGTTCTGTAAATAGTAGGTAGAGGGCGCTACAGGAGAGCGCTAGACAGGGAAATATAGGGTTGACAGGGGCTCAAAGGTCAGTGGAAGATGCCGGAAGTGCCGAGTGTGATAGGCGATATAGGCATCTGTGTTAAGGAGTCTGTAAGGTAGGTAATCTGTTCACTCTGTGTACAAAGCGCAGGACATGAGTAGATTACCTCGCTCAGTATGAATGGAGACGGTGAATAAAGACGGAGAAGACCAGGAAGTAGTAGAATGTGGGAAAAGCCGATTTTTTATCATTGTCGTCCAAACAAAGGCCCGGTCTTCAAGACAGGTAATCCTGTACTCCCTACATACTACCTAGGTATGTAAGTAGGTAGGGTAAGTAGCCGTCTACTACACCCTGGGTTGCCGTACTTCCGACATTTGGCTCCTCCAAGTGCAACTATACACTACGTATACTAGCAGCCTGTATGCTGTGCGTCACCACAATAAGCTCCAACTAGCCTCTAGTTACGAACGGACGAACGGGCCTCACAAGAGGAGTTCAAAGACCCAGACCCAAGGCAGGTGGGTGGTCACCCCCAGGCTACCAAATGAAGCTGAAGGTTGAAGTCCTCGAAGCAGAGTCCCTCGGCGGCTTGAATATCGGTCTGTTGCTCACACCCTTCCCTGGTAAACAGGAACGGAAATAACGACGAACAATTCTTTGTTCCGAGAACTGTAATCTCACTGGGACCTGCATGTTCGCGAGGTTACCGCTAACCTATATGTAAGTGCTAAGTAATCAGCCAGTACCTGTTCTTCGCTGTCTCGCTGGGTTATTATTATTAGCACTATCTATAGCAGCCAGCCACCATCATTAGCCGAAGCTAGTCACCTTTGGTGGACAGTAACAACAACCCTTTCTGTTCTACGGACACGGTCAAAGACAAAAAGGAAGAGAAGAGAAAATGAGAGACATACCTACACTACGTAGAGAGAGAGAGAAGGAGAGGGCAAAGGTAGGTTGCTGGCGGTGTAGGTATCTTGCATGCGCCATGCAGAGTAATCTAGGTACGCTACTCGTAGAAGGAGCATATGCTGATTTATGATTGGCTGTACATCTAAACTACTGTACCTGTGTGTACATAGTACGTAATATGTATAGATGCTATAGGCGTGTCCGGAAGCTCGGCTTCGCACATTAGTACCTACTGGTTTGTCTTGTACATGTAATACTGGTTACGATGAGGTGGACGCCATGAGTTGATATTCGCAACTAAAAAGCGAATCCACTACATCTTTATTTGCTAGGCTAACGTTAGTCAGGCTATACTTAGTATATATTATATATTCCTTACGGCAACTCCCTGTCCGCTTGGAACCATCCATCTAAGTTTCGTCGTATCTTACACAGCCTAGAGATAGGTAGATGCATGTCAGTCATACGAAACTTAGTCGGAGTATCCCATCCAGACGGGAGGTATTTATCGAAAGTCAATCTCAACAACACCAAACAAACAACTCGGGCAACTGTAGTAGCCCTGCTCTATAACAGATCGCTGCCTTCCCGATCCAGGTTTCCTTCGAGGCCACATGCCGTTCGAAGCGACTACGACGAACCTTCGTGTGGATGAGAGCATTCTTCGGGTTGTACCGGTGGGTCTCATCCAGTCTCGAAGGCCTACCTTTGACGACCAAGAAGTCGATCTTCACAACAGAATCCAACACTGGCTAAACCAATTATTCGCCGGGCGAGTTTATTAGTCGAGAATGCAAAACGGTAAGGGTTTGGGGCTTTGCTGTCGGTCAGGATCTGAGGTGATGAGCACTGTACTGTGACACGGGTCATGTGTTGAAATGGATTCGTGCGATGTATCATCCAATCGTGGTCGGTTGAGGTAGGTGAATGAAGTCCCGATATCGTGATGATCGCAAACGCCTCACGGCATACAGGTGGCAAAAAGGTAGGAAGAACCCAACCGCAAACATTCACATGCCACAGGTACCTCTTCTTTTGGTTCCTTGATCGTGCACATAGATACTACACATAGATACACTGGACACCTCTTACAGGACGCCTACCAGGTCTATGATGCTACTATATCGTACATAGAGGTTCTAGAAAACTCTATATTTTAGAGGCATGACGTCATCTTGTCACACACGAATCTTAGCATAATACAGTCCCGGTGTGTGCCCCTCCCTCTCGATAGATGCTAGCCGCGACGGGGATGTCCCTCAAGAAGAGGCTAGACCCGTCCAATTCTCATCGCATTAACTAAGTAGCTAAGCTTCCTACCTATCTAGACTGCAGCATTAGATCACCTTTTCAAATACAGCCCAGATACTATCAAACGAGTTCATGGGCAGTTACTCTCCACCTACCTATCTAATCCTAAGAAATCCGAAGTATTGCTGTTTCAAGCACCACTCAAAATGGACCCATCGTTTGAAGAAGTCATGGAGAGCCTGAGTGCGATGCAAGATAAAGCCAATGAACAACATCGCGTCGCGATGACAGAAGCGAACGTACCTCTTGCGACGTTGGGCCGGGAGCACGCGGGCGCCATGAGCGAGGCGGATGTGCAGCTCCTTAGCTTGAACCATTTCGAACAGGACGCTGCTGTACATAGCGAGCGACTGCGCTCTCACGTCAGTGAATACGAACGCGAGATAGCCGAGGCGGATCGTCGATTGAGGAGCCTAAGTTCTGACCTGAGTTCTAAGGGTGAGCGTCCCCGCGCCGGGAGTCAGTAGAAAATTCGGTGTGAGCTTTTGGGGAAGTTTCGTGGGTTTAATCTGATGCAAGACAGCAGACAGTGTAAGCGTACGACAAACGGTGCGCAAGACTACTTAACCACGGTTATACGAGCGACGGGAATATCAGTGTACTGCTCATTGTGTATTATTATTATTATATTTTCACACAAGTCTCTGTATCCATTCCGTCTTATATGGACCCTACTATACAGAAGAAATAGCAATCGCCGTCCGAGACTGAAGCTAATGAGTGTGAAACCTTTTCCGAGTTATTCAATTTTTGCGTATCGTGTAGATCTCTCACACCCGAGCAGATTAAAGTCCCAATCGTCAATCGTTCATTGCGTAAAAAAAGGCAAAAATAGAAAACAAGTGTATCCAGCATGCCGCTTAATGTTTATCAATCAAGTATCCCTGGTCGATCATGTTAAACTCCATCCCTAAAAACTCCACGTATCAGAGAAAAGGGGACTATAATTGCGTCGACACTTCGGCGACGGCTGACTCATGATTGTCTAGGACACCGAGGTTCAGAAGGAAGACTACGGGAAATAGGAGAGGGTGTGCTGGGGAGGGATAGGAGGATCTGGCGATATGGGATCTAGAAGAGGAGGAATCACTTACAACAGAGCCAAGGTCAAATCACCGTGAATGCGCGCCTTCAACGTAACCTCGACCTCGAGATTCAAGTCCAGCCTCAGCTTTAGGGTATCGCTCTTGCCACCGTCATTTTGTTGCTGCATTTGCTGCTGCTGCTGGTATTGCTGCTGCGGCATCATCTGCTGCTGTGACATCGGAGGCATCATCTGTTGCTGTGGCTGCTGCTGTTGTTGTTGTTGCCTGCGAGCCATTTGTTGACCGTGGTCCGTCTCATCGTCCGGCTGGAAATCTTGCCGGCGACGGTTCCGGCGACGCTGACGCGCGGGACGCGAGAGTGAGCCGTCAGAAGGTGCCGTGGACTTCTCTCGCGTCTGGGGGCGTTGGTTTTGCTCCTCGCGCTGCTCTTGCGGCTCGGGCTCTTGCTGAGGGGTTGGGGACGAGGTCCTAGATTTGTCTTCGCCGCTAGAGGACATTATGTCTGAGCGTGCTATTGTTTTCTTGGTGCCACGTATATTTTATATAAGTATTAGTTTGATAAATCGAGCTTCGAGTTGTTCAATACACGTAACCAACGATCCGAAGGGCAATATATGAACAAAAACTTAGATTAAGAGGAAAGCTCTAACTCGCGTGAAAATGAAGGGGTGGACAAGTCCTAAATACCAGTCTAGTCCACCCATACAAAAAATCAAGCTACAGGACCCTACCTGCATTACAAGTCCGTGCCTCTACCTACGCTGTCCGTGGTTTGGTGTCATATCGTACTACCTCAACGTCACAGCTGAGGATGTGAGATAGGTAAATCCTGATTTTGGCGTCACTAAAGCGGTTACGGATCGAGATCACGGAGAGTTGTGGGCACTTACATCATGCGCCACACCAATTACGCCGTAGGCATTGTGCTAAGCCCCGACCCCTGCTTCTCCTTGGCGCCGGGGTTTGGGTAAGACACTTGAGGAGATCCCTGTAAGTGAGTGACGCTTTGTTCCTGTCATCTAATACGTTCATTCCCACATGGAGTGTAGGTGTTAGGCTTTGATTAATGGCCAAGTAGGATAAGAGGGGTATAGTAAGCATGTATCATACGACTGACATGGGCAACAGCATGCGTTAACCTACTGTAGGTGTGGCTGAATTTGCTGCTGCTCAACATATTTAAGGCTGGCCTAGGTTCAGGATAAGTTTTGGTTGAATGGTTGAGGGTATAGGATGAACTCAATGACCCAAACCACCACTGCCTGAAAATCGCCACTTTATAACTTCATGAGATTGTCCTTTGGCTGATACCACAGAGAGTGTCGGGTCTTTCAGCAAAGCTCCTCAATACTGTAGAGACCAAGGGCAACTTTGGAGAGAATCATATATGCTCGTATGAAATAACCCTACGAGCTAGCTAACTTCGACGAGGGTTCGAATTCCATAACCCCCTACTTACCGAATTACACCACCGTCACCTTGACTCTCAAGCAGAAAACCTAGAGTATCGCCAGTTAGCTCAGATGGCATTTTTAGTTGCCCAAAGAAGAGAAATAGGCAAGTGCCAATGAGTTAGACTCAATCCTATTGATGTTACTAGAATTTCTATACGCTAGACCCGCTAAGATCTCTTTACGCCGAAAGGTTTAACGAATCACAGTGACTTCAGTAGTAGATCGAAACGCTTGTGCAGGTGACTATATAACAGATCGCCTCCTAAATGATTCTCTTTACATACCTCATTTATGACGACATTAATATTGGCTTCATCGTAGAATGTAGGTAGGTAAGGACAATTGGCCCTTGGTGTCGAAACAACAGCTAAAATCAGCTTGACAATTTCGATTTCAATTTCTTCAAAATGACCATGTCAAAAGGAGTGATTAACACTTAGTTAGGCTTGTAGAAATCTTAGCTGTTCTCTGACAAGCCAACTAGTAGTCGTTTAACTGTAGTTTCGAAAAGACTCCTCGTTTTGATTAATAGTGCGCAACGTTTGGAGAGCATGTACGGACTGAGCTCTCGAATAACGTAGGGGTTGGCTAATAGACGATTTTCGAAAATCTCATCAACATGTTCTATAGCTAGCAATCTTATGAAATTGCTAATCGCCCGTTAAGCCCGATAAGTATTGGAAGAAGTTATAAAAATACTTGGCAGACCAGTTGCTATTGAGAATGCACCTGGTTTTCTCGGTTAACAGCGTCCTAACAGCAGAGACATTATCGTAGTCTGCAATAGCAGCTATAGTTGATAAATAGCTCGTAGACAGGAATGAAATTAAGGAAATTTCATACCGGGATATATTAAGACCTTACCGACTTTCTTTCCTAACTATTCTGTAGTGCCCATCTGATGTATCATAGGTAATCTGTTAAAAAATGTCGGAAGCTGTATAATAGGACCAATAGTAATCGCCAATATATATAAAATCGACCAAACACTTAACGCTAGGCAGGTCGAAGGATATTTTAATTTCTTTGGTCTATACTTCCTATGTCACCTTCGTTTGACTGTTTGTATTATGGGCTGTCATGGCATTGGAGACACCCCGGCTCAAGTCATTAAATTGCCATGAGGTAATCGCTGATTAGTTATTAGCCCCGATGTTGGTACGGGGCTGGTTGCTCACATTCATATAAACAGGCACGATACGTGGGGATCGTGTCGTTTTCTATGTTCTATCTCATCACCAAGCCCGATTATCGAGGGCTATAACTAGAAAACCCCAAGTTCCTATCTGGGCTTGAGCACAAATGATCCTTGTCATGATTGTGTATACGCAGTATGTAGTATACTTATAGGTATATTACATAAGCAAGTCGCAAGCCCCTTAAAAAAAGTGAAACACAAGAGAATCCCTGTTTTAACCGCATCAACTCATTGAACTCATTGAACTCATCGAAGATGAACTCTGTTCTTGACAATTTCCTGGTCAATAAGATTCCAATTAACACCCTCGTTTTTACTACGCAAGCCGCCATGTCCGCCGTTCTAGCATGCTGTCATTGATTACGCAAGGTTTGAGCACTAGCAGGCCGATGCGTTCCCAGCATGTAGTTATGTTAGCTGCCGACTGCTGTTTCTGCTCCTGCTCCTCCTGTCGTTGCTCTTGGACGACGAGGACGTGCGTGTACGCGTAACCGTACTGCGGCTGACACTGGTTTCCTAGTACGATACCTGTCCACGGCTTTTGCAGTAGAGCCGATTCCAAGGAGCCGGTGCCGCTGTCGTCCTTCCGAGTTTGTGAAAAATAGCCCCAACACACGACATCGCCAGCGCACACCATACCCGTCCACTCGCCATTTTTCTCGCGGATCTGGACCGTAACTTCGCCGGCCGTGATCTCCAGCATGTGTTGCTGGCTGGACCAGAGGTCTTTGCTGTTCTCGTCAGCCGTGCGTAATAGGTCGTAGTAGCGGTTCCATGGCACGGCGCCGCTGTCTTGGCCGCGGGGAACAACGGATATGTCAATGTCAAATCCGTTAGCGCGGCCGCCGACAGGCTCAAATGGGTTGCTCTCGACCACGCCCTGCCATCCCGCCCACGACCAGCTCGGAAAGCCAGGCCGCCGGAGGGCCGGCTGTTGGAGGTCCCAGCAGAGCCCGTCGACAAAACCATTGAGAGCCAGACGAGCGGCCACAGTGCTGTCACCGCTACTGTTATCTTCGCTGTTAGTGGATAGAATGGGCACGCCGCACACATGGTACACAGGCCTGCCTTCGCGCTCGGCAAACAGCTGGAGGATCCCGAGCATAGCGTTGAGCGTGTCTGACGGCAAGGACAGCTCTCGCATCGAATACTCTCTTAGGAGGCCAAAGAAACCCATCCCGTTGTTCTTGGGATCCGTCCCAGTGTGTGTATGGACTTGTACATCCAAAAGGGCTTCATCAAGCGTCGCTTATAGCTGGACATGTCCCGTTCTACGGCCGGCGGCAAGCGCAACGCTTCGCGGCAGAGCATATCACGACACTCATACGACATCTCGTACTCCGAGAAGTAGAGGCGGCGGCGTGCGAGAAGCCCCTCCTGGTAAGTCCATCCCCGTGTGGCCCAAGTCGATTTCGAGCCGATATGCTGGGAGGGGTCTGGCGGGATGCACACGAGCGCGTGGCCTTGAACGAGCGCGCTGGGCTGCTGGGCGTGGCGTGGGCGCCCCGGGGCGCCGGGTAGGCCTGCCGACGCGTCTGTACCGGCCGCCGCCACTAGAGTCACGTCGGCATTGGCGTAGACAGTATGCATGTGCCGCAATTGTTCTTGCTTGACCAACTCGTTGCCCGTCTGCACAACGCAATACCGGTCCACCCATAGGTACTCGTAGCCGAGCTCGAGCGCCACACGGATCGCGTCTTCGATGGTGGCCTCCACAATACCACTACCCTCCTCGTCAATACTATGTTGCTGCTGCGATGACTGGCTAGGCTGCGGCTGACCCCAGACGTAGCTCAGAGCCGCATACAACGGCGTACTACCGGCCCCGAACTCCTTCTGTTCCACAATACGTCGCGAGGCACATTCAATGAGGCGGAAATGCGGTACGGCGGCAAGTCTGCGCGGGTTGCACCGGTGTGAGTGGTTCTGACGACAGCATGTGATCCAGTCCTTGGCCGCCCTCAGGTCGCTCCTCGCAGCTAGCCGTGGGATGGTCACGGCGTTTACTTTGTCCGGGCAGTTGGACCCAAGGCGGCCGATCAGGCCCGTGGAGAGGGCTTCTTCGACAACCCAATAAGACATCCATGCGTACTTTGGTACCTCTATTACAGCGAGCACCATGGTGTCGATCCAAGGCTCCCCAAACCGGCGCCAGTGAGCCGACTGCTCGTGGCAGAGCCAGGATTGTGTGGTTGAGAAGCTCATTAGTTTATACTTCTTACGGACGCCAGAGCGAGGACGCACGGCAGCGATTAGACGACACAGAGGACAGGGCCTCGTCTCCCAGGTCTCGTCCACCGTGCCCAACTTGGCGATGTCGCGTCCTCCGTGCTCGGTATGACGGTTTGAAAAGGCGGCATCCAGGTCGATTGCGGCGCACGTTCGGCATAGACTTGCTACGCTTTCCGCCGCCCACTCGCCGACGTATTCCTGTTGCGAACCCAAGAGCAGGCGGTATGTCCTGGCGAGATCTATTATCAGCCTGTTATTCACCGGGTCTATCATCCCATATCTATCGAGGCGGACGTTGGAGCTTGTTGAGCTGCTGCGGCTGCTATGAGATGATAGCCGCCGGGATTGCTGTTGCTCTTGCTGTTCTTCTTCTTCTTCTTCTTCTTCTTCTTCTTCTTCTTCTTCTTCTTCTTCTTCTTCTTCTTCTTCCTGTCGTTGTGGAGGACGCCCTACGGTAATCGGTTCATTCACTAGGTCTTCTATGCCAAAATCACTTCTATTACATCGCACAGGGTCGTTCGACGGGACAGTCTCGTCAGGTAAGACCGCCTCGTTCGATGTTGTAGCGCCACGTGCGCGCAAAAGCGCCATGACGACTGTATTGCCTATCTTTTGTGCGCTGGCCAGGGGACTGAGGCCATCCGGCCCTCGTCTGTTCACGTCGAGGTCCGCCCGCTCGAGTAGAAGCTCGACGTATTCGCTACTGCGGTAAGACGAGATGGCCAAAAGCAGCGGAGTTAACCCCTCAGTATCCTCGGCGTTGGGATCAACGGCCGGAACACGAAGCAGCCGCCGCACTACTTCTTTGCGCTTATCTATATCGTGACCATGGACATCGTTCTTTATAAACGCCCATAGTAGCGGGCTTCGCCCGGTCGTGTCTCGCGCATCCGGGTTAACGCCGTTGGCTGCGAGAAGGATGTTTACGTGCTCAACAAGGCCATCCTCGGCAGCAAGGGAGAGCGCCGTCCGCCCCATGTTGTCGACGAGATCAACATTAATACCTGGGACCCCAACCAGCATCTTCATTACTTTTACCGATTCATCGCTAGAATAGCCTGCAGCCGCGGTACATAGTGCTGTCCGGCCTCGCCAATTCTGGACGTTTGGGTCGATGCTTGCTATTTTTAACAGCTGCTTGACGATCTTCACATTACTTATCCTAGCAGCCGCTATTAACGGAGTGTCTCCGCCGCGGCTCTTACCGTTCGGGTTGATGCCGGGTGCGGATAGCAGCAATTGAAAGACGTCCTTACTCCGGCTGGAGGCGGCTGCAGCCGTAAGCGCTGTCTCCCCGTCGTAGTGATTTCCACGGCTGGTGGTGTTCTTGCTGATAGCATTAACATCGACTCGCCCTGTATTCAGCAGCACCCGCACCACGTCCGAAAAGCCCGAATCGGCTGCCACTATCAGCGGCGTATTCTGGTGACCACTCTCTGGGTCTGTTTCCGGATGCGCTAGAAGAGCTGTAACAAGTCCTATACTTCCGTATCTGGCCGCGTAGGATAGCGGTGTATAGCCGTCTGTCCCCATGGAGTTGGGGTTGACCTGGCCGCTGGCAAGCAGCCTGCGAACCACGCCCTCATACGGCTGCCACCTAGCGCGGCGACTTGCAAACATATCCCTCCGGTTCATGCCTGTGAGGCGCCTAATGAGGGGTGACCCCCTGGAGATACGGTTGATCCCACTGCTGGCAAGTAGCCTGTGAACCGCACCCTTGTATCGCTCCCACCTCCCGGGGCGATCTGCAGGTGTATTTCTCGGGTCCACGGCCCAGATGAGCGGCGTTCGCGCCTCCTTGTCTTGGCTGTCCGGGTCGACCTTTCCGGTCGCCAGCAGCTCGGCCACCACGGCCTCGGAAGCACGCTCGGCTGCATGTGACAGAGCAGTACGCCCGGCTGCGTCCTTGTGGTCGGCCTCTACCCTTGCGTCGGCTACGAGCATTTTAACCACATCAACAAATCCTTCCTTGGCCGCCAGAATAAGTGCCGTGTCACCAGAGCCCATACTAAGACCTGGCAAGATCCCTTCTGTGTCCAGTAACAGACGGACGATACTTGGGTCGCCCCGCGTGGCCGCCGCCATGAGCGGGCTCTGTTGGATCTGGCTGTTCTCGGCTCCGGTGTATGAACGGACCGCGTTGTATGAATAGACCGTGTTGACGTCGGCGCCGTGATTGGCCAGAAGCTCTCGGACCAGCCTGTAGCACCCACCAGCTGCGGCGAAGACGAGCAGCTTCGAAGCAGACTCAACGGCATCGTTGGCTGTGTCGTTAGGCCCTCCATCGCTAGAGCCCGCGTTATTAGAAGAACCCTTCCCTAGGTCACACCTATTAAGCAGAGCCAAAGCCGCATCTTCGTATCCGTCGAGAACTGCTAGTCCTAATACACTCTCATTCTCGTTAAACCGCGAGCGTGTTTTCGCGAAGGGATCAACGCCGTCGAAGCTCGCTAGCAGGTTCGCTGTTTCTCTATGGCCCTGCTTTAGGGCGATGACGAGGGGAGTGTCTAAGGCGTTGTCGCTGGGGAGCGTGACAGGCCTCGGGTTCACATCCGACAGCCGTCCGCTCGCCAACAACAGGCGCACGACGGCGGTGTGGCCGTGTTCGGCGGCAAGCCACAACGGCGTCGCCTGACTGAGGTCCTGTAAGTTAGGGTTGGCGCCGTGGGGGAGTAGCTGCGCTACCACGGCGGCGTGGCCCTTTGTAGCGGCGAATAGTAGGGCTGTCTCTCCATAGTAGTCGCGTGCGTCAACATCGATATCCGCGCTGGTTAGGAGCACCGCAACCACCGGGGCGAGCCCGTTCTTAGCAGCCCAAAAGAGCAGCCCCCAGTCCTTGGTGTTGCTGGCTGACTTTAATGCCTGGCCCATGCCGGTCACCAATGTCCTCGATTTTAACAGGAGGAACAACTGGAGTGAAATGAAGCGCTCTTTTGCGTGGCTTCTTTTCTTCTTATTCTTTCTCTTTCTTTTTTTTTCAGCTGAACGTCCCAATCTGGAATACCCCATGTTATGTTCTTATTTGGCGAATAACCTCAGTCCTAGTTACATAAGCAGGCTGGAGCGCCCTACGGCTCTGTATGAGTGAGTCCTTTTCGGCAGCTTCAGGCAGCGCTCCCTTTCATACACAAGGGGGCGGGTGATCAGCTACAATAAATTCTAGAATAAGTGTTAGAGAGCAATTGATACAGAGCGAAGGGATAGCTTGTATAAAGCCTAGTAAGTAGTAGGTGAGTCCCAATTGAGTAATCAGATGAATGCTAACCTCGTTGAATGCTAACCTCCTTCCCAAGGGCTGAAGGATGTCCTAGTTTACCAAGATATCTTCTAGATAATACTATGACTGGCTCCTAGGATAGCAGGTTAGTAGTCACCTAATGACCTCCGCTTCGCTATCGTCGGTTGTTCTGAAGACTGGAGCCTGATACTTAGTATCAAGGGAAATGAGACTGCACACGATGTAGAACTGAATAAGTTATAAGTAATTAGTTGTGATATCACTAGCAATAGTCCGTACATTACCACGTGTCTCATAGCTACAGATTGTATGGCTGTGTTGGTGAGGAGAAAATCAAGAGTGCTGAACTACTAGTATGATATATCCCGTCGTCGAATAACAACATTCTCTGCCTAATAAGCTTTCATAAATTTTCTTCAGGCTAGTTACCTTACAATCCATATCCCTCGGAGCCATGACGTGCATCCCTTAGATTCTGATGTGGCGCTGGATTTATCCCATTGCTACCCTCGAGCTCTGACAGAAGGGAAAGATGGGGGCTATGAAAATTCTCAGACGGCGAAGTACTCAGTCCGGTGGCTCGAGGATCATGCGAGGACCGGTTTGAATTGGGGACGAGGAATGCGGCTTTCTCAGCTGGTGGTTCTGCAAATCAGTAGTCAGTGACATTGTAACCCTGGCCCCCTGCCCACGTGTACGTTCCATTTCCTGTGTTTGTACACCATAGATCGCATTGAAGTGGATATTATTCACCTTGGAAGAACCCATTTGATTGTATTGTCTGTTCATGTTCAGAGTGCTTTCGAGCCTGTTTCCTCCTCTCTACCCATAGATAGGCTGTTATGACTAATAACAGTACCACGACGCCGGCCACCGAAATTCCAGCAATCATTCCAGCCCGCGCACTCGTTGAATTCGGGGCTGAACTCTCAGTTCCTGCCGGTAGCATGCTTGTTATCGTTGCGCTCGAAGTAACGGTGGTAGCGGGGGCTGTTGTCGTCGTCTCTGGCAACATCAATTGACTTGCATTTTTCGGATCTTCGCTCAAAATGGCGGGGACGAGATGACCGGCCGAACAGCCATTATTGCACGGGTTGTTCGTGCAACAGCCCAGGAAGGGCGGCAGCGCATCGTCGCATGTGTACCAGCTGCTGCTATTGAAAGGATCGGCGCAACTCTGGGGTAGGAACATGACGCCGCTATCAGCGCTGAAACTGGCGTTGAAGAGTTCCGACATTGGGCACTCGCCGTTACGTCCCGGTGCGCAAGGATCCACGCCGCAGCAGCCCACGAATCTTGTTGGCGAGTCCTGGCATATATAAAAGTTGCCACCCGTTGGACAGGATAGTCCGAACTTGACGCGCGGGTCGTCTGAAGCCGTCATTGTCCTTCAGAGCTCGCAATATGAGGAAGAGAGCGGCGTAAGCGTGGGCGGGGAATGGTGTGAATTACAGGACCTGGTAATCAAAGTCTGAGTGATCTTGACTTCAAGAGAACAGAAAGGACAAGGAGATAGTTGACTAGGGCACAACGAAGAAGCCTCGCTGACTTATAAGTCGAGTTCCTACGGTAATAACAACGGGCGATGCCTCTCTCACAATAACTGATATTTACACATCTGCAAAGCCTCACTACGCACGAGGACTTACCCGAGAGATATTTCATCTTATATTCCAACTGGCTGGTTCTCTAATTTCGCCGAGACAGTTGTTGGTGGTGGCGCATGGTATAGCTGCACAACAGGCACTATTTATTGAATCCCTGCTCCGGAGCCTTGTTCGACGGCTACGTAGTTCACCCCATTTTAAAAACAGCCCCGCAGACTCGCTCCTAACTGCTCACCTTCTACGGCCGTAGCCGGAGCTGTGTGGGAATCAGAGCACGGCGTAGCGTAGACCAACACTCGTCGAAACTAATCCACACCTACACGAACACTTGGCTACCTGTAATCTTAATTTTACCTGCTCCGAGGTGAGCCAACGTGGTAGAGAGACAGCCAACCCTTCTATTCACCAGAACGTTCTTCCAAGTCAGCAAGGATGGCTGAAGCTGCACGGTAAATGTAAGTGAGGCAGGTAGGTGGCTAGTCATATGAGGCTATGCTACTGTGAACGAATGCAGCATACCGGTATCCCTGGGTCATACGACTTAAATTGTGAACCACATTCGTAGAACAAGCCTATATATAGCTGTAGCCTTCTTCATTTCTCCCATAAGGTAGCACATTAGGTAGTTTATTGGCACTTAGAATGTGACAGGCGTGACATAGGACAAATTTTACCGTCAGAGGTTCTTGTCGGAGATCTGCTACGTCCTTTTTACATGTCACTTATAGCGAACCATTTGATATATCATCCCCTCCTATATTTTTAAACTTGATATAAGGTGTTCCTATAGGCACCAATGTCTGTATACACTGACCAGTCGTTTGTTTACTCCTTGTGGCGTATGGGATGTCAGACCGCAGTATGGTAGGTCGCATAGAGCTTATGGCGTTAATGGTGGCGTCAATCAATTCTCTGCTTCGTACTGAGACTGGGCGGCACATCATCTTCTCCTGTTCCCCAAGTCGTGCTCTCCTTGGGACCAAGAGTGAGTTCGAGAGTACCGCCATTTAAGAAGAAGTCGTGTGTTAGGTAATTTCTAGTATACTTCTTCCCATCTAACTTGGCACTCTGGATGTATATATTCTTGAACGAGGCGTCGAAATTTATGTTCTTAATGGTCGCCGTGTTACCGGTGACGCCATTGGTGATTGACACCGAAGGGAAGAATGGAGGCGTGATAAAGTAAACATCTTGACCAGGGTTTGGGAATATTCCTAGCATTGCGAGGGCGACGAATGATCCCATTGCCCCTGAGTCATCATTTCCAGGAATCCCGGCTGTCGTGGTGTTGAATTGGCTCGGGATATAGTAGTGGGCTCGCTCTGCCGATTTGGCCGGCCGGCCAGCATAGTGGTACTGGAAGATGGGGAGGAAGCTTTGCTCATCCCCGACATAAAGGAGTCCGCTTTCGTGAAGGAAATCAAGACGGCTGACGAACGTGTCGGGACCGCCCAGGGTGCTAATAAGGGTAGCCATATCGTGCGGGGCGAAAAATGTGTAGAGCCAAGAGCTACCCTCGTACGTTTCGTGACCATTTGGGTTGAGATAGCAAGAGTCGAAATTGTTCAGCGGTGAGCAAAAATTCGGATCTTGGAAACCGAAGGTAGAATTCAAGAACTTTGGTTGTAAAAAGCCAGTGAAGTTGGTGTCAACGCCGTTGATGGATGAAGTTTGATCCGGCTTGTAGAGGTTTATCCAGTTACCAGATCTTTCGGTATACTTCTCATAATCTTCCTTCTTTCCTAGTATTTCTGCAATCTCGGCGATACAGAAGTCGTTATAGGCATATTCGACTGTCCGTGATATACTCCGTGTGAAAAGGCCGTTCCCATAAGGGTCAAAATCATCTGCGGGGATATAGCCAAGATTCTTCCAGCTGTACAGACCACCCCGGCCTTCATAATCCCAGACTTGACTTGAAATTGTATCAGTACTACTTGCAATATTCCCGGTCCTGCAGCGGCTGCGTTAGCTACTTACGGCTCAACTTCTGCATCTTTAATCAGTGCTTCATATCCTGTATCCCAATCAACCCCTTGCGTGACGTTCTTGAGGTATGAATCAACCAATACTATATCAGCGTTCGAGCCACCTTGTGTCCAACCCTTAGACAAGCTCATTCGGCAGTCTGGGAGCCATCCCTCATGCCGATAGATATCGATCAGGGAGCGGATCATGAGACTCTGTGAGTACGGGTCAACTAATGTGATAAAAGGGTGGATTGATCTGAATGAATCCCAAATGCAATAGTATGAGTCGTAGTATGGTTCATTGCTCTCCCATAGCGGATTTTCACCGGTGTAGTCTTGTGGGCTGATCATAGCCCTATAAACACCGCTCCAAAATATAGTCTGCAAGTCACTCGTATCAATAGTGCTAGTCGAATTGGCAGGGCTGCTGGTGTCGATTTTAATCACACCGAGCTTTTCTTTCCATGCCTTCTCGGCTATTTCGAGAGTATTCTGGAAGCTAAAGTCCGGGATCTCGGCTTCCGCGTTCTTACAAGCCTTTTCAGAACTGATAAACGAAAGACCAACCCGTGCCGTCAGCGCCCCGCCAGTTTCGACTTCCTTGAACCACAAATACTTCAATGCTGCAGGTTAGTAATTGTTACTTTGAGTGTGATCTGGTTCGCACAGTAGTAGGTTTCGACAACCCGATTTTGACCCAAGGAGCATTTGTATCTTTGTATCTCGGAAGCCGCTGAAACAAGAAGAAAGTGACTTCAGGGATTACTCACTGTGCCAGCAGGAATTGGGGGGGAGTTGCTGTCTTCTTGAACGGTAATATTCTTCGGCTCACTACCGGCCCGAGTGTTGATGAATACACCGGTGTCCCGAATTGACCCTCCTTTAAAATCCGCGCAGTAGTGAAGAGTATACGTTCCGATACCAAATGATGGATTGAAGGTGCCTGTTCCCGTCATCCGGCCAGTTTCGGTATCTACCGATGCAGTACCATTCTTACGAGTATTGGGAAGATCAGTCAAGTCGATGAATAGGAGAGGACTCAGCGGTCCATCGACTGTAGTGTCACTCGTAGCATTGCCGAAGAAGGTGAATTTATATAAAGCCGTACGGTTTGCTGCGGTGATTTCGGCCTTAATGCCGGACTCTAGGCCAATTGTGAAGTAACCCGGGCGTGCAGACACGCTCCCTTCAACGACGCCGATAGATCTCTGGCTTTTTGGGAATACACAGCCGTTCACGGTGTCATTTCTACAGCCGGGATGCACAAATATGGGGAAGTTGGCCAACGAAGATGCGCCTCCTGTACCAGAGTCATGCATATGTGAAAACCCCGTAACCGGGCTCCCATTGGAAGCACTATGAGTTCGAAGTCAGCAACTGATGCTCTGGCTACAGTCGGTGTACACACGTCTTGGCATACAGAAAGTTCTTAAGACACCGTTATAGCTCGAAGAGAACCCCCTGAGATGGCTAGAATGAGAATGGAGTAGCTCCAAGAGTTACTTACTATCCACCCTGGTTGTCTTCGGTCACGTCTGCTACGGCTTTGGCCATGCCTACAAGCTAGTTAGTAGAAGTGTATTCAGCACCGACTGTAGTCTTCAACGGAAGACAAGGAGCGCAATGGTGTGCTTACCAAAGGGAAGAGTTGCCCCAGCAAACACATGGCCTCACATTCTAGTTAGAGACTTGCCTACACGGCGATGGGCGCGACGTACCGCCATTACGAGTACCAATGAGTGGATTGACAAAATCATAACCGTTTGCTGCGTTCACAGTATCCCGGGAGCTGAACGCCGCGAGTGATGGTTTGAGGGATGCGGCTACAACGGAATAGAAGAGTAACGACCGGAAACTCATCTTGGCGGCTAGACAACTGATGGCCATCTCACACTTGCAACGAGATATAGCGAGTACCAATGCCCTAGAGCAAGGGGAAATCGGTAAGGTTAACGAGAGAGAGAGGAGTCATGCCCATCGTACGAGGTCCGGGATCCCAAGAGCTTAAAATGCCCGCGGACATGGTGAACACGCCTCGTGTTTCCATACTCGGGACAACGTTGCGGTCTCACTTGAATCCACTGTGAGTACCACCTACCTACCCCAGTGGAGGGAGGTAGGATGGGGGTGATCAAGTAGTGTAGCATCATGATCCGCGATTCTGCATCAACGTGCATAGTATAGCTACTAGACATGAACTCGTCTGTGTACACCTCCCAGACTGCCTACCGTGCGGAACCACAGACGCTGAACTCAAGATCTCGACACAGCCAAGACGAAGTCATTCTGCAACACACATTTGACGAATAATGTGGCGTTAGGTAGCCCGCGCGCGGTGCTGCCCGTGTACATATAGACCACCCAATTTGCATCGAACCCATTTCAATCCTCGCTAACTAAGTTTGTCGTAGTCAGAACCTTGCGAGGTACCGGGGGGATTGCTGCGGGGTTAGTTTCCGGCGAAGAATGCCGAATTACTGCCTTTCAAGATTCCCCGCAAGGAGCTGGAGTTGTGCTGCTATAAGTGTGGATGCATGGGCTGGAGTGATGGTATACCTAGACCATAACACAAGTATCCGAACCCAGCCAAGCAGCGGCCACTAACGAAGATATCGCGACCTGCTCCAGCGAAGGAGAGATATGGCTGTCCTGATACTAATGCAAAATAGCAGACCGCTCTTTTGAGAGGCAGCCAAACAAAACTGCCTCTAACGTAAGTACGAGCAATATTTCACAATCCTGTCGCAAAAGCAAGCAGCACACCCGCGTTTGTCCGTACTGCTCATGCAGGAAGACGGGCCTTATAGAGCCACAACGTGGATGTAAGAAGAAGTGATATGAATATATGCAAGCGCGCCTTGTGCGGGTATATTACCTGCTGGATGCTGCTCTCGTTGGGTTGTAGGGCCGGCGAGGTTTGGGATTTTAAGTGAGTAGGTTAATATCAAAGTTGTACGAGATGACGAAATCAAAGGAGACTTGTATTATTACCTATGAAGTGGAACTCTGATAGCCAATAAGGTATAATTAAAGCAAAAGTTAAAACCTTAATTCTCTTCAGCGATAAGCCATACTAATGTTATAATTTAGAAATCGTTTATCTGCCTACACTATAAGTGCAGTTGCTTAATATTCTAAAGTCTTTGAAATCTTGCGTATGCATATTGAGATCATTAATCCTTAATACCAAAATACATCTACGCGAATTGACCAACGCCATTAACACATTTCCAACCTAACGTACAAGAAGATTATTGGGTAGTTTGCAAGATGACTCAAGATGTATTAGAAGCGGCCAGGAGCGTAACAGAGGGTATACTGAATGGCTTCAGACCTTTGATTACGCGAACCAGGTACACAAAGTGCCTGTACGTCATTATCTGTCAGCTGCGTATGTATACTACACACAAAACTAATGCTAGTACCACTCACTTTCGGTTTTCCCTTAAAAATGGCACGAAATCCCAGACAAAAGTATATGGCTCTGAAGTCTTACTACCTACCTAAAGGTAGATACCTAGGTAGGTCAGGTATTCGACCGCATTCATGGTATATATACAAGTATATTTTCCATGCATTAGTGTGCAGAAAGGGTGCCTGTGGGGCAGGCACTCGACGTGTGGTAGCGCAGACTTTCCGCTAAGCGGAAATACCCCACCCAGGCACGCTCCCTAATTGGCGCAATTGGGATTGCTGGTGGAGAGCTACAGTGCATTTGGCACAGAGCAAAGAAAAATTTCGAGGCCTCGAGATTCTGCAAGCTCGAGTTGGTTCAATTGACAGTGGACTGGGGAAGGGATTCTTGATCTTGAACAGCCTCATAACCAAGTAGCAGCACTTTCCCTTTAGCGTACGTCACGATCGAAACCGTGCTGCGTCCCTTTCTGCCGAAAGAGCACTCAATTTCCCAATTCCAAAAGTTCGTCTAGTCGGTCAACAACCAAGAAGAAAAGGAAAGAGAGGTCGGACGAGGCCGCAAAATAGCGACAATGGGGGCCACGAAGCCAGAAAAGAAGGAGAAGAAGGAGAAGAAGCGCAGCGATGCCGATGGCGTCGGTAAGGTGAAGAAGGACAAGAAGGATAAGAAAGAGAAGAAAGAGAAGCTCAAGAGCGCCGTCACCGCCGCTCTCGAGGACCAGGAACCGACCGCCGATGCCCCCGTCTCCGTCACCGTTGAGGAGAAGACGATAGCCCCCATCGTCGGCGCCTTGGTGCCATTCGCGAGACCACTGGCTGATGAGAAGGCCACCAAGAAGGTTATGAAGAGCGTTCGGAAAGGTATTGATTCTCTACCCATCTCACGTGTCCCCAATTCTCCATCCCGCGCTTTCTTCGTATAGATCAGCCAGTGAAAGATTACCTAGCTAATGTATCATTTTGCCCTGTACAGCGGCGAAGAACAAGACCCTCAAGCGCGGCGTGAAAGAAGTCGTCAAGTCCCTGAGGAAATCGCCCGCCGCCGGCCCTGGCAACACCTCCTTCCCCGGCGTGGTTGTACTCGCTGGTGACATCAGCCCCATGGACGTCATCAGCCACATTCCCGTGCTCTGCGAGGACGTAAATGTCCCTTACATCTTCGTCGCGTCGCGCGCGGAACTTGGCGCCGCCGGTAGTACTAAGCGGCCTACTAGTGTCGTCATGGTCACCGAGAAACGCGTAGGCGGTGCCAAGAAGGGCGACAAGATCGAGGAGGAGGCGGGCGAGGAGGATTTCGCCGACGTCTACAAGGACCTCGTCAAGCTCGTCGAGAAGGAGTCCAAGACTCAGTTGAAGCTGTTGGTATGAAAGGTTATATATATATCTATATATATCCCTCTCAAGGATGCTAAAAAAGAGGGAAGGACGAATGAGCCGATCGCGTCGCATGTTGTGTTGCGCTGCAGCTAAATATTGGGAAAGTCAATCTGAGCAGTTACGTTAGCCGCCCCCGACAACCGGAACTGCACGGGGCAAGTATATCTGGAGCGCAGTGATGACATATCTATTGAGTCGCGCCAGTCAGCGAAACAATTTCTACATAACCGATTCGAAGTGAGGTGAACCACCTTTCTGTATCACTTCAAATAGGGGCAATGCTAGTGTATCTATACACTACTTCGACAAGGGCCACAAATATGTGAGGCAATGGCGTTTAGGGAGGTTCATGTTGAATGTTTTTAGGATGGGACATGAAAAATATATACCACATTCAAAAATACATGACGAGCCCAGGGAAATGAGTTCGAGCATTCGTGATTCAAAACATTGTAGGCAATCGATAGGTAGCCTAACCGCACACCATCTTCTGTCTGACAGATTTTGCTCGACCTAAGTTTTTCTTGAGTACATATTTAGGAAACAGCTAATAGCACACAGCCCAACCCTCAGGTCGGATTCTCATTAAATCAACTAATTAGACCACCTATTGCTCCTTTAATCAAAGGGGTTGGTACGTGTGCCCCACCAGGTGAGGAACACAGACAGGCCAAGAGTCTCAATAACCTTAGCTAAGGCACTTACGGCGACGGAATCGACGGCGCGCTTCTCAGTAAAGAGTTGGTTGAGGTACTAGAGGGGCATCGCATGTTAATTGAAGGTTCATGGTTGACGTAGTCACCGACAGCCATCGAATAACTTACAGTAGGGGCAGAGGTAGCGAGGAAGATCAGGGAGCCCAGGTAGGCGGCACCCTTGTAGCTTAGGGTGCCAGTGGCATTGATGAGAGCACCGACACCATAGGCCTGCAGCGCGGAACCGACGAGCGACGTGCCCCAAGCCACGGCGGCACCAGTGGCTTCTCTTGAACGGATGAACTCTTCCTTTGTATTGGCGACCTTGGCACGCTGGTAGGTCTGGCCGAAGAGGGGAGAGAGTACTATTTGCGGCGTTTTAGTTTTGGAGGTCATAAATGATGGAGACGGAGAGCGAGTGATGGAGGGAATGGAAGTCAGATTAAACATACCAGCTAGCTCAATGCCGTGGTTGAAGACGGTACCGAGGGCGATGGCCGAGGGCTTGACGGGAGGGAGGTCTGAGCAATCCTGTTAGCGAGTTCAATTCCGAGAGCGCATGTCGAGGACAATCAAGCCATGCTTTTGGTCAGAGCTTTGAGCTACTCTGAATCTAAGAAAAACGAGCGATTGAGCTGATTAGAACTGGGAAACATACAGTGTAGAGACATGATGGTAGATTTGATTGACAGTATATGGAGGGGATGTTTTCGGCGGAGATGATGATAATGGTTCGGGATTGAGATGATACAGTTTAGAGTTGAAAGGGAGCGATTGTATATTTATAAGAGCTACGAGAAGCAAGAAGCGCTGTCGAGGACGATGACGACACAGCTTGAGCTTGACTGGAACAGGAACAAAGAGATAATCCGGAGGGTAGTCGAACTATGTGGCTGCAATGTTTCTCCTACAAAGTTATATCACTACATAGCTATATCGCTAGTCTAGTGCTTTTTACGTCGCTTCAGTTTTTTCTATCATGTAACCATGATCGTGATTCACATTTGTCAAGCTCCAGTTGGTATGAAAGAGGCAGCTTTTATGAGTTCTATGACGTAAGAGACTTGAGAGCCGGCGGGGATACTGTCCACTTCTCTCGGGTCTAGAACCACGGTACTTGTGGCGGCGGCAGGAATTCGGTTATAAGCATGTACTGTAGGATACCTATGTATCTCCACTTTATCCACTACTAGTGATCTCATGCCGTAGTTTACACTTGGGGATAATACCTCCTTGCGTCGGTGGTTTTATGTAAGTCAAATTTCCTTTGGGCTGACAGGCCGAAAACACATGTAGTCAGTCAGGTCAGCCAGGTAGGGGAAAGACTAAGTAGGCTAGTTTATACCATGCGCCGTGATCTTTTCAAGCTATCTTAGAAGGAGAATTCCTAAGTTGCTTTATTCAGGAAATATGCCATAGACAGGGCTTGTTTAGCATATAATCCTCTGCACTGGGGATGGCCATGACATGATGGGCGTTTCTAATATCTCCTGCTGTTCTAGTCGCGGTGGTGGTGCCGATAAAACTATGATACTCGTATAACATATTGGACAAACATGCCCCGCGAACCATACAACATGACTGTATCAATGAGCGCCTATGAGCACTTCAAGTCATCATTAAAAAATACGATATCTAGTATTTGTCTTCTTCCAAGAGCTTTTTAAGTCACATGTTGACCGTCTTCGCCTCCTCTTAACGCCAATAGCGCCCTCACGTCGGACACGTATTGCAGCCCTTCTAGAAATGGCACTAGGTGTAGCAAGTCATTATCTGTCGGATCACTGATCCATCCCTGAATGGGAATGGCATTATCTGTACCTCGTCAGCGAATGGTAAGGCGAAATACTAGCAATAATGGCTATACCTTGATGGAACATGTAGCTCAAGGGACTGTTATCCAGAATCATGACCTTGCTGAGGTCTGGCTCTATCGAGCTGAGATCCTTGATGAACGCCCCGTGCCTAAACGTACAATGCTGTCTATAGTAACGTCCCGAGAAAAACTTCCTTTCGGATTCGAGCCAGTCGATGACCGGGTCGGCATACTCCTGTACGGAGGCCGTGAAGACAACCAAGTTGAACCATTTGCAAACCTTTGCCACCAAAGTCAGTCATGGACCAATAATCACGCAACACTCACGGGTCTTGGAATTGCCTCACTTTTCGCAAAAATTCATCGCAGTGCGGCCGCTTATGAACGTAATACAGAATTGGGTGTTGAGGCCCTAGCATCTGCTGGCCTCCGCTTCCCGTGTATGCTGTGTTTAACCGCACTTCAACCATGTGTCCCGAGCCCATCCGGCCGCCTTTGGACATGCTATGTATCAATGTTTCGTCAAGGTCCAGTATCAGAGTCTTTAGTTGCTTGGGGTCTTGCGGCTCGAAGGGAACGTACGACGGCTGACGTCTTGGTATTAGAGGTCGAGGGGGGGCCGGGGTCTTGGGATATTTTGTCAAGGCACCTTGAGGAGAAGTAGGAGACTTGAGGTGAGCTGAGAGTTCCTCTGTCACATCGCTGCCTCGGGAAGCGTTGGTGGTGTTTGTTGACTGGGTCTTTCTGTGTTTCTTATGGCGTATGGCATCGTCATTATGAAGCTTGATCCGGATCGACCTCCTAGATGGCACAATTTCCTCGGCTGGTTGTAGGGACTTTGATCTGGTATGGAGACGGCTGCCTTCGGTCTTACCACTCACATCGGATTCTGATTCGGAAGAAATGCCTGAAGACGATGACCCCGATGAAACTGTACGCTGTGTCGGACTGAGCCCACGTCGACTTCTCGCGCTCTGATTACCACGTTCTTTCGCCGTCTCTTTCTCGTGACGGGCGACGTCCTCTTGATAATCGGCAGCAAGTTTTTGCGTGTTCCCACCATAGACACCGAACAGATTCTTAAGTTGATGCAATGGAGCGAAGCTTCCATTGGCATCGTATAAACAGGCAATTAAGTACACTCCAGGGGCAGCAATGGTAGACAGAGCCCAACGTATCGAGTTGATGAGTCCGCTAACGATGCGCGCAGGGTAATGATGCCAGGAGTGAGCCCGAGTCCCCTTCTCTCTCGTATCTCTCTTCTCTAGCAAGGGCGACGTCTCGCTGATACCTTCTGGGAAGGCATTATCGGCAGCCTTCTCGAATGCATGGTCGTTGGGGGGTTCATCTGCCGCTGCGCCTTTATCCCTAGTCGTGGTGTCGTCTAGAGAAACGGCACCTTCACCAGAAGGTGCAATAGCTAGGCCGATGTGGCTAAGAGAATTGGTTCGCGAGGGGGCAGGGCTTGATGTAGGAGAAACTCGCGCGGATATGATGTTCAAGGAGTTCATCTTCTGATCAGTCGGCAATCCATCAAGACTCGTTCGAGATCGGCCAAGCGAGTACAGAACGAGACACGAGGATGGGGAAGTGAGGATTGTGGTATGAGAGCGCGGCCGGCAAAATGACGAAGACGAAGGCCGGGGTGACGTATTGGACCAAAGAAGCTGTCGGCGGCTGAACGTTTGGTAAGAGGGATTGAGGAGCTAGGTCCTGGGGAGCTGGGAAGCTGGGAAGCTGGGGAGCTGGGGAGCTGGGGAGCTGGACGGCCGGTGATGATACGTGATGCTGCGATGTTGGAGAAGTTGAGGAAGATGGATACCGGGTTCGCGATTCGTTCTCTCGCTTGGTCGTGGTTGACTAGAAAGACAGGGAGGTAGGTAGGTAGAAAATAGAGAATAGCGAACGGATGGCACTCTCGACAAATCAACAATGGTAGCTATTTACAACATTAGTTTGTATCGAGGCATGAGTAAGTGTTTAGTCTATCCTCCTCTGTAGGCGCTAATCAATGACATAGAAGCAGAGTGTTTGATACAACGTCGCAAAACCACAATGTAAGTAAGAGAGTGACCGAGAGCCAGAGCAACCAAGTACCTACCTAGGTAGGTCGGGTATTTTCAGTGGGCACTGTACACATATTACACAAGCGCAGTTACCATGCTGAGCTTCGACATGGCAACAAGTAAAGAAAGAACAGGTAGGTATCTACCTACCTAGATAGGTACATGCAGGTAGTTGTGATAGGCAGGTACCTACTTACGCATCGACATTGTTGCTATACAGAGTTAAAGGCGGCTACGCTAGCCACTGTAGAAGCCGAAACCACCTGCATCTCAGGAATAGCACCATGTCCTTCGGGGGTATACATTAGTCTAATAGGTACAGTACGAAAATTTCCCAGAAGTAGGTACTTACTTCTGTGTGCTATCTCTGTCGATGCTATGTACTTAGTTTACCTAGTACTATGTCCTACATGTATTCTGTGTATATGTTTTTACCTGCCAGGTACCTACCCAGGTACATGTGTCCGATAGTGCACTACACTGATTTTGCTGATCGCGGCACAAGAAAATGTAACCTCGCATTCCGAACTCTCGATGATTGAGTCACTGCGCAAACGCAATACCTCAACCACGAATCGTCGTCTCACGACAACGCACGCACGCGTCTCACCCTCTCCCTCCGAAATCCTCTGCGCCATTTTCTCATCTTCTTGGGATTTCTCAGTGCGACGCATCAACGTGAAGCTGAACTATATATCATCTCCTGGGCCTTCCCCCTGTTTTGCGCAATCTTAAGCTACGAAAACTACCCCTCCAAAAGCGTCCCGCTCTCAACCCAGCCTGTCTTTGCAGCCTGTGTGGACGTTGTTCATAGGGATAATGTCCACCCAGAAGGGGGCCTATACCCCGAGCCTCGAAAAGTTCCTCGACAGCCTGAAGAGCCGTCCCGTCCAAGCTTCCGTCGAGCTTCTCATCTCGTAGGTGGCCCCGGCGGCACATGACGCTTTGCCCAACATTATGCATGGTTAGGGACTCGCAGTGGGCTAATTGACTATGGGCTTCTAGTCTATTAAAAAGACGACAGATCAAAGGGGCTGAGGCCTGTGCTACTGCGACCGCCCATATTCTTCTCCAGGCTGTCGCCCGGGACAAATGGACCAACGTCGACCAACTCCTTGGCCGCATCCAACTAATTGGCAGGAAGCTTGTTGCTGCACAACCCCATGAGCTTGCCATTGGCAACATTGTGAGGAGGGTCCTCGGCTTGATTCGCGACGAAGCGTCGGAAGATCGGAACGATGCTTCCACCGACTCTCCCCGGCCCGCCTCCCCCCCGGTGCCAGCCCCGAGCCATACGAGCTCTCCCCCGAAGCCTACGCGGCCCCCGAATCTGGGCTTGATTGGGTCATTTGCTCGGACTCAGTCTATGTTTAACCTCCTCTCCGACCCCAACGTCTTCCCATCACCGGGATCAAACGCATCAACGCCGGGTCAAGTTTCGGGCGCCTCGACCCCGATCTTGAACCCTCAGGCAACCAATATATCTGCTCTGCGTTCCGAGGTAATCGATGGGATCCAGGAGATCATGGACGAAATCAAGATGGTCGACGAACAAGTTCAGACCTATGCCGACATCTTCATCCACCCTGGAGACTATATACTAGTATACCAACCGTCAAGAACAGTACAGAAGTTTCTTACACGAGCCGCTTTAAAGAGGAAGTTTACCGTGTTGCTCGTGGTAGATCCATCTTCGGCGATAGGTTCGGACAGCCAGTATGCATCATTGCTTAAGTCAATGGCATCTAACGGGTCAAGCGTCATTACTATTTTGAACGCTGGCCTCATGGCCTATATGTCGAGAGTCGATAAGGTCATTCTGGGAGCTCGAGCGATAACTGCGCAAGGTGGTGTGATTGTTGATTCTGGTGCTGCGGCTATCGCACGAGCCGCACGAGAACGCCGAAGAACCGTGCTCGTCCTTGGAGGAGTGTATAAACTGAGTCCCGAGAGCAAGCTCCTATCAGAGAGCCAGGTCGAATGGGGTGACCCTTCCAAATATGTTAATTTCGCAGACGGATCTTTAGTATCGAACGTCAAGGTGAAGAACGCTGTTTCCGAGTTCCTCCCCGCCGACCAGGTCGATACCTACATCACGAACCTGTAAGTTTTCCGCCTATTAGGTGGCGTGAAACGCGCAAAGCTAAAGTTCTGTAACAGTGGCGCACATGCGCAAGAAAACTTGCACACAATCATCGCGGACCATTACAAGGAGGAGGATATCAACTTCGATCTGTATGGAAGAGCGTAGCGGTGAGGCAGCGCTTAGATAGTCGTGAAAGATGCTATACCATTTATGCGGTGCCTTCATAGCATTAACACCGGCCAAATTATTACATGGGCTACCTCACTGGTTTAGGTGGCTCGAAGCAAGGCTTACTGAAGTCCTGGTTTCGGCAGCAGTTCTCATCTGGAATGTCCTAATGAGGCTTGCCCCAGCATAGCTATATGATATGAACTGAACTGGCCGCGTCACCCTACAGGGCTCACTGTCACATTCGTCAAAAAGTAGGCTAGTTTGGTTGGGCTGAGCTGATCGAGTCTGGGGTGGCCCGATCAATCGGAATTCTCCACCGGATTTGGGCCACTCATCAGACGTTCGACGAGCCGGGGTCAAATTATAGGCAGCAATGTATCAAGCTTCGCTAGAGAGTGAAAACCCCACGTTTTTTCGTAGAGAGAGGGAGGGAGGGAGAGAGACAATAACTTCTCACCAGGCCAGAGCCAGGATCCTAAACAGGTGTCAAGTACTCAAAATAAATGCTTCAGCCAACCCATAAGCTCGGCGTCTTTCTATTCTTTGTTTCAACATCCATCCACTTGATTTGTACCACCGATACCTATTGCGTGACAGGCCGTGTCTCTTAAAACCGTGGCACGTACTGACTGCGAGTGGCAAGCCTAGTTCACTTCCCCGTAACAAAGGGCTAAACAGTTCATTCTTGAATCACTCTAGCTAGCTATGGAGCCTCATGACGGTCCGGACGGCCCACCACCTCCTTATTCGGAAACGGACATCTATTCTCATTCACAGGGCTCACGTAACAATCACCCGAGTCGCGCTGACGATGATGTGTCGATTGCGCCCTCATCTTCCCACAGTAACATCATCGACACACCACCAGAGTCGCCTCACGATGCACAGTATAGCTTCGCCGGGCCTAGCAACAGTCACCACATAACCGCCTCCGCTCAGGATTATTTTGACTCACGTCCTCCAGCTCGGTCGGCGGGCCCAAGTATCACTGTTGTTGTTGAGATTACACCAGATGCTGCACCGTCGGATTTCCCATACCCCGACTGGGCATGCGATCGCGATGTATCCGAGCAGGACTGGCAGACATTCATAAACTATCTCATCCCGGGATATGCGGCAAGGGCGAACTCGCATATTATAGATCGTAAACTACGGGTCGCCGGGGACGCCCAATCCTCTGCTGATGATAGTATTACCAAAGCACAGTTCACACCACTAAAGACATCACCGAGTGTGCCTGTCAGTCCGCAGAACACGGAGACAGTGACCCGCGAATGGAACCGCGGGTTCTTCGAACCCCGTGGCGTGACAATACGTTGCCCAACCCCCGCCAGACCTACCACGGAACCAGAGCCACAGGAACGGGGGACATCGCGGGCCAGTCCAGCAGGCCCGGAGCAGGGCCAGAGCCAACCTCAACAATCGAGCAGCTGGTGGAGAAGCCCGTTCGCTTTCGTGGATGGTAACAACGGGAGTCTTCGCCTTGGTCCTTTACACATCGAGGGCGACCGTGTTGCACTTGGTTCCAGGTTCGAAGCGGATCGCAACGGTGTCCGCTGGCGCGGGCAGCCCAACACCCACCCGCTATTCGAAGCCTCCTCCCGAGGTGTTCGTTGGGGTGAGCAACCTGGTCCCGGTTTTGCGCATCCGCATCCGCATCCGTTCGGTCCGGGTGGCCCGTGGGCCGGGCCCTTCGGTGAGAGTCGTGGGCGCGGTCGCGGACACGGGCGTGGTCATGAGCAGGGACGGAGGGATCACTCGCGCAGCTCAACCAGTTCATCAAGCTCATCTCTATCCTCGAATTCGGACTCCTCCATCGGCAGTCTCCCAGATTGGCACGATCTGAAGGACGTGCAATTACCGGTGACGAAACATGCAGTCCAAGCATGGCTATCGCACCCGGAGCAACCGGTCACGAGAGCCATGCTCAAGCAAGCTGGAGCGGAGATTACGGCCGCCAAGAATGTCCCGCCTCCACCGTATGACCCGTCGTGGGACAGGTCGCGGGAGGCCCTGCGTCGCGAGGTCAAGGACCTGCTGCAGCAGTTTAAAGTGCTCAAGAGGCAGCAGAAGGCGGCGAGGAGAAGGACACGCAAGGAGGCTCGCCAGCAGAAGAGGGCCTCGAGACGAGAGCGGCGCGAGACAAGACGTGCCGAGAGACACGATCGTCGCGCAACACGCCGCGCGGAGCGAGACGCGGAGCGACATTCCCGCCGTTCTCGCCATCACCCTTTCGTCCCTCCGGGCCCCTCTGTGCCCGGCGTCGGCTCTGCTCCTCCGCCTCCCGCGTTCCCCCCGGTTCCCGGTAGGCTCGGGGGATTCCTCGGTCGAGGATCTTTCGGCCACCGACCTCCTCAACCCCCCAATTTTGGGTTCCGTCGAGGCTTTGGTGGTGAATACCGTGGTCCCAGTCGTGGCCAGGGGCAGGGGCAGGAGTCACCTCACAGTTTCGTCGAGCAAGCGAGCCGCGCCGCGGCAGAGGCAGTGAGCGCCGCCGCGGCTAGGGTGGCGGAGGAAAGCCAGCGTGCGGCGACCGTGGCCGTGTCGCGTGCCGCCGTCGAGGCGAAGCTTGCTCAGGCCCGTGCCTTGGAGTCGCAGCTCTCCGCGAAGGCTGCGCAAGCCCAGGCCCTGGAGGCGCGCATTGCGGATGCCGAGAAGCGGGGGCACGGCGAGAAGAAGAGCGAGAAGGATAGAGGTGCGGATCCCCGCGTCCACGATCTGAAAGCAATGGAACAGTTAGAAAGCGAGATGGAGCTACTTGCACGGAAAGTCGAGACCTTGAGGGTCGAGGCTGACGAACAGTTTGCGAGAGATCTTGCTGAGAGGGACGGGGGATGGGGAGGCTGGAAATAAAGGGGGATTCCGTGGATCATGTAAGCGTAGATGGATGAGCTAGTTGCTTTTGAGAGCTATAGGTATCTATTTCTACTGATTCCGTTATAATATATGTATATACCTCACTTAATCATACCCTTTTAACTATCTGTGCTTCGACTTTTCCTTTTACTATATACGTGGAGAGAAGCCGAGAATACTCTATGTCGTAAGAATCATAATGCCGTTGTCCTTTTGCTTTGCTCTTTTTTTTTTCTACCAGTTTGCCTCACGTGCATTATGCGATATGCCCGTAATTCAACTCCGCACTTGTTGGCCGCTCTATAGGCTCTACAAGTACATCTATAATCCCATCCACATTCATAACTTTGAACTACTCGTGTCGGCAATAAACAAAGACGCTTTTGCCCCACAGCAATGGAAGGTATAGATGGGTTATGTCACTTTTGATCCGAGGAGCATTTCTCTCTTGTTCTCGTCGCCCTTGTTCTCTTTACCCAATTGGGACTTTCCCTCACTAGCCTTGTCCTTCTTGTTCTTCTTCGTACCCAGGGATCTCTTCTTCCTCCGTTGTTGATCAAAGCTCAACCATCCTGGAGATGAGCAAAACTCGCCCTACGAGTGTTTGCTCTCGTCCTTTTCAACAAGCGCCTGGACGCCGAGACCACGCCCCACCTTAACCTTCTGTAGGTCCTTTTCCCTCACGGGAAGGGTCTTGCTGCCGGCCTCACCGACAGGTTCGCCCTCGTCGGCGTCCTCTAAGTCGGCGGCGTCACGGATCTGCTCTCGGATGGCAGATAGGTCTAGGCGCATGCTGTAGGCGTCCTCGCCGTCGGCGTAGTACGAGGCTTCCGTCTTGTCCTGGTTGAAGCCGAGCGTCTTCATGTAGAGGTGGATAGCAGCCTTGTTGGATACGCGTACGTGCAGAGAGACGTATTGTGCGCCGAAGGTCTCGACCATGGCCAATTCTAGAACACAGGGACCCGGTTAGCGAGAGCACACACATTCAACCGGGTTACCGAGGCCACATATCCATCTAAAGCGCAGACGGTGACGACGTCAATGAAGGCTGGCTGGGGCGAGAAGGAGAGGCGAGACGGGACATACGGCTCTGGCGCATGAGCTTCTCGGCAATGCCCAGACGACGATGTGTGCGCATAACAGATAACGAGGTGATGTGGCCGTGCTGGACGCCGTCGGCAGGCTCCTCCTCCATCTTGGCCAGAACATAGCCGACGATCTTGGGGTAGTCGTAAGGCGTCTTCTTGGGCCGTGAGACATCGACGGCCACATAGCTTAGCTGGGGCCATGAGAGGGCGTGATATAGGTAGTACTTCATGAAGTAATTCTCGGGCAGGTTCTCGAGGTTCGCATGCTGGATCAACGGGATGTCGCGCGGTTCGAGACGGCGGATATCCATGGTTGTGCGTTTTATGGGCGTGCGCGTATGGAGGATCCCTTGGGTATCTGAGGCGACGGAATATACTCAAGCAGACAATCGTGAGCTTCGCCTCGTCTACAGTACTATCTACGTCCGCGTGTATGTCTATGTCTACGCAAGGTATGGTGGTTCGAATGGAGCTACCGGTAGTACAGATGTCGGCTCGGTTGATCTGTCTAGATTGGAACTAGAGTGGCGCTGGGGAACTCGAGAGAAGCTTGGGATATCGAGAATGTCGAGAATATGGAGAGAAAACAGGTAGTTTGAGGTAGGCTGGCCAACGGTAGGTAGGGTACTTACATGTGGTGAATACCTGAGCGACTTCAAGCTGAGACGATGGTTTCTTGTTATGCAGTACCGTATTTACCCTAAAAAGACTGAATGGCAACCGTTGCCAAGATTGCTTGGCATGCATGAAGAATTGATTATGTAACAACAATCTTGCTATATTAAAAAAGCACTTGCATAAGCAAATATTATATAAATCTGCTTGCTAGCAATAATATTAGCGTTATTTAATTATTTAAAAGTTAATATATATAAGCTTTAAACTTTTAAGCTAGCTATTTATTTAAGTATTTTAGTAATTAGCTAAAAAAGCTATAAATAGCTAAAAAACGTTATAATAACTAAAAAATGCTATTATAGCTTAATTATAGCTAAAATAGCTATAAATAGCTAAAATAGCTAGTTTTTTAATTGTAGCTAAAATAGCTTATAAATAGCTAAACTATGCAAAAATAGCTAAAATAGCTAGATTTTTTTATTATAGCTAAAATAGCTTAAAAATAGCTAATTTGCTTAAATTTATAATAATATTAGCAGTACTAATTAATTTAGCTTATTAATTTAGCTTATTAATTTAACTTAGCTTATTTAAGCTATTAATATAGCTTAATAGTATTATTGCTAGTGTTTTTAGCTAAATAATTAAGCTTAAAGCAAAAAAGTATTAAAAAAGCTAATTATATTTTTTTAAAGCTTATATAATAGGTTTAAAAGCATTATTTTTAGCAAAAAAAAATAAAAGTATTGTTATTTATAAAAAACTACTAAATTTTACTTAAACTAAACAAAATAAAGTAATATATATAGTTTATTAAAGCTTAGTTTTTTTTTAGTGCTTTTATTATTAAAAAAAGCTTTTATAAACTTTTTTTTTAAAAAGCTTTTGCTTACTTTAAAATTAGCAATATTTAAACTATTTTAAAGTAGTAAATTAAGCAAAAAACTATTTTTAATAGCTTTTCTTTTTAATTTAGCTTTTGTTAGCTTAAATTAAAAGCTATATTATAAAAGAAATTCTATAAAATGTAAAAAAATCAAAAATTAATAACTATTAGTTAGTTTAAATAAAAGTTAATAGCTATTTTTGCAAATTTTTATTTTAATTATAGCTATATTTTTGTATTTTTAAATAAATAGTTTAAAAAGTTTTTATAACGCTATTAAATTAGCTATTATTAAGTTACTTATATATTTATTAAAGTGCTAAAAAAAATAATTAGCTATATAAACTAATTTTTGTAGTTTATTTAAAAGGTTTTATAAAATAACTAGTTATAAATAAATATAGTACTAATAAGTAATTTTATTAAAAATATTAGTTTTAAAAAGTTTTTTTATTGCTTAATTATTAATTTTAATAAAACTTTAATGCTATTTAAGTTTTTAACAAATTATATATATAATTATAAAAGCATTAAGTTAATACAAAAAAAGTTAAAAAAAAACAGCTAAAGTAAATATTAAGCAATACTAATATTAGCTTTTATATTAAATAAGTTATATATAAAAAAGTTAAAGCTTTTAGTAATTTTTTATAGTAAAAGCATAATAATTAATAAGGAAAACATACTATATTACTAAAGTATTAACATAAAATTTAATAAAACAGCATATAATAATAAAAAGTTATTTAAAAAATAAATTAAAGCTAATTTAGCTGCTTATACTTAAAAAAAAAAGTGTTTATTAATTATTAATATAATTGCTTTTTATAAAACTTTACTAATAAAAAAAACATTAAAAAATACTAATGTAATAACTATAATAATTTTATTAAGTTTTATAGTTTACTTTTAACTACTAAATATAAGATTTAATAGCACTTTTAAAGTATAAATAAAAAAAAAGCTAGATTTATATTTTAAAAAGCTAAATAAAGCTAAAAACTTATTAAAAAAGTAAACAATTAGCTAAAAACAAGTAATAACTATTTATATTATTAATAACATATAAAAACAAGCATTTATACTAAAAAATTAAGCTTTAATTACTAAATTATTTAAAAAAACTAATATATTTATTTATTTAAATAGCTATAATAACTATAAAATTAGCATAAAAAGCATTAATTAAAAGCAGTTATAATTAAATAACTAGTATTTTTATTTATTAAAACGTATTAATTTAAAGATTTTAAAAGCTATTACAAATAATAAAATTAAGCTAATTAATATTTTTAAAGCTTTTAAAATGCTTTAAAATAGCTATAAAAGCCTTAAAAACAAAATATTAAAAAAAATATATAGCTAATATAAATTAAAGGTTAATAGCTTAAAAATAAAAATAATAAAGCAGCTAAAAAATAGCAATATTATTAAATTTACTAGTAATAATAATTTGCTTTATGCTATATTATTATTTTTATTAAGTATATAAACTAGCAAAGCTTTTATTTTGCTAAAAAATAATAATAAACCTTTAGTTTTTATTTAATTTATATAATAAAACTAAAAGCTTTATTTATAAATATACTAACTATTTATAATAGTTAAAATATATAAATAGCTTGCTAAATAATAGTAGTAATTTTATAGTTTTTACTTAAATTATATAATAAATTTAAAAGCTTTATTTATTAATATATTAATTACTTATTTTTTATAAGTAAATTTTTTTAAAAATAACTTAACTATTATTGCTAAAACTTTTATAAGCTAATTTATATATAAAAATAGTATATAAATGTTTTAATAAGCTTAAAAAGCATTATTAAATATTTTTAAATTTAAAACTAACTTTATTAATTAATTAAAAACTAACTAAAATTAGCTTATATATGCTTATACTATTTATTTATTTTAATATTTTAGCATATAATATATATATTTTTTTTGCTTATTTTTTTTATTAACACTAAGTATTTAATAAAGTATAAAATAAAACTTTTAAAGTTTTACTTAAAGTTTTACTTAAAGTTTTATATAAAGTTATTAATAAAGTTACAAATAAAATAGCTAATAAAGTAGCTAATAAAATAACTAATGAAATAGCTAATAAAATAGCTAATAAAATAACTAATAAAGCTATTAATAAAGCATTTATAGCATTAAAAACTAGTATATTTAATAGATTTAAAAGTATTTAGCATATATTTAATAAGCTTTAGCTTTTGTACTAAAAAGCTAAATAATATAATAACTTAATTTTAATATAGCTATTTATTTTATGCTTTTATTAATAGTTTATATTTATAATATATATATAGGTTAACTATATTATTGCTGCTATTTTGTTATAAAGTTAGCATAAAGATGGCTTTTAAAGCGGCCTAATGCTTTTATATATACTTTGCACTTCTTTTTTGCTAACTAGAGCTAAGGTCACGTAATAACTTACTTAGCTTACTAAGCTTACGGTAATTTAAAGCTTACTAAGCTTATAGTAATCTAAGGTTTATTAAGCTTACAGTAATTTAGTGCTTATTAAACTTGCAGTAATTTAAGAAAAGTTATTACTTTTTTTATTTTTTTTTTGTTTATATAATTATGCACTTTTTATATTTAGTTATTTATTTAGTTTTAGTTTTTTAGCTATTAACTTTTTATAACTGCTAAGCATTAATATATTTATTACTTTTAATCTTTTAAAACCTTTATTAATATATAGTAATAAAAGTACTTTAAAAACTTTTTTAATAAACTACTATTAAGAATTTTATTATTACTTGCAAATTAAAACTTTAAAAGCAAGCTTATTATATTAATATATAATAAGTTTATTATACTTTAATAGCTTTTTAATTAATAAAACTTAGCATATAAAAACAAATATTAGTATAAAAAGTTAAGTAATAAACAATTTATAAAATAAACTTTTAAAAGTATACTAAAGAAATATTTAAAAAACAAAAATGCTAAACAGTATTATATAAGTAAACTTTACTTAATAACTAATAAAACTAAATTTAGGTTATATTACTAAAAATAAAAAGTTAAAAATTAAGTTTAAAGATTTTAAAAACTTTTAGAACTAGCAATATATTAAAATAATAAACTTTAGCACTTTTATTAGCTATTTTTATTAAAAAAAAAGCAGTAATAAAAAAAGAAAAGTTAAGCAGTAATAATAAAAAAAAGCTAATATTAACGCTAATACTATAAAATAAATTAGTTGTTTTAACTTAAAGAATAGCTTAAATACTAAGCGTTATAACTTTTAAATTAGCATAAATATTAGTTATAATAATTAAAGCAGCAATAATAACTATTATTATAATAATAAATTAAAGCTTTAAACAAGTAATTATATTATAACTAATATTAATATTACTATTAGTAAATTTAACGTTTATTTTTATTATTATTATACTTAAAGTAATAATTTAAAATAAAAAACCTAACTTTTTATTACTACTGCTGTTTTTACTATTAAGATTATTTATAATATTAAAAATACTAAACATTAAAAGTTTTAAACTTATTGCTTTAAAGCTTTATAATAAATTTATAAATATAAAAGCTTTTTTAATTTATGCTAAACTTTATTTAAAATAGCATTTTATTACTATTATAAAAAAGAACTAAAAAGTAATAATTATTTTATAATTCCTATTAAAAAAAATATTAAAATAGTTTTAATTTATTTTAAAAGATTTTTTAAAAGCTAACAAGTTAACTAACTTTAAACTAAAAACAAAAAAAATTTTTAAGAACTATATTAAGTTTAAAAATTAAATAAAAGCATTATTTAAAAATATTTAAAAAGTAAAACATATAAAAAAAGCATTTTACTACTTAAAACAAATAAAAGCAATAGTAAATTATGCTATAAAATTTAAACAATTAATAACAATTTTAAAATTGCTTAAGTTTATACTATTTTATTTGTTTTATAGTAAACTTAAAACTTAAGTTTAAAATAAACTATATAAAATAAATAAACTAGCAAAAATTAATATATATATTAATATAGCTATTATAATTAATTAATAATTATTTAATTAGTACTTTAAAACTAAAAAAACAAAAAAAAACAAAAAAAAAATATTTAAAAAAGTATTAAACAAAGGTTTAAACAAATTAATAAAGTTTAAAAATAATAACCTTAAAATATGTCTAAAGTTAAATATTATAATTATAAAAAGAAAGAACACTTTTAAAAATAATGCTAATTTAAAAAAAAGAATAAAAAAAAAAGCTACAAAAAGAAAAAAATCTTTTAGTTTAAAAAAAAAGTACAAGTTATAAAAGTTTAAAACAATAAAAAACAACAAAACAACTTAAAAAATACGTTTTTAAAACAAAAATATAAAGTTATTATTTTAAGTTAAAATAAAAGTGCTATACTAAATAAATTTAAATGCTTTATTTATATAAGTTAAAATAAACAAGCATATAAATATTATTTAAAAGCTTTATAATTATTAAAACAAATTGCAAAAAGATATATTTGCTATATAAACAATTAAAGTTATTTAATATATAACTTAAAAAAATAGTTTAATTAAAAATAGCAAACAATAAAAAATAGTAAGTTAATATAGTTAGCAAACTTATAAAACTACAAAAACTTTAAACTATTAAAGCTTAAAATATAGCTTAAAAAAAAATTATACTTAAAAAAACAAAACTATAACTATAAATGGTATAATTACTAAACTAATTATAAACTATTAAAATACTTAATTATTAAATAAACTTAAAAAAACAAAACTTATAAAACTTTAAAGCAAAAACAAATAAAATTAAAAACTATAAAAAATACTATAAAAAAAAAACTAATAAAAATAAACAAAATATTTTTATAGCTTAAATTGCTTTAAATATAACAAAATAAAAAAGTACTAATAATTAATGTAAAAACTAATATATTTTAAAAACTAAAGCTAGCAATTTAATTAATTGCTAAAAGTTATTACTATAATAAAACTATAATAAAAAATAATAATAATATTTTATGCTTAAAAAATCTAAAATATAATAAAATATTATAAAATTATTATATAATATATTATTATTACTAATATTTACTTAATAAATTAAAAAATAATTAGTTTTTTAAACGAATTATAAAAACAGAAATATAAAACTTTTATAAATTAAAGTAATTAGTTATAACTATAATTTATTATAAAAATTTATAAAAATTTATAATATTTAAAAAGAATTTTAACTGCATTTATAACATTAGTTCAAAAAAATATAAAAATAATTACTATAAATATTACTAGTTAATTAAAGTATAGCTATACTAAAAAATAGTTGCTAAAAGCAAAAAAGCTTAAAAACTACAATTTAAAGCTTGCTTAAAAGCAAAAATAAAACAAAGTATAATAATATTTAAAATACAAAATAAAACAAGCATTTAAATATTTAATAAAAAAAAGTTAAAAAACAAAATAAACATTTACTAAAAAAGCAGCAAATAGCTAAAAAAACTAAAGCTTTATATAAAGTTTAATGCAATAACTAATAAAACTAATTTAAAGTTAAACTTATATATTAAAAAAGAAAATATAACATTTTAATTAATTTAAAAGCATAAGCTAACATAATTTTACTTAAAGTAGCAAAACAAAATAAGATTTTTTAAAAATACAAGCAAAAATCCTAAAAAATTAAAAGATTTAATAAAAGCATTTTTAGCTATAATAATAATTATATATTTAAAAAAACTAAACTTTTTAATATATTTATATAAAAACATAAAAAATAAATTATATTAAATATTGCTAATATATTTAATTATAATATTATTTTAAAAATATTATAGCTAAAAACTAATAACCTTTTAATTTAATAAAAAGCAAAAACTATTAATTAAAAAAGCAAAAAATAAAGCAAAAAAATTAGAAAAATCGCAAAAAAAATTTTAAACAAAATACTAAAAGTATATTATAGATTTTATAAACTATTTAAAAAAAAAAAAAAAAAAGAACTTCTTAAACATAGCTTATAAAACTATTATATTTTTATTAAAAAAAAATATTAACTAAAGCTTTATTAAGTATATTATATAAGCTTAAATAAAATAAATGCTTTATAAAAATATATTTAAAAAAATCTAGCAAAAAGATTTTTAAGAAAGTTTTAGTTATTTATTAAATACTTTATAGTGCTAGTACTTAAAATAAAAAATAAAAAATAACTAATTAATAAAAAAAAAAAACTAGTATAATAAATAATAGTTAACTATTAATTATTAAATGCAATTATTATTACAAATAAATACTTTTTTACTTTGCTAATAATTATAAAAAAAAACATTAGCTAAGCAAAATAGTTTATAATAATTAATATTTTAAATAAATATTATATTATTAAAATAGCTAAAAAAAAAAAATAAAAAACCGCTATATAAACAATATATAGACTATATAAATACATAGTTATACTATAAAAACTATAAAACATATTAGCTAGCTTTTAATATATAATAATAATAATTTTATAAAAGTTTTTAAATAAATTTATGTTTATTTACTTAAATAATATTTTAATTTACTTTAAAACATTAAAAAAACATAAAAAATATATAACTTAAGTGTTAAAAATATTTAAACAAGCAAAATTATAACTTAACATAAAAAAGTATATATAGCATATATAAAAAATTAACTTTTTAAGATTTACGATTACTTTAAAACAAATATAAATTTAATAGTTAAAAATTAATATAATATAAAACTAAAAAATATTTAACCTAGCTACTATTATAAACATATAATAAGCATTAAAATTTTTAAACTATATTTAAATGTTAATTTAAAACTTTAAAAAAATGGCATTTTATTTTATAAAGTATATAAAAAAAAAATACAAAAAAAAATCCTTTTTAATTTTAAAGAAAGCTTAAAAAGCTTTTAAAAAACTAAAACTAAAAGTTATTTCTAACTTTATAGTTAAACTACCTAATTTACAAAAAAAAAAAAAGCTAAAAATAAATACTTTAAATAATATAATTACAAAAGTTTTAAAATAATTAAAAAACAACAAAAAATAGCACTTAGTAGCTTATTATTTTAAAGCACTATAAAACGTAGCATTATAATACTTTATATATAACAAAAAACTGCTTGCAATTATTATAGCACTTAAAAAATAAGAACTATTTTTTATAAAAACTATAAAGCTAATTAAGATTTATTTAAATTATTAAAACTTAATAAAATTTATAATTACGCAAAAGATTACTAAATAACATAAAAATTAAATGGTTTTTTTTTTTAAATTTAATTTTAAAATATATTATATTAAAAAAAAAAAAAACATTTAAGCAAACATATTAAGCTAACAAGGTTAAAAAGGATTTAAAGTTTTAAAAAAAAATATTTAAGTGTTATATTTTTAAAAAAATAAAAGCTTAAAAATTAAAATTATACTTAAGAATTTTACAAATATATAGCTATAATAAGCTTATAATTTAAAAAAGTTAACAAAACTACAAAAATATAAAAGATTAAAAAAAAACAAGTTAATATATAAACGCAAGGTTTATTTATTAAAATCTTTATAAAATAAGTTTATTAAGAAGTTTTATAAATATTTATTATATAAATATTAAAAAACAACAAAAATAGTTAAACAATTATAAAAAAAATACAATTTTTTAAAACTATAAAACATAATTAAAGCTATTATAAAAAAGTGCAATATTTGCAACAAAGCTAAAGTAGCTTAACATAAGCTTTATAAATTGCTATAACTTATATAAATACTTAAATAAGCATAATATACTATTGCTTAAAATTTTATTATAACATTACTTTTATTAACCGATTTAATTACAAAAATACAATATAATAAAATATAAGTTATTATTAATAAATTTACTAAGTATGCTTACTTTTTACTGTTTAAAAAAGATATAATAGCTAAATAACTTATATATGCCTTTATATATTAATATTTAAACAAACATAAACTATTAAAAAAAATTATTTTAAATAGAAATAAATTGTTTATTTTTAAGTTTAAAACTAGTTTTTTTAAACTTATTAATATTAAACTAAAGTTTTTAACTGCTTATTATTTATAAATAAATAAATAAACAAAAAAACTAAACTAAATATTAAAACAATATTTATAAAGTTATATTAACTACTAATAAAACAATTAAGTAAAACTATTACTAATAATATAAATTTTATATAATATATTAACAAACAAAAATATAAATATATTTTTATATAAAGCTGTTTATAAATAGCAAGCAATTATTAAAAAACAAAAAAAAACATTAATAAAAGCATTTGTTATTTTAATTATAGCACTTTAAGCAAGAATTATTATAACAGAAATTAAAACGTTATAAGCTAAACTATAACTACGTTTTTAGTTTTTATAACAACAGATATTAATATATTATAACAAAAAACAAATTAAAAAACTAACTTTTAAAAAAAAAAACAAGGTTTATTTGCTACAATAAAAACAAAATACAAACATTAATATTTTTTAAATTAAAACAAAACAACTAAGCAATAAATTAAAATTTAAAAAGCTTAGCTTTTTTAAGATTAAAAAAGTTATTTTATTTACTAATTATAAACTATTATTACTAAAAAATATGCAAATTTATTTTATTTTTTATATTTTTTTACTAAAACTAGTACTTATTAAAATATTTATTAAAATATAACTAAAAATAAAAACAAATCAAAATATTTATAAAGTTAAAAGTATACTAAATTTTTGTTAAAACAATAATAACTTAAAGTATTTTATTAAATAAAAAAAATACTTATATGCTAACAATACTTAAGAACTTAAAAAATACTTAAAAATTATTAAAGTAGTTATAAATTAGTTTTATTGCTAATACTTTAACTGCTTAAAACTAAAAAAAAAAGGTTAACTTTAAAAAAAACGCCTAAAAAATCTTAATTAAACTTAAATAAAGCAGCTTGCGTTACTTTAGCTTGCTTTTTTTATTATTTTTGCTTTTTTGCTAGCGCTTTTTGTTTTTTTTTAATACGCTTTATTTTGTTTAATTTATTTAAAAACTAAAGCTTTTGCTAAACTATTTTAATACTTTTTGCTTTTAAAAAACGTTTTTATATATAAAGCTAAGCTAACTTGCTTAAAATAAAGTTAAAGCTATTTTAAGCTTATTTTAGTTCTTTTTAAACTAAAAATAATTATTGCTTTGCTTGCTTTTTTTTTTTTTAAAAATAATAATGCTTAAAAACTATATTATTAATTAAATTAATTAAAATTTCCAATTTGTTGCAAAAATAACTAACGCATATACATTTAAAGTAATAAAATATATTGTTTATTATTTTGCATATTAATAATTAATTAAAGCAGCAAAAATAAAGCATAACTTTATAACTAATAAAATTAATAAAAAAAGCAAAAATAAGTTTTTGCTTTGTTTTAAATAAGCAGTTAGTTTTTTAATATGCTTTAATATTATAACATATAAAAAAAAAAAAAAAAAAAATACTTATAGAAAAATTGTTAAAATAATAATTTTAAAAAAAAAGAAATAATGTTATAAAGTTAACATAAAAATAGCTTTTAAAGCAGCTTAATGCTTTTATATATACTTTATATTTTTTTTTTGCTAACTAAAGCTAAAGTTATATAATAATTTACTTAGTTTACTAAGCTTATAATAATTTAAGGCTTATTAAGCTTATAGTAATTTAAAGCTTATTAAGCTTATAATAATTTAATGCTTACTAAACTTATAATAATTTAAAAAAAGTTATTACTTTTTTTACTTTTTTTTTGTTTATATAATTATGCACTTTTTATATTTAGTTATTTATTTAGTTTTAGTTTTTTAGCTATTAACTTTTTATAACTGCTAAGCACTAATATATTTATTACTTTTAATCCTTTAAAACCTTTATTAATATATAGTAATAAAAGTACCCCGAAAACCTCCTTAATGGACTACTGTTAAAGATCTTATTATTACTTGCAAATTAAGACCTTAAAAGCAAGCCTGTTATATTAATATATAATAAGTTTATTACATATTTATATATTAATATTAAATATAATTTTAAAGGTTTTTTTATAATAATAAAAGTTATTTAGCATAATATATTTAAGTAATCTAGGATTTTAATAGTTATAACAGGTTTAAATCTAAGTTTATAGCTTAAAATAATAAATATAAAGGTTAAAAGTTTTATTAGCTAAAAATAAAAAGCTTATAAAATTAAACGTAAGTTTATTTATTAATATTTAATTAGCTATATAATTTTAGTATAATTAAAAGTACTTATAAACTAAAAAAACTAACATATTAACTAAATTTATAATTAAATAATTATATTAATAAATTTATTAAAATTATAAGCTAATTAAGTTTTTTAAAGTTTTTATATTAAGTAAGTAAATATTATAGCATATATAATACAAAAAATATTAAAGTTTTATTAATGTATTATATTAACTCTATATTAAATAAGTATAAAACTTACACTAAAATAGTTAGAATAAGGTTAGCTATTAATAGCCAGTGCTTAATTGCTAAGCAATTTTAGCAACGGTTGCTATTCAGTCTTTTTAGGGTAAATACGGTACCTTATACTAATTTTAATGCACCGAGTCTTTAGGTACTTACATGGTACATTCCTCAAGTACATAGGTACTGGTTACATAATGCACGTATACTGCGCATGTAATATGTACTGACCTCGGACTACGGGTCAAATTCCGCCGAAACTTACCTCATTCAATGCTAATTCTAGGCGCACGTACTGCAGGCTTCGAGCCCCACCACGCTCAAATTAGCGCGGGGCATTCGTTGCTTTCCCCTCCAGACCCTCTCCTTCTGTCCGCCTACTGGCCTCCTTCAGCAGCTTTTATGTAAGTACTGCTATCGACCATTGCATCTAGCTAACGACCGGCTGCGGGCCAGGGGCTTGCTTGGTGCAGAACGGTGCGGCTCGGAATTCCTGTATTGCGCAAGCTGAGCGGAGAATGAATGACTAGCTGGAGTCTGGTTGGAGTGATCGGTCCTGGGCGATCGGGTCGATCGTTGGGATTGGAGCGATTATGTGCGAAGCTTGTGATGAAGCACAACAGGTCAATAGACCAATACTGATATATATATGTGTACATGTATACGCCTTCGTATAACAAATTCATGTGTAAGACAGCTTAATTCATATATCGATACCCTTCGTGGCATCCTTATTCTGTGGCTCGCTCTCCCTTCCTTAACTCTCTCGCCTAACTCCTCTTCATTATATTATTCTCGTCCTACCTTATCCTACTAGACATATAGACTTGGGGCTTTAAACGAATAGACATGGCACAAACACTTGCGGGTAAGCTCGCTATAGTAACGGGTGCTTCACGAGGTAAGCATGTCGCTATCCCAACCGAAGACGCTACATCATAAAGGGTGCACTAACATGTCTTAGGAATTGGTGAAGCGATTGTCATTAAGCTTGCTTCATATGGTGCCAATCTCATTCTCGGTTACACCTCTTCATCTTCCAAGCCAAACATAGAGGCTTTGGCCAAGGATCTCGAGTCAAAGCACGGCATCAAGACACTGATAATCCGGGCAGATCTCGGGGCTGTCGACGGCCCCAAATCCTTCATTGAGACGGCTAAGAGCAGTGATGAATTCCGGAAGCCTGATGGCTCATTCCAAATAGACATCCTCATCAACAATGCCGGCGTTGCGCTCAACAACCCGCTACCTGCCATAACAGTAGAGCAGTTCGAAATCAGCTACCGGACCAACGTACTGGGACCCTTGCTTCTCACGCAGGCTGCGGAACCTTACCTCCCGCGCGACCGATCTGGCCGTATCATAAATCTATCCAGCGTCAGCTCTTCCACTGGGTTTTCCGAGCAGAGTGTCTATGGTGGGACCAAGGCGGCCTTAGAGGCCATGACGAGAACATGGGCACGCGAGCTGTCGGAGCGCTGCACGGTCAACGCCATCAACCCAGGCCCCGTCTTGACCGAGATGGTGAGTAACCCCGATCATCAGCGAGCCGTCGGGGCCATAGACTGGCTGGTCGCTAACCCGGTATTGGGCAGTACGCCAGGAACACCCCGGAAATTAAGGCTGGAATTAAGGGATGGATTGAGCATACGCCTTTGATGCGTGTGCGTCAAGGCATCGATAGCCAAGAATTGCTCGACGACGCTAAGACGAGCGGTGGCCGGCCAGCGTACGTGGGTGAGATCGCTGGTATTGTAGCCATGTTGGTTGGTCAGGATGCCGCGTGGTGTACGGGACAAGTCGTCTGTGCTAATGGCGGCATGTTGCTACTACATTAGATGAGGGAAATTATCGGCATGCATTAGTTCTCAGGCACGAAGACGGTGAGAGTCCCCGGCGATGGCCACCTATAGATGAGTTTAGCATATTTTTCATCTACTTAGTTCCAGCATGTTGGAATACTATCTGCCTCGAGAGCCAGATCGAAGTACTTTAGGATGGCCCCTAAGAGTCGAACGAATCCATTTATGATATCTTCTCAACGAGAGAAAAGAGGATTGTGGGAGGAATACACCTTTAGAATTCCTTGGTTGAAACGCTTGCGTTGTAGCTTGTTCGAGACTGGTGTTTTGGGCGTTTCTACGACTACCCTTGAGTATAGGTGCATGCTGTTGTTCCGAGGTTGTCATTGGTAGAATAGATTGGCCTTGTCGAGAGGAAAGTGACATCTTCGATAGACGAAGTTCAAAGATAGTTCACATTGAATATGGATGAGGCTGATAATAAATTAATAATAGATATGTCCCTTTTAAGTAGCTGCGTTGCGTTGTACTGTAGTTTCGCAAAGATATGGCCAAATCGGGTTAGCCGGAAAATTAGGCTGAACTGCTCATGCATTTCCAGTGTGCCCCTCCATCACTTTGCGCAATGAAGTTGAAAAAAGGAAGGAAAAAAAAAGGCACATCACCGACTCTCTCACCTTAAATTATAATTTCCAGAAAGCCGAGAAACTCAATTAAGGCGTCCCGCATATCAATAGATGCACACGCACAAAGACATTCTTCGAGAACGTAAAAAAGGACAAGGATAAGTGGGCTGGAAGTCTTATCCCACCAGATATTTTCGTCCATAAAGTCCGTCTCACATCTCACCATGAACTCCTCCGACGACCCCTTCGACGACCTCCTCAATCTCGAGGAGCAGTACTACAGGGAGGGGTACGAAGAGGGCCTCAGAGACGGTGCCGAAGCCGGCCGGGTAGAAGGGTACTCCTTAGGCCTACAGAAAGGCTTCGAGAAGTTTGTTGAGGCTGGCCGTCTGCAGAGCAAGGCCCTGGTCTGGGCAAACCGGATACCGAAGTACCAGCAGAGGCGACAACAAAAGCGAGACAGCGCGTCAGAGCAGCGGGAGCTGGAGGGAGATGTCGAGAGAAAGGAAAGGGGGAGCGAGACGTCGGAGAATAGTGGTCGACGATTACCGCTCATTCACAGTAACCCACGTTTAGAAAAGAACATCGAGACACTATATGGTCTCGTGGAGCCCGGGACATTGTCTACGGATAATGACGACGAGGCGGTCAATGACTTCGATAGCAGGATAAAGGGCGCGCATGGTAAGCTTAGGATCATCGAGCGGGCGATTGGGGAGCGGGCGATTGGGGAGCGGGCGACTGGCCGGAATATCACTGCGTTTTCGCCTCCCGTGAAAAGTGAGAACATCGAGGATATCAGCGAGAACAGGTTCCCGGCTGAGACGAAATCAACAGAGCTTTGAAAAGTTCGGATCTATTTGACGAAACGGTGCTGGAAGTCGAGAAGTTATAGGATGGCTGACGGCCTCGCTTGAGGATAGTAACCTACTCTCCATAGGATGACTGACTATGGAATATCACAGCATTGCTGCATCCAATCGACCTTTGCAAATTGTAAATGATGGCTCATGAAATGCCTGACAGTGATTTCGATGCAAAGCTTAAGTTCTTTAGGGAATCTAGAATGTGGAAATCTTCCATATGTACACAAGTAATCCCCTCCGTTCTTCTTATTACACGCTTGGTTCTCTATTGGAAACTTCGGCAAGGATAACTATCGTTCAGGAAAGTCAGCAAGCCATCATCCGTGTCACACGCGCAGCCTAATTCTTCCCCATGAATAACCAAAAGAAAAGAAAAGGACCGAGAGACTTACTCTTCAGAATACGAATTCTCCTCCGCTAGGCCGTACTTATATGCCTCCCAGTTCCCATCGGCCTTCTTGCGCTCGCCACTCGGCAGAGGTGGCAGTCCATCGACTAAGATATCCTGGGCGGCAACGGCAGCCGTATTCTTCTCGAAGTACGCTGCGAGGCCGCCGGACTGGCCTTCCTCCGCTGCGGCGACGAGCTGCTTCGCTCCCGCATCGCCAATCAGCTCCTGCTTCGGCGCGGCGGCGCTACCCACACTTAGGAGCGCCACGGCGTCGCCTTGATTCACGAAGCTCAGCTTCGGATACGATCGTCGGACGTCTCGCTTCCAGTATGGGTTGTCGGCGATGTCACCCGCCGGAAACGTCACGGGGTCGTCATAGGTGAGCGGGTCGAGCGCGCCCGGTGTCGGGTTCCGAAAGTACGGGTTTAAGGGCACGCCGGACGAGCGGTTAGGGTCGACGGCAAAGACGCGGCGGACGCGGGCCCAGATGCCGGTAGGCTCGAGAGTTTGTTTCTGCCATTACGGTTTGTATATTAGTCGGCTGGCCGCGGTGCTCGGTAGACACAGGACAGACTGTTTGATAGCTGAGGTCTTGCCCGGCTCGCTAGCGTTATCGATGCGGATCGAGGTCGTGCCCATTGCACACCATTGACAGTGACCTTCGGTGGAGGAAAGGGGGAACACACACCTGACTCAGTGGTACAACACCCCGTGCGAGTTTCGCTGCCGCTTTTGAAGCCATAATGGCGGGATGAGCACGGGAGATTGCTGTTGGAAATGTCGTAGATGAGGCTGGGTGACGCTTGTCTAAGAGCTGCCCGTCAATCAAGCCGGGCCGTAGCTAATTTTCCCGGGGTATTGCCGCACAGAGCAGAGTACGTACCTGGTGCAACTTCAGGTACCTATGTACATGTATGAGAAATGGAGAGACGTCCAGTCCATCCATAATTTACGTTTCAGTGCATTGAGCATGCAGTATACCGGTACATATAATTATTATGCGCCTACTTTTCAACAGGCGAGGCCTATAAATCATTTATTACCCCTTTTTTCTTTTCTTCCCTCTCCAATAGTGCTTGTATCTATAAATGATGTATGTATAATTCAACGTCACCAGCTCATCCCTTTGGCACCGTTCGACCATTTGTCTATCATCTGAAGGTCGTGAAAAAGTTCTAGATATAAAAATCACTCGATGGACATGGTACTTAACCCTATAAGTACATTCTAAAGCCTTGGAATTCTTAACCTCTGTAAAAGTCTAGCAAGAACACGCTATCGGTGTTGATAAAGCTTTTGGCGCGTACGTGCTGATCAACAAAAGAGACTGGATTGTATCATTTTGCGCTAGTTGCACGCCCATCTACTGATATACAAGGTTTTGTCTACACGAGACACGGCGTATCTATCTCATCATCAACAAAGCTTCCTTATTCCGAGTCGGCGAACTCTTTGCGGCCCTCCTTGGAGTTCAGGTAATGGTTTCTAGAAGAAGGTCAGACCGATAATGCTCTGTAGCGGAACGCATATTGTATGCCAGATAGGATAGGCTAGTAATTCGTACCTCTCGGTAGCCCATGACATGGCATAGTAAAAAGCGATGAAAGGAGGCGCGAAGTAAAGCACCTGCTTGCTAAATCGGCGCCAGGTGTTGAAGATGGCGTCGTGAGCAGTACCGGCAAGCGGATTCTGCCTGTTCGAGCTCATGGTGTATGTGATGATACCCTTCTGCTTTAGACCACCTGAATACCCAACTCGTCAGTCTCGTGAAGTCAGTCCCATATGGCCGGCTCACCGCAAAATGCGGCTTTATATCGGTTGCTATATGCTCTCCTGATCGTCCATGTACAAATTCTGCCCCAATTCTTCCTCGCCTAATAACCTAGCGATTGTGCTCATGCATTGATTGATTCCGGGGTTCGCTATCGGGTAGAATAAATTGGAATACACTGACCGAAGTTGCCCCAGGAGCCGAGGTACCTGTAGCAAGATAGTTAGCACATGAGAAGCTTGCGTCCAAATGAAGAGGATGATAACAGCCTCCTATATCAAGAAAAGCCGCACATAGGTCAAGGTGCACTCACTTGCCATGGCGACCGAGAGGAGCATCGCCGCCGCCACTTCGTAGAGCCTGAGTAGGACGCATCGTGACAGTTGACGTGTGTTTGACCGGGGTGGTGTCAATTGGAAGGGAAGAATGGAGCGAGTTGCGAGTTGAGCGGGTCGGAAGATGTAGGTCGAACTCGAAAGTGAAGATGTTGTCGGCTACAGCACCTGTCTAGAAGGGGTTAGTGTCGCAGCATCCCGAGAGCTCAGAGACCCCGCCTAAAAGTTAACCCGCCACAGCAGCCGTTGGCGGGCTTCTACAATTAGAGCTCGATACCTAGTCCGCATCTAGTTTAGTGTAGAGACATACCTAGGTATACAGAACGAACTTATACGTACCTACACTATCTACAAATCTGTAGGTATCTAAGTTTGTAGCCTCCAACCTCGAGGGCAAGCCACCAACGAACCACAGAGCCCGACAACATCAAACACCCTGTTTTCTTCGCCCGAAACCCCTCCTAGGACCAGAAAACACCAGGGAAACCCTAGGGCAACTATTAACTGTTAGGAACAACTGAACGATGGATCCACTCATTAGGTCAGTGTCGCGACTTGCAGTTCCTGCCATCATTGGCGCCGGCCTGCTGCAGTCGAGCATATACGATGTCCGGGGTGGAACAAGAGCTGTCATATTCGATCGGTTGCAGGGCGTAAAAGAGGGTGTTATCAACGAGGGCACACATTTCTTGATACCTTGGCTGCAGCGGAGCATCCACTTCGACGTCCGCACGAAGCCCCGGAACATCGCCACCACGACGGGCAGCAAGGATCTGCAGATGGTCAGCTTGACGCTCAGAGTCTTGCACAGGCCAGAGGTCAAGTCTCTACCCAAGATCTACCAAGTATGCCTTTATTCCCTTTGCCCCAGATGAGCTCTGTTAAATATGTGACTGTGTTGTGGGTTGCGCGCTGAGTGCTACTTGAAAAGCGGTGTTATGGAAGTACCGGAATAAGACAAACAAGACAACAGCATACATGTAGAGATGCCTGCTTCGAAACGTTCTGGCTAACACATACGTACACAGAGCCTCGGCACCGACTATGACGAGCGTGTGCTCCCCTCCATCGGCAACGAAGTCCTCAAGTCCATCGTCGCGCAATTCGATGCCGCAGAGCTGATCACTCAGCGAGAAGCCGTTTCTCAGCGTATCCAGGCTGATTTGACGAAGCGTGCCGCCGAATTCAACATCGCCCTGGAGGATGTGTCCATCACCCACATGACCTTCGGCAAAGAGTTCACTAAGGCTGTCGAGCAGAAGCAGATCGCACAGCAGGACGCTGAGCGTGCCCGCTTCATCGTCGAGAAGGCTGAACAGGAACGCCAGGCTAACGTTATCCGCGCCGAGGGCGAGGCCGAGTCAGCCGACACCATCTCCCGCGCCATCGCCCGCCATGGCGATGGCCTCATCCAGATCCGTAAGATCGAGGCCTCTCGCGAGATTGCGCAGACCCTTGCCACAAACCCCAACGTCTCCTATCTCCCTAGCGGCAGCAAGCAGGGTGGTAGCGGAAGCAACTTCTTATTGTCTGTTGGAAGGGCGTAAATTGCGAGCGAATGAAAAAAAATATGATATCACGAATGTGAGAGGATTAGTACAAGAACCCACACAACAGATACAGGAGCAGACCTCCCATGTACATTAAACAAGGTATCGCCCGATTCTCCACTCGGGATCACGATTAATATGTGCTACTACTACCACCTAAAAAAATATCGTTGACGTAAAAAGCTGAATTCGTGTCCATCGAATGCTATCCTTCATTACTATCACCTAATGCTAGACTATCAAGACACACTCTTCGCGATCTTAAAGGCCAACCCCCGTAACATCTGACTAGCTGCATTCTAAAACATTACATTCGTGGAGTTTTGAGGTCATGTCGTCAGAGCTCCTAGGAACCCTTAATAAAAGTGAGCTTGTTAATCCATTTGGATCTCGGGCGTTACCAGAAATAAGCCATTGCCGAAGTAGTAACCCTGGTCAAGAGGATATCAGATTCTCAACCATCTTTCCGCTCCTATCTACTCTTGCAGCTAGGTGCGTAGCTACTCCTGTAGCCAAGTATATATTAGGGAGAATCCTATGTCATATCCGCTACCCCCAAAACTCAATGAATGTTTGGTCTCTTGACCTGGGCGCCTCCCACAACAGTCCAGTCTTCAGTAGGGGCCACCAGTTCTCCGCTAGCACCCACGGTCCAGCCCTTTAGCTGCATACTTTTCCACTCGTCCCGGACCTTAAGCCGAACTAAATCCCCTGCTGCCTGTGCATCCTCAGCACTATCATGTCCTTCCGGAGGACCTTCCGCAGAATCGACTTGAATCTGTCGGCCGAGTTTGGCCTCCATTAGATATTTGAGGCCATGGCGCATGGGAAGACCATTCCTATGCGGCCAGAGGAGTACTGTGTCAATGCAATTGGGGTGAATGATGCGTGCAGCATTCAAATCATTCTCAAGGCCGTGGCCGATCAGGGGCGTCTCTGCACTAATAACTGTGAACAGTATATCTCGAGCGATTTTAGGCGACGCTGCAATCTTTAATCGACGCTTAGGTTTCTGCGATGGATCAGGTGCTGGAATAGTGGTAGGCTGGTGATCAGATCCGACTTCACATCGCTCAGCTGAAGCCATGTCCTCCGATCGTACGCCAGAGAATCGAGTATTGAGGTCTAAGACCTCGCCTACTGGTCGAACTAAAATATCGAGGAGAGTATCGCCAGCCGGCCAAGAGACCACTGTCAATCGAATCAGTTCTAGGCCGTAAACAGTATATCCCATCTCACAGTCAAAGGACACAGCACGCTCCTTGGGTACTTTAGGATTGATCGGTGTATGGACGAAGTTGAGAACAGCAGCGAGTCTCTTGGGATCTGTTGTCTTGAATACGTGGTGTTGTGCAGTTGTACAACCGCCAGCCTCGTCGTCATAGTTCCTCTGACAACATTTAAACCTTCGCTGAGCCTTCGAGCGGTCGCCTAGCGCCCGCTCAAGGTAATATAGTTTGCCTGGGTGATAGGTACAGTTTCCGTTGGATGCTAGGATGCCGTCCGCTTCTCGGCGACCAGGAAACACCTGGAACCTCCTTGTACATCGGTCGCAAGTTTCCGTGTTTCCACAAGCCTTGACGGCTGCTTCGGCGGTTTTAATGTCATCTTCAGATGGTATCTTGGAAATGTAACCGTATGGCTCCAGTGAGGTTAGGTCAAATACCAACCGAGGCAGAAATTGAAATTCCTGGGATGGAGTGAGGCCCGTCTCAATCGACTCTATTACTGCTGTTAGAGCTGGCTCCGTACCGCTGAGATTAGTATCTTGAGCTATCTTGGACCGCTCGTCTTTCCACTGAGCAAGGGACATCTTCTTATATGTCAAAATCTTGTTCCGTATTGAGGTGTTGTATATAGAAGTCTTCTTAGTAGCTATTTCTTGCTCCTCATCAAGTGTCTTGGTAATGAGTTCCTGGTCAGATAAGAGCCACTTCTTCTCAGCCCCCTTAGCTGTCTTCTTCAACTCATCATTGAGCCGTTGGAACTCCTTGTGGAGGGCTTTTACTAAGGCTACCCGGGTGGCATGGCTTGCCGGGGCCTTCTTTAGGAGGCGAGGGTTGAGTGATTCAGGGCCCTTGCTAGACAGTTTTGGCTGAGCATCAGAGGCTAACCCCAGTGAATTGGCTCGTACTGTAGAGACAGTAGCCATTGACTGCTGAGGTTTGGCCTGGTGGCCAACTATGTGCTTGTTTGTGTCGGTGAAAGACTGGGGGGTATGTCTCAAGGTACGAGGCGAGCCACTCATATGTATGATTGCGGACATATTAGTTGGTGACCCTTTTCTTTGTTGTTCTCTGGATTGTGTTTTAGGAGAGCCAGCCGGGACCGAAGAGGGCCGAAACGAGGTAGCAGTACTATCCAAGTCAAGCTTTATTCGCTTCCTCTGCAGTTCTGATTCTAAGGTTTCCTCGCTGTCCTCATTGGGGTGCTGACGAGACGAAGCTGGCACCCTCGGTGTATTCCTATTGTTGATGGTTTTATTGGGGTCAGCTCTATTGTCAGTCTCCCCTTTATCGCGGGCATGGCTGAAAAGGCACTGAAATGCGGTACAATTATCGCCTGCGGGGCAGGGCAGGCTCTTGAGAGCTGCCAGCGTGTTTGCCATAGTGAATAGGTAGCAAGGAAGTCCAGGTAATGAGAGCAGGAGGAGATGGTGAATGGTGAATGGGGGATAGTCTTAAGGAGCCTGCTTCAATTGTGGCGTATGCTTCACTAAGTTTGCGATGATAGGTACGTTATCACATTGGTAGGCATGCACATTACAACGCCAGATAGAATGCATCTGATATAGAAGATCGAGGGAGCTGTGAGTAAAAAACGATGTAGTATGACTCTGAGTGGCTTCTGCTTTGTGCGTCTTTCGTGACTTAGATAGGGAGAGGGAGAGAGACGAGAAGAAGCATAGCGCAGCAAGGCAAAGCAATTGCTTGCCTTGCTGCCTTGCTTAATTAGTCGAACCTGGAAGTGGTTGGCTTTCAGCCTTGCCAGATAGACTGGCGTTGCTAGTAGTATAGTTCGGTACTTAGGTAGGATTTGAGGCTTGTTGAACCTCCGAAAGACCGTAATGGATGAACCGTGGTTGTTGTTCACAAGGTCTACATACTTAGGCTACCTATTCTTATTATCTCAGACTGGCTGAACTACCTAGGTAGGTACATATGTAGGTACATGAGGTACTTATGTGTAGGTGCTGTAAATCCCCTTCTTTCCACTGCCTATTTAGGTTAGCCTATAACGTAGACAGAGGTACACTACATGCAGGTACTATGCGCCACAAGCTAAATCCCTGGGATTTGTGACATTCAATGCACTTACACACATATACTATCTGCGTTCAATTCAGTTGTGCAGAGTGAATGTATTAAATGACTTTTCCTTGTTAGCTCCATTTCTATCCCGCTCAATATAAGTGAAAGGTCAATTATTCAATTGTCTTTTTTACTTGCTAAGGTTAGAACATACATAGTGTATGTTTCAATATTGCATTTCATTATACGAAGGTTGGGGTCCGAACCCTGCAATAGCCTGGACAATTGAATATAGTGCATTTAATTTACTGCTTACAGTAAGCTTTTCCTAATTAGGAAAGACCTTTAATTCTGTGCCAGACTGTTAGCGGCCTGACTCGAATATATTTTCTACTTGACGGACTGTTCTTAAGCCGAAATAGAACTTGCCGAGCTACTAACGGTCTGGCACAGAATTAAAGGTCTTTCCTAATTAGGAAAAGCTTACTGTAAGCAGTAAATTAAATGCACTGTATTCAATTGTCCAGGCTATTGCTGACTTCTGGCCCCAACCTTCGTACTACTGCCCAGGTGTAGTTAGTACCCGCAATTTATTACCGGGCAAGCAACAAATCTGTAGCTATAAATAGTATTAATACAGATACATGGGTACTGCATAGGTACAAATAGGCGGGCTGACCAAAGGCTTTCAGCTGAGCCGGGCATACGGGTAGTTCACCTGCCCGCCGGAGTTAACACAGGATAATGAGCAGCAGACAAGTTAAGACAGCGCGTATCATCAATTATTTATCTATAACATACCAAACAACAACCCTTTCATTAATCTACTTTCTTTAGACGGTTTATGAGTGTTTGGGCCTTATTGAGTCATATTGGATGTTATTACATCAAGGCGCATTTCGAGGCATCATAAATCATGGAGTTCAATGGCGGAGGTCAACCTGCAAATCATCTCTGTGTCCTAGTTCATGGGGTATGTCTTTACCCTCCACATTGCCAACACATGTTGATCAGTTCTGGCCTTGCTAACTGGTACAGCTATGGGGCAACCCAAACCACATGAACCAGGTCGCAAAGGCTCTCCGAGCCGCCTATCCCGAAGACCAGCTCCATCTCCTGCTTGCGAAGCGAAACAGTGGCAATTTCACCTATGACGGCATCGAACTTGGCGGCGAGAGGGTATGTGTCGAGATTGAGGAGGAAATTGAAACGATCCGTAGGAAAGGCGGCAATGTCACGAAGCTAAGCATTGTTGGATACTCCCTGGGCGGACTGGTCGCTCGTTATGCGATTGGACTTTTGTCCGCGAAGGGAGTGCTCGACCAGCTAGAACCAGTCGTATGCGACGCCTCTTCGAATCCCACTTTGGTCGTCGTGACTAATATAGAGACTTACAGAATTTTACTACTTTTGCAACACCACATCTAGGCGTACGAGCAGCCCTTCGAGGCTGGTACGACAGCATATGGAACAGGTTAGGAGTCAGGATATTATCAGAGTCGGGGCGCCAGCTCTTCATCGTCGACAATTTCCGCGACACCGGCCGACCACTCCTGTCTATTCTCGCCGACCCTGACTCCATATTCATGGCGGGTCTGAAAAAGTTTAAGCGTCGAACGCTATATTCTAACATCGTCAATGACAAGACTGTTGTACATTACACCTCCATGATAACAAAAACAGATCCATACAGGGATATAACCAAGGTCAAAGTTAGCCACGTCAAAGGATACGAGGATGTTGTTCTCGACCGAACGAACCCAGTCGTACTTCTCCCCCCAGTCAACCGTAGACCAACAGTGCGCTCAGTGGCTGCTGATGGTCTATCCTACATCAAGAACGGACCATATGTGCTTGCACTCAGCATCCTCCTGCCCATTGGTCTCACTGCCTTCTTGCTCAACTCGGTTGTGCAAACGGTCCGAAGCTCCCGGCGCATCCAACTCCACGAGAATGGACAAGCCGGCATTCAAATCGAGAAGTATCGCATGCCGCTCTGGATAAAAGAATTGCAAGGCACGGTCGAAGACGTCTACGAAAACCTAAACAGCTCACAGAAGCAAGCGTACCTGACCCCTCCGGACGAGGAGGGCTTTGGCAGCGATCTAGATTCTACAGAGACTGATATCCTTGATCTCGAGCGCCGACAGTCTCAAACCCAATTGCCCACACTCGCGTTGGCCCCAAGCCAGTTCGATATGATCACTGCCTTAGACAACGTCGGCTGGCGCAAATATCCAGTCTGGATTCACAAAGTCCGGCGCAGTCATGCGGCTATCATTGTTCGCAACGACACCCCAAGCTATAGTGAAGGGCTCGTTGTGTTAAAGCACTGGTTAAATGAAGAATTCCTCATGTAGGCACGTGGTCTTGAGTTGGTTGTATAACATATTTAATTAGAGGCGTTCGGTAAGCAGCATTATTCATAGCATTATTCATATAGATGGGAGTGCTTGTAGGTACGTTGGCTACAGGGCAAACCGGGTTGGAGTTCATACATAGAATACCCATGTAGGGCGTGAATACTTAGTCATAATATTCTCTACAGTAATAACGCTTGACAGGTCATGGTTGTATTCAAGTGACCTTGAACGGAACTCAAGCCGGACGATTTCAAGTTCTCATCGTTGAGTGTCGGTGTCATGGTCTACAATCTCACTCTTTAACCTAGACATACATAGGTACTTAAGTACCTACGCATAAGCAGTGCTAAGAGCCGGGGTGGTGAGGCCGGGCATTCACAGCTGTTCAGCAGCTGCCGCATTGCTATTTTAGCCATTCAGCGTCGGAAAAGCAACGAGAAGAAAACTACTTAAGCAACCTGGAGTCCTGTTTACTAGTTACCTAATACCAACCAACCGTTGTAAACCCCACTTCACGGACTACACCAAGAACCCTAAGCGCCCTCACAGTAGACTGGGATGTTGCTTCGGCAGCTTTCCCCGGGGACGGCAACGGCCCAGAGCTGGTCGACAACAGTTTATCTGTCCCAGCGGATGCACGGAAAAGCCCCGTGTCTTTATAGAGGTGCAAATCTACGATTTGGATGTCCCAAACACGAGAAGCAACTGCATTTTTCCAGGCCCTATTCCAACTATGCACCCAAGGGCCCACCTCCCTATTACAATCCCTATCACAATCCCTATTACAATCCCTACGGCCAGCCGCCCAGGTCGCGTATCAGCCGATTCAAGGACATAGCCATCGGATCAGTGCTCACCATCATTGCCTTGTTCGCATACGGGTCCTACTACACCTGGCCGAAGTGGAAGGCGATGAGGGAGGCAGAGAAGCTTACTAGCGATGTACAGGAAAGGCTCGACCGCTACGATTGGCTGCTGAAGAAAGCCGAGGCGGGCGACGATGGCAGCGCAGAGAGCGCGGAGAAAATCCGACGCCTCCTGAAAGAGCGCGCGATATTTGCCGTGCGCGCTTTTATTCCTAAGGAAGAAGAATTCAAGTATATCATGGACTTGGGGCCGTTACCTAGGCTTCCCCAAGACTACGCATGCGAATGCCGCGAAAGGCAGGGAATCGAGGACGATGACACGCTGATGCTGATGCCATCACAAGAATCAACTGGGGAGATAAAGGGGTTAAAATGGATGAACGAAGATGACGCAGACGGCAGATCAATAAGGCCGATTCATCCTCCCCGCCTTTTAGTTGCTGTCAACGCCTTTTCTAAAGACATGGGCACTCACGATCCTGAGGAGAAGATTACCCAGCCCGGCGCGTCTAAATTACACGAGGTTATTTGCCGCTCAGCATTTATTTTAGACAACTTGCACAATAAGGGTATTGTGAATGGCCCAACCTTGGTCATCGTGCTCTTACGCGACGGCATATTTAGCTTTATCTGTGAGGAGAGTGGGATATGGATAGTCCACAATGACCACATACATCGGGCGGATGATGGGCACTTCGTGAGGCAGTAAGAAGCCATTCTCAATCGAGAGTTTGGGCTCCAGATGATCCTCAACGACCGAAGCTTCCTTGACGAACTCGTAGGTCACTAGTTCATCCTTCACATTCACTTCCAGGGCCTTTGATGTTGTTGGTCGCATTACGGTAACTCTGCGAATCGAAGCAGTCACTTGTACTATCGGCCATGTGTGTTTGTCTGGTTTTCTCTCGCTGTTATTTTCCTGCCCGAATTGGGCAGTAAATGCCCCTTTTCTATGGAATTGGGACCTGGAGGTTCCGCAATGACTACATAGCCCCTTGAACGTACCTAGTAGATCCGAGGATAAAGCACTTGCCATGTTATCCCGGTACGAGACATGACACTTGAGATCGGAATTGGTATTGCGAATACATTACTATTGCATCTTCAATAATCTCGCCTGTTTCTATCGTGTTTTTCAGAGCTATTACTTTAAAATATGTTAATATTGAGGGAAAACTACATAGAACAGAGCTACCTTCTGATGGAGGTTTCCAGAGACATAGGATGGCTATGTCTGGCTAGCCCAAAGCTCAGGTCAAATCATCGCTAGTGTATCGTCAAGTAAGTCAGCATTAACGTCCAGATATCCTATTGACACCCCTTAATTTATAGTTTTAATTCGGCAAGTATAAGTAATGGCTATTAGCGTGCACTTAAATAGGTCGCTGGCCAACTACTACGTACTTCGTACTGTAGCTCGGATAGCCGGGCGGGTCGTGTGGGTCTGTGGGGCGCTAGCACCCTGACATTTTGAGGTACATACGCAGTACGTTCATACAGCTGCTGTCCTTAGAGCGAGATTTCGGCACCTTGACGCAGAGAAACACCACAGACACCACAATTTTCTAGGTAGGTTTATGACATCTAGAATCTCGCGCATTGAAACCATATTCTCCAGCCCTATGGCGCAGCTTGCGGCCACAACTCCGCGGCGGATCACGCGCTCGTCTCTTGCTCGGTTTGCATACACAGACACACCAGATCGTGCAAATACCACAAAGTCGCAAGACCACCATGAACCGAGTCCTGATATCGAAGATGCAATACCCAACATAGCACCATCATCTTCTTCTTCCACATCCGTACGAAAGCGGAAGCGGAAGCCAACCATTGCCACTGCATCCGTCCCCCAAAGTGCGTCCTCACCAGCGACTCGCAAGGTTACGAGGCATCGCAACGCTGAGACCAGCGATGGAGATCAAGCCGAGGTCAAGATAGAAGTAGAGTCCGAGGATATCGCAACGACGAAGACCGTCCCCGCCATACCAACAAAACGCCAACGCAAACCCGCCCGGAAGACAACAGACCCGTCGACAGGACAGTCGACCGTCAGCGCACCCGCCGGCTGGGAAGACATGTATGCCGTCGTGCAGTCCATGCGCAGCGAAGGCGGCGCCGCCTCCAACGCCGCCGTGGACACCATGGGCTGCGAGCGCCTGGCGCAGTCGACCGCGTCGCCGCGCGACCAGCGCTTCCAGACCCTCGTAGCACTCATGCTCTCCTCGCAGACAAAAGACACCGTGAACGCAGTCGCCATGCGCCGACTACAGACCGAGCTCCCTCCCCACGCGCCCGGCGCGCCTCCCGGCTTGAACCTGGAGAACATCCTCGCCGTCCCGCCGGCGCATCTCAACGAGCTGATCTACGCCGTGGGGTTCCACAACAACAAGACAAAGTACCTGCAGCAGGCCGCCGCCATCTGCCGCGACGCGCACGGCGGCGACATACCCGATACGATCGAGGGCCTCGTCGCTCTGCCCGGCGTCGGGCCCAAGATGGCGCATCTGTGTCTGTCTGCGGCGTGGGGGCGGACGGAGGGCATCGGCGTCGACGTGCACGTCCACCGCATCACGAACTTATGGGGCTGGCATGGGAAGAGCGGCTCCAAGAATCCTGAGGACACGCGCATGAAGCTCCAGAGCTGGCTACCCAGGGACAGGTGGCGAGAGATCAACACTCTCCTTGTTGGGCTGGGACAGACTGTTTGCCTGCCCGTTGGGAGGCGCTGTGGGGATTGCGACCTAGGGCTTAAGGGGCTGTGTCGCGCCGCTGAGCGGAAGAAGGTCCTCGAGGGGCGCAGGGCTAAGGAAAATATGGCGGTTGATGCCAAGGGAGAAACCCTCGTCAAGCTTGAGAATGAAAAGATTGCAGTGGTTGAGAAGGAGCTTGTTAATGAGACGGCTAGCGATGAAATGGGTGGCGACACGATAGCATTAGTCAAAAAGGACCTTATAGATGAGATATAAGCTGCGGGGAGACCAGGTGTATAACGGGGAAGGGAAAGGAGAGTAAGTATCTTCATTTGGCGTGTTTGACCAATGCACAGTTCAAAATACCCATTCAGTCACAATGAGCACAAATGTCATATATCCATATATGTAGGTTCGAACTGGAATTAAGTGTTTGGATAGAGATACTGTCTTACGCCAGTATCCCCCAAGAATGAGATTGCCATCTAAAATGAATCGATTTGTATGTACAAGACAGCGGAAACTAGCTTAGTTTCTAGCTTGTTCTTCTGCTTTGACCTGTTCTACTCTAGATAGGTCATAAAAATTTCGGTACCCCGTCATCTCAGAATGCGAGTGGATGTGATGACCCATGGCGTGAACTCCCCAGATATACACGGGGAATATACGAGCGGAAATTCCGGCCCTAGATGCCAATGCACAACCAGAGTGGATGAATTGCGTATGGACGTAGGTATGAAAATGCTCACATGGTCAGAAGTGTAATCCCACGACGCCATGCGTTTGGTTAATGAACAAGATACTAAATATGGTTTGTGAAGAAGGTGTTGTATATGTTCCTTCACCGTGAACTTGAAGGAACATGAGGATAGAGCTCCAGGAGGTTAAGGTGGGAGTAAAGCCATGCAACCACCTTTGGATGCGCCGGTCCGCACTACGACCGTTTTGTTTCGTAGTCGTCGTCGCCGCTAGCCCGTATGTAGAAGCAAGGTCGCAACATGCGGAGAGTTGGGCTGGGCTGGGCTAAGAGCTGAACTGAGCCAAGCCAAGCTGAACCGAGCCCTAGATGGTTGGCAGGAAGTTTCCTGGGTGGGTGGATGAGCTTTATACGCCCCGAATGACTTGTGTCCTCTCGGCCTCGAGTTGTGCGGCGTTGCGCTCGTGTGACTCCTTTTTGCACTGAATGCATGACAAAATAAATCAACGTTAGCAAAGTAGTGCAAAGTGTATCATGGCTACAGCTTAGGGCAATAAATCATTCTCGGAAAGATACTCGACGAGCCCCACGAGCCACCACTGAGTAGTGTCTTCAACCGGCTCGCCATTGCTACTAATGATCGAAGCAGGAGAACTGCTACGATGCAACAAGGTGTCAAGGGCCCCTTTCGCAGGCGGAGAGAGACTTACGTCTTCGAGGCCCGTGCACTTGTGGTCCTCTAGGAGCCGGTGCTTCGCGCAGAAGTGGCCGTCGCAGAAACCGCAATCTCCGACGATCCGTTGCGCAGCGGTCTTGCACTCCTTGAACGTACAGCGAGGCTTCACAGGCATATTGGCGCGCTGTCGATCGGGTTGGTGGCGCAGAGATTGGTGTGGAGAAGTGCGTCGAGGTGAGCTCGTGGTCAGCACTTGCGTGTAAATGTCGAGCCCAGTAGCTTGTCGTCAAGGACGGTATTACGGTTTCGTGGTGATGAGACGGCCACGTGGAGGATGAGAGATGAAAGAGCCACGGACTGTTCTCAGCGTCTTTGTAGTTGGCTGTTCGTGTATACCGGTTTTGTTGGGGAGTGGAAGCGAAGTAACGGCCAGAAGGAGAGAGGAAGGTCAAGTCTGGTCTGTGTCAAAGAAGAAATAGATGTCAGCAGGCCCGATTCTTTGATGTTATTAATGTACCGGTAATCAAAATCGTAAATGACACGAGGACTAAGGACCCCTGCAGACTTGTAGTCAGGAAATACAATTTATACAGTATAGTCAGACACCTTGACCATGCGAGAATGGAAGAGAATACACCACCACGGCACCACGGCACCACGTAGGGCGTGGCGGCGCAAGCAACAACGATAATACGAGTGTTAAGCTGCTGGAACGGCTGACTTACCTACACGGACGAACGCTGGTGTGGCGGGTTGCGGGACGGGGATGGGGACGGGGCGTAGGAGGAGTGAGGGAAGCAGGGAAAATAAGAAAGAAAAGCAATGAAGAAGATGTGAGGAATGAGGTCAGGTTAAGAGAAGAAGGTAGAAAGGTCGCTCGGAGAGACGGAGCAGGCAGGGACAAGATAGATGTAGTGTATCCAATTGCTGGTGTAACCGGGTTCTGGGCCAACCCAGGTCAACTGACTCTGTGACGTTGGATGGGCGGCAAAGTGTGGAATGATGAAGAAAGGACGCTACTGTAGCTATTACACTAGATTACCTACCATGTATCTGCCTGGGTAGCCAGCAAGGGGATGTACCCAGACACTATGTAGCCTACCTAGGTATGTAGTCTACCTAGGTATGTAGTATGCCTACTTAGACTGGGGGTTGAGTAGGTACGAATGCGGGATTGAGTCAGTCGTGACGGACCGATGAATAAGAAGCAGCCAAGTAGCGTTATCGTACGTACGTATGTATATATATGCCTAGGTAGCCTTAGCGTGTAGCACGCTAGGTCGTCGTCTGTCTGTCTGTCTGTCTGTCTATCTGTCTGTCTTCTACACACACCGGATCCTTAGATAGTGGAAGTCTCTAGCGTAGGGAATGAGGCGAGAGTCGGCGAGTCAACTATGCCCCGTCTGACGATCTATATTTCGGTATGGACATGGCAATGCACATACCAATGCAAGTACTACGTGTGTAAGTACATGTATGTAAGTATGTAAGTACAGTTGGCGGCTGTAGGTAGTGAGTGTACAACGAATGATCCGAGGCGGCGCAGGGCCCGAGTGCAGGGAACTCCCAGCCATATTCCTATGCCGACACTGTCCCAATACAGGTTGGTGTCTGTCGGGGATAAGCGATTCGGATGAAGATCCAACTGAGAACCAAGTGCCCATGTCAGGGAAGCATATTATTCATACAGTACTAAGTAGGTATGCATGGAGTATAAGTCTCAGCCTGACGCTCTAGGTACTGTATGTAGTTTATTGGTTCACCCGTTGACTGCCTACAGTAGGTAGGTACCTACAGTAAGTAAGTATCTACCTACATATAGGTAAACCGCTGTTATTGTTATTGCCGGTTTGCCGAGGAATACAGGCGGTTTCCCCGATGACGCCGGTCTCCAGTATTGCGAGGCTCCGAAAGCGGCTTCCGGGCTACAGTTTCCAAATATGGCCCCAACATTCAGGGATGCTGATGAGCACAACGAGATAGGCATACCTGCGCAGTGGGTAGCGTACACTAATGGTCTACTGTAAGTATACCTACTACCTATATAGTATACCTATTTAGCGCCTCTCTTCTCGGCTGCTGTTGGAGATGCTAAGCGATGGTTTGCTGCAAGAAAGACTGGGAGATACAGCCGTGATGTCGTGTACACATGGAACAGGTACGGTAGGTAGGACTGCATACACTACGGTACCTATATTTAATATACACTAGGTACTATAGTACAGATACCTTATATACCTAGCCAATTGATCGGGAAATTCTAAAGATCCTGGGTACCTAAATCAAGGCCCACAAGGGTCGACGGCAAGCAATTCGGGGTGAGGTGCAGACAAAGGTGGACCATATGATATGTACATGTACATGTAGATAAGTATTCATTACATCTGCAACATCTACATCACACACGTAAGTATGCGGTATTGTCTTGATATACGCAGTAAATGATGGCATGCTAGACCGCCTAGTCGGGCTTACCTACACCCTCTTAGAACGGCACCCACGTGAACAACCGCTAATACGGGAAGATACAGGTATGTATTGTCGAAGAGTACCGTAGAGCGGGTGGGAACTGGTGTGAGATACCGTATACCTACCTACCTAGGTAGGCATGTATGTATGAAGCGGTCTACCTACGCATATACGTACTTACATACGCAGTACATACATATATATGTGGGTGCCGACAGCTGTAGTCGCATTGATGACCATCTTGCTGCTGCTGCTGGCGGCTGCTGACTAGAGTGAATTCTCAAGATAGATGGGTGTCTAGGTCCGGTAGTGGTGCGCAGATACTTGAATTTGTCTATGGACCTTGCCAGTGAGAATTAAAGCATACCTACCTAGGCAGTCCATAACCAGCTAATGATATCGGTCGGCAGTTGTCTAGTCTAAGCTATGAGTATATGCAACAGACTGCGGATCTACTGCAGATGAGGGTAACACCGCCTTAGGAGGTGCTCGGATTCTTGGTCAGATGAGACTGATAGGGAGCTTGTCGGTTCTTCCAGAGATAGGACCGGGCTTGATAGATTGTGATATTGGCTTATTGGTGGCACCAATCAGTCGACATTATTTTCTTGCGGTGCCAGCCTTTCCGCTGCTCCGTGGGGAAGCAATTGTTCGCACGTCATCAATTAGCTAAAACAGCAGGCGATAGTGGCCAAAGAGTAGAGAGGGAGTTGGGAGGAGGGAGGAGGGAGCAGGGAGCTGGGAGCTAGTCATGGAGCCGAACTCCAACGGGAAGAAGTCGATTGCATTTCCGCCGCCGCCGTGAAGCCGGCACCGAGCCGGATCGGACCGGACGAGTTGCTTGTGCTAGTTAGCTGGCTGCAGACATCTGCTCATAACCAGCGCATACACCATCTGGGATGACCGTCCTCGTGGCAACATCCGACTTGCTACAGGGGGCAGCGGCATGTATACGTAGTAAGTAAGAGCCCAGTAATAAGTTGCGTCTGATAATCTACGTAGTAAACTGTAGCGCCGACTAAAAGGGGGGAAGGGATGGAGTCTAGGGGCGTTGCCGCGTAGTGTTCAGGGCCGTATCGTGGCTCGAATCAGAACTGCTGCCAAACCTTCAGTCTACAGCCATCCTTCAGACGCCGCCGCTTGGGCATTGCGCCCCAGGCGCCTCTTAATAGCGCATGAACCATTATCAGTCTATCCATACCTACATGTGTGTACCTACCTACCTACATACTTACTTAGATATGTAGATAGATAGCCGAAGATAGTTGGTGCAGCACGTATACGTAAGACCTGCTATAAGTCATGCAACCAACAAGAACTTGGCGATAGACCTGCTCCAAGTCACGCACGCAACCTAGTCCGATGCTCAGGGTACAATTGGTCCCGGGTTTTGTGTCTCTGCAGGATTGCTATGCCGGGTTCTGTATCAGACAAAAAAAAGCCTCTTGATATCGCAATTCTTTGGAGTAGATACGGTACCTTTGCGACGGTACCTGGTAGGTAGACAACGTGTACACCACGTCGTGGGCGCCTCGTTTCGCTGCGCGATGTAACGTCAAGTGAAGGGAAGCTGTTCCGGCGAAACGCCCGGCTTGCTCACATGACCATCCTTCTTAATGTATATACTACGAGTATGTATACTTAGGTATGTAGTAAATAGTATACAGCACCGGTAGTCAGACACACTAAGTATACTACTGCGAGGAATTTATACAATTATAGCGCCCTCTACCTAATCCCAATAGGCCTATATGTATAGGTATTTTTTTTTCTTTAAGATACAACCTTAGAAGCGTCTAACAGTTTCGGCGTTGTCCAACACTCCCTAGATTCCAAGTTTTACTTGTTTATGACACTCTCTCGTATGTCACGATACCTCCGCGTTCTCTGCCCTTATGGGAGACCACCGGGTCTAGACCCAACGCCTCTAACCACCTTCGCTAGCACTACATGCAAGCAGGGTCCTAACCTACCCAGCAAGGTCTATCGTCAGCGCTTAGGTTGAACGCACACGTTCTGAATACGGTCGAATTGAATACCTATAGCACAGATAACAGATCCAGTATTCGTCCTCTGAGTGTATATCATATAGGATTGGCCATGCGGTACTGGGGATTAAGCTTCAGGCTGCTCATTTATGTCGTTTTCCAGCACCTAACAGCCTGATCCTGGCCACAAGGCATCTAGCCACGGCGAGCTAAACCATCTGGAGCATTCTTTTTCATTTCTTTGAATATTTGTTCATCACGGCGTATACCTGTCGCTAAGTACAAAAATCCCAATCTTTTTCTTACTCCATCGTCACAACGCAGCGTATGCAGTCGCCTGCCTTCATCTGCTCGAAGGCAGTATTAATGTTGACCAGGGGCTCTCGGTGGGTAATAAATTCGTCCACCTTCAGTTTGCCGTTCAAATAATCAGAAACAAGGCCCTGCATTTGTGATCGACCCTTGACACCACCAAAGGCGCATCCCTTCCATACACGACCTGTGACCAATTGGAATGCTAATTCACTTTGTCAGCTGCAGGAAACATGAAGACTGCAAATTATAAGTGCTACTTACGGCGAGTCGAGATTTCTTGGCCAGCAGCAGCAACACCGATGACAATACTTTGGCCCCAGCCTTTGTGGCAGGCCTCGAGGGCAGCTCGCATAACACCGACGTTGCCCGTGCAGTCGAATGTGTAGTCACAACCGCCGTCAGTCATCTCGATGAGTTTCTCAACAATCGTCTGGCCTTCCAATTTGGTGGGATTGACGAAGTCGGTAGCTCCAAACTTCCTAGCCCATTCTTCTTTTGCCGGGTTGACATCCACCACTATAATCTTCCCTGCATTTTGGAGGACGGCGCCCTGGACGACGGACAGGCCGACACAGCCAGCGCCGAAAATGGCAACGTTGGAGCCCTCTTCACATTTGGCCGTGATTCTGGCGGCACCGTAGCCAGTGGTGATACCGCACCCTAGCAAGCAGGTTCTGTCCATGGGAGCATCTGGCTGGACGGCAACAACGGAGATGTCGGCAACGACGGTATATTGCGAGAAGGTTGATGTCCCCATGAAGTGAAGAAGATCTTGACCCTTGCACTTGAACCGCGACGTGCCGTCCGGCATGACCCCTTGACCTTGTGTTGCTCGGATCTTTCCACAGAGGTTGGTCTTCCCTGACTTGCAAAACTTGCATTCTCCGCATTCCGGTGTGCTATTATCATCCAATCAGCCAGGGACAGGGACGGTAGGGTTGCAATACGCATACTAGAGGGCGACAACATGGTCTCCGGGCTTCACGTTGGTGACGCCCTCTCCCACGGACTCGACGATGCCGGCACCCTCGTGTCCGAGAACGATGGGAAATGCACCCTCTGGGTCCTTCCCCGACAAGGTGTAGGCATCTGCGCATATTCTTAGCAATAGTTCGGACGTGGTTCGGCATGTGGGCTTGGCGAGTTTATACCGGTATGGCAAACGCCGGTGTAGTAGATCTGGATGCGGACCTCGTGCGCTCTTGGGGGGAGAACCTCAATATCCTCAAGAGACAGCTCCTTGCCGGCTTCCCAGGCGACGGCGGCTTTGCAGGTAATTGTCTGAATGTGAAGAAAAACACGAGTTAGTTTCCAATCGACCCAACAACGGAAACCACGGCGCCGGAAGGGGGTCTCGTTGGGTGGTATAGATGTATGGACAATAGATGCATGGATAATATATACAGGAAGTACAAGTACTCGGATGGGTCATTGCGCGCGCGCGCGCGGGGTCGAGAAGGAGGGTGAACGGGATGGGTAGACGGACCTTTCCAACAGTGTCGGCCATGTTGCGTGATGGATATGCACGGAGGCTCGGCTTGTAGAGACGAGAGATGGCTGCAACTGGGTGTAGCCAACTATGCGTAGCTGAAGGCGGCGAAGAGGAGGAATTTATTTATTCGATGTCGCCGCTACGTAATGAGACGGCCGAGAGAACACACGAGAGAACCCCGCCTGGAGATTTGCCTGCATCCTCTGCCTGCATCCAGCTGCGCGGTCGCGCCAAAGGTGGGGGGAGCCGGCAAATCGCCCACGCACTTACCGACGACCCTACCACCATACGTAAGTATGTCTTTTTTTGATGTCATGTTGACTGCAGCCTTCTGTTCTGGTCTTCCGTTGTTTACCTGTCGTGAGGCGTATAGCAGTGGATTATCCATACAATCTGATCCTCTCACGGCCTAAAGAACCTCGAGCGTGCTGGATTGAAAAATTATGTCTCTTTGGATATTTGGCAGTTCATTTCCTACCGTTCGTCACGTAGGCTAGACTATGTGTAGATGCCCATTCCGTCAGCTAATGCGGAAAAGGGATTTAGTGCCATGGAGATATCACGGACAGATGGCTGGGCGAAACTCGGGATCTTCTTAGGATAGATCATGGCCAAGATAACGGTGTGACTCGGTCGGCAGCAGCTCAAAACTCGATGAGTCTTGAAAATTGGAACCTGGTAAAGGGGCTTGATAAAGGGTTTATAAAAGGGCCGTGTAATACGGCACATATACTAACCATCGACGAATGATACTCTTTGAAGCTAATCGGCACAGCTGTACGCAATGAAGTCAGTCCCTCTTCCTATGTTTCAGAAGATAGGCGGGTACCGTATCATGTAGATTGGGAGTTGGTTTATGGTGAAATTAACCAGAGAGGTAGGTAGGTAGATAGATAATCTGTCATGTTGGCAATCTGAATCCAGCAGCACAGCATTCATTATATATACTGTACTGTATCGCAAGTTGAAGGGAGGGGAACCTTGAGGGCTGTTTGAATGTCCTTAAGACGGTTTGTGCATCTGCTTAGAACTTACATGTAGTAGGTACCTACCTATATACATAGCTGCCAATTGTCCCCACTACCTGCATAGGTATCTACTTTACCTATGCGTATAGTTCTTAAATGTACCTACTCAGTTAGGTAAAGTGTCTTCTTTGATGTAGGTATTGCGAGCCTGTAAGTCTTGGCCCGTGCGTACATAATGCGTCGATAGTATATGTGGGTCTAGCCTGACCGCGTCTCTGGGGTAGGTAACATAGGCAGTAAGCTTCTAGCTTCGTTGCTTGGTTTGTATGGATGGGTACGGTGGCCCGCGTAAATTTTGCTACCATCGAAACCTGTTACCTGTACAACAACAGCAACGAGCAAAACACACTGACAACCCCTCCACCACCAGACCTGTAGGTAGTCGTGCAGGCGCATGTTATGCATTTGGGATCCGCTCTCTTGAGTCTTGAGGTTTATCCCCTAGCAGCCGTCCCACGAACACACGGTTCAGTTGCTCGGAGCTGTGCTCCCTCAACCCCCCAGCCATGGCCTTCCGCTGGTCAGAACTGGGCTCCTCGCCCGCCACGCCGGACAGAAGCTCCAAGAAGGGGTTGAATGCCTTTGGCTTCAGTGTGGACCATCCTTCGACTACCCCTGCCGGGCCGCCACCTCCCTCTGCATCGTCAGCCGCCACTTTCACTCCTATGGGTGAACCTTCGCCCTCCTTCCTCCAAAGTTCCGTTGGTGCCCTAAGCAACAAGCCGAAGGCCCCCAACTTCGGTAAGCCCAGCCTAAGAAGTTCAAAGCCCAGTTCCAAGGGAGGTAGTGTGCCGCTTGGCAGATCCATTCGGGGCTCTACCAGACAGCCATCAAGTCTAAGCAGGGAGTATCGCGGCGAGGACGACGAAGACGACGAAGAAGACGAAGACGACGAAGACGGGGAAGGAGACGAGGAAGAAGACGAAGAACCCCATGGTGTCCCCGCAGCCCGCTCGGGAACCTTTGCCATGAGCTTCGACGATACTACCGAAGGCGAGGACACTGAGATTGACAACACCGACCCCCTGGACGACGACGAAGAACATAGCGATGACAACGATAGCGACGCGGATGTCGACAGAGGTGATGGTGGTGGTGGCGACGGGAGAGAAGAAGATATCGAAGCCATGATGGAGGATGCCGTGGAATACGATGTCGAAGAGGATCTACTAAAAGAGATCGCTAGGACAGGCTCCTTCCAGGATCCCATTCCAGATGCGGGTGACGATACAGATCTCATGATGTTCGCAACACCAGCTGCTGACGAACGCATCCGGAGGGAAGCTGATGACATATTTCGCGCTTCGGCTATGCGCTCCACCATGACCCGAAGGAGAGAGGTCAAATATGCTATCCTTGCGAAAGACCTATATAGCCACCTGGGTTTTGCAACTACCTCAGAACCCGATAATGTCGTCCTCCAAACAGAAGACGTTGTGAACAGACTCTACGACGAAGGAGTAGGCACCGAGGACGACGAAGAGAAACTCGACAGCACCCTGTCGCAAGCTTGTGTCAAACTCGTTAACGACGTGTGGACACCGCACGTGGAAAGCCTACCTAAAGCCCGTGATGAGCATTCAGCCAAAGTCGGGCCCAGCTCCAATGCCCCCGCCTTTGAGAAAGCCTTGTATCTATCCAATCTCATCTTCCGAATACACCACACGCCGCCAGTCCAAGATGAATTTGGTGGCTCGAGCGTCCCGCTTCTCCCCGAAGTTCTGTTTAGATGGCAAGATGATGAGCACAACCTGGATAGTAATCAAGTCGATACAATTTTACGGCATCGGCCATCTCCGGCTGCTCATGGCTTGTTCTGGCAAGTTGTTTTCAATACCCTAGTTCGCGGCAATATTGCTAGGACTATACGTCTATTGAGGAATGCCGCTTGGGATTCAGTTAAGAAGACGTCACGGGGCGAGTTGGCATATATCGGCCAGGCACTAGCCAATATCAAGCGCGCTGTGGAGGACCTTTGTCAAATTATGGAGGGGTGTCCATCCATGAGTAACGGCAGCTGGGACATCCGAAGTAGTGACTGGACCTTGTTCCGTTTGAAAGCGAAGGCAGCCCGGGAAGCCCTTATAAGTTTTGCAGAAGGCAAAGATCGATCAAATTTCACCCCTAACCGATTCAATGACTCCCAGACGTCCAATTCAACAGGAGCCAAACCGTCCCTGGCCGGGCTCGCGCGGAAGGCTGAAAGCCAGATTCCTTGGGATGTTTACGAGAATTTACAATCTCTGTATTCCATCCTTACAGGCGAGCCTGAAGCTATTCTTGCGGCTGCTCAGGACTGGTGTGAAGCAACAATTGGACTCTTTGGGTGGTGGGATGATGGTCACAACAAGCGCAGCCGAGGTTTGTCGCACGCTAGATCAGTTCACTCGACTTATCCAGCCTCAAATGATGAAGAATTCTTGGATCGATTGGCGTTATCTCTGCATACTGCAACAGACTCGGACTTTCATTTCAATTCGGCTGATGCTGTAGAAGTTGGTGTTGCGTCCGCTTTTGAGAGCAATGTCGAAGGTGTAATTGGATTCCTTCGCCTTTGGTCGCTTCCTATCGCAACATCCGTGGCCGAGATTGCTTCTCTTGGACGATGGCTACCACCTCCCGAGCCCCAAAATCTAATTAGCATGAGTGAGTTTGACATAGAAGAACTTGAAGTGTTGGGTATGGACCAGAGTAGTAGTCAAGACGATAAGGATGGCATCAAGGACTCAACTCTGATTTATTATGCCCGCGGCTTGAGAGATCGTAAACATATATCCGGGTTAACACATCGTGGCAGAGTTCATCGAGATGGCTGGGAAATGGCCGTGCAGGTTATTGGTCGGATGGACTCGCACGAACGCTCCGAGCAAATGGTTCAAGAACTGCTGCAAAATGTTCTTAGTACTGTCGACGAGAACTCTCGTGTCACGATCGACAAGATGTGGAGACTCCTGAATGATCTCGGTATGATCAATTTTGCCGAGGACACTGCAGAAGTACGTGTTTCCGCCATGTTGTTGTTTTATAAAGCGTACTAACAAGCAACAGACCTTCGGAGACGTCTTAGCTAAGGACACTTTCCGCTTCGGCGAGGCACTTCGGTATTATGCCTTGGCCCATCGCCCGGGGAAAGTTCGAGATGTCCTCAATACATTGATGTCGATTTCTCTCGTCGAATCCACCGTATACCCTCTAGAGAGCGAACTCGATGACACTTTGCGGGGGTTATTAAGAGAACGAACAGCAACACTAGAGGATCTTGCAAAACAGGATCTTGAAGCCGCTGAGCTCGTTGGCAAAATGCTCAGTGGATATGCAACGCTTAGACAATTCTATGAATATCGTGATCGTGACAGCAAACCCCATCAAAAATCGCTGTTTCGCCGCCAGCAAGCTGCTGCCTCTCTGACAGCCGTGATTGCGAGTGCCGACGATAACATTCGAGGTGGCTTATACGATGACACTCGTGATGCCGTCGTCAGCGAAGACTTCTTACTAGCGTTGCTTGGGGAAATCTCAGTCTTTGTGGGTCAATCACCTCCCGTGGTCACTCTTGAGCAGATCGATACTCTTCTCAAGGCCATCGAAGACATTCAAACAGTCGGGACCAGGGTTTACGAGGTAGCAGACGAGTTCTTCAAACTAGTCTTGGCATCAGGACACGGAAAGGGCTCTACACCGTCAAGCCTCTTAGGTCAATCAACACCATCATTGGGGGGGAGTTTTGTCATGACAGGCAGTTCTATGATCGCTTCTCAACTTCATAAGTCCGTGATGAAGAGCGGCATGATTAGAGGGGGCATCAAAAGGGCCTGGGATTGGAGAACGACGGTGTTCGCTGCCAGTAGCTCCGGAGAGGTGCTCAGACAGTTGAGACTGGGTCTCACAAAGGACCTAGCCAACCTTTGGCTTGAGCAAGCCGATAATGTCATTTTGTAAATTCTCATATTCTCATAGATATCAGGGCGGATCGAAAATCACCGGGGGACTATATGGCGTCAATGGCGGAAAGTATGGGCTGAGTTGTGTAACGCAAGCGCCATTGGAACCGTCGCTCTGATTCACTTTGCGGCAATTACTTAATTGAATACTACTTCGCAGGTATATTTGCTGCATGCGAAGCAGTCCCCTGTGTTATCACCCTAGTGACTTTAAAAAGACGCCGTGGTCCCTCACACAATAGCGTAGTATTTTAGACACCTTAAGGATGACAATTAATTATGCTTCAGTGAATCCTAGTCATGTGTAGTTGCCAACTCTTCCGGATCAGCGCCTAGATTATTTTCAATGTGGCATATGATCGAGTAGCCAACTGGTACTGGTACTAACACTCGCCAGGCGTAATATAGAACAGGGTAGATGAAATAACTTGTATTCGGGAATTATCCCATCTCGTAGTATAGGTGTTAGATTTAGTGTCATCATACCTATCGTTGAATGGAATACGTGCAGAGACACAGTTACGCATCTACGAGGGCATTCTCCACACATGAACCAATCGTTAACGAGTTGTTCATCAGGGGCGGCTTTCAGCGGAAACCATACTATTAAACACTAGTTTGGTGTCTATAAAAGGTCGTGGCTAGTATCAAATAATATCATTTACATGTGCGCGCGTTATAAATGCTATGATGCAACACTCATGACTGCCGAGCACTACCACTGGGGTTTCGTGGCCCATCGACAGCCCTTTCAACATGCCCCGCGATTCCTTGCTTGCTGGCGTCAAATTGTGAGCCGATTATACCGTCTTTACTTAACGGGCCTCCAATTTTCTCGCCTATCTTGCCAATAGCGCCTTCGGGGTTGAACGGCTTTCCAATTGCCCCTTCCGAAGAGATGACCGAGGGATTCTAAGACATGATTAGTCAACTTCAATGCAGATCGTAGTAGAAAGCCGCAATGGTAGCCAAGTACCTGTTGCGGGATAGGGTTCGTGGACTTGTTAGCGCCCATCTTATCGGCAATAGAGGTGGTCTTGTCTGTCATGGTGAAAGATGCCTGACGTTGTAAAGGTCAGTTGTGGCCGTATAGGATGCTGTAGTTGAAAATTGGATACAGCCAGAGTGATTTCTAGCTGATGGACCGAGGGATCTATGTAGAACATTTATATATGATCATTTGGTATGCAAATGGTGATCTGAAGTCAGTGATATCATGATTTTAAAAGTCTACGAGATATTACGTCTTTGATAACCCACTGTGGATTGGCCCCAGACAATAAACCAGTGACTGTGTTCTGCGTTGTTATTTTGGACACTTAAATACCCTTTTTAGGCTTGTTAAGTTTTATAGGACCTTGGAAAGATCAAGTTAGCGAGATCACCATGACGACGACAAATATATTGCCTCATTAAAGGCTCCCCTGTAAGGGGGGACAGATAGGTAATGGGTGAATTCGCCCCCCGCAAATTACAGTTAGCATGACGTTAATCGAGCCGGAGCTGGATCCTGGCAGTAGGCTGCACTATAGCCATATCTTTATCGCTTGCGTCTTGAAATTGATCATTCGAAAAATAACTATCTAGATGGGTAGATAGATAAATACCTAGGTATACAATAGGGTAATTCATTCCTTGTCGGAATAGGAAGAAGACATGAAGAACTGGAGTCTGCGGTTAAAGTGATAACGCAAGCCAGGGTTAAGGACGGCAAGCAAAAACCTCTTACATAGGGAGACAGAAGAATAGACAAGGAGTAAGGTGACGGCTCAGATGCTTTTATATACTAGGACACCGTGCGTGAGTGAGTTAGACCGGGGGATGAACATGAGTGTAACAAATCAGGACCTAGGTTTCGATCGTCCTTGGCTTTACCTCGAATAGAAATGTTTCCCGGTAACAAAAGCGGTCGGGATGCCTGATGAGCTCGACTCCTTATTCTAATCGATAAGTCAAACCCTAAGTAAACCTAGTCCATGAAGGCCATTGTAGAAGTTAGAATGACAAATTATGACGGCGAAACGGGTAGTGTGAAGTTCGCGAACAAAAGCTGAATGGCCGGCAGGATGATTTGACGATAAACACGCGAAAGTATCGTGGTTCTATTGTGAAGTTTACTCTCAAGTATAGAAGCTAACGCCATTTCATCAGAAATTTTATGAAGAGTGTGACAAGTTAAAGGTGTTGGTAATTATTGCAATCACAACATTTTGTAGTCTAGAATGTTAGGATGTTGTAAAGTGTAGTGTTCAATACTAAACTCCTAGAGTTTTACACATGCCATGTCATGTCGTGTTGTTAGCGCCATAGGCCCTAGCAAGACACTTCACTCTGGGTCAAAGACTGGTAACTTAACATAAAACAGTCTTCCTTGTGTGCGCTCTTTTCCTCTCCGCCGTAAACCCCCATGGGTTATGACGAAGTAGCCACTCTTCCCGACTGTCTCAATACCCGGTAGCCAACTGAGCAACATGTTAAATAATCCTAGCCAATTTCCACACGTCCTCCCCATCGTACCTACCTAGGAGCGCCTAGATCAGTTTTGTTATTCCTACCTATATCATGGCGACTCTTCACGCTAGCCCGGTCATCTTACTACCTATCTAAATTACTCCCGAGAACCCTATCTTCGGAGTTAGAGCTGCACGCTCCAGTCTCCTGAGCTGGAAAGGAGGGCCAGTTTGAATCTGCCGGTAGACTTCCAGCCGGGCCAAGGATGGAAGACAAAACGCGAAGACAGCCTGCCATTTCGAATGGAAGCTAAACGCATATCTGATATGAGGAAGCCAGGGGTCGTTGATGTTTAGGTAGCTAGAGTTGCTCTGCGGTGTGAATTCGCAGACCATGCCGTCGACTACGCCTCTTAAGGATCCTTGGTAATGTTAGTGATTTGGCTCCGAGGATAGGATGAGAACCAAGTAGAATGAGTACAGATGCATTATGAGCAGCGTGAGAGCCACTGAAAAGAGAATGAGAGAGATGGATTGTTGTTATAGGAGGCATAAATCTCCTCTTCTTCTAGAGTCAAGTCATATGAATAGTCATTTGAAGTTTCAGAGCTATATTCGTCAGAATCTTTGTCTTCCTGGCTCTGGATACTTTCGTTACTCTCGCTAAGAGGAGGCCCGTCTAGAGAACTCAATACATTCTCCGATGCTACGGGTCAGCGATATAGCAACACGTTATCGGGACTATCCATAGGTTGATGCGGCGGGGACGCTCGGCATTAGGGTTCTTTCGTCCATTCGTATAGTTATCAAGCGGTCCCATCTTGGCCTTGAATTGAGCGTACTTATTTTAACGGAGGCGAAGATGGTCACATTATAAAGATAAAAGTCTCGTGTGTGTGTATATACGTATAACTCTACATCAGGGTCTAGATGGCTCTATCATCCTATACGATACTGTTGTCTTGCAACTAGACACTCGAATCCAAGCTTTGCTCCTATGGGAAGCCTGCATTCTAACAGGATGACGAAATTTAAGAGAGGACTGGTGTGAAACGGGCTCCCCATAAGTTTAGATGGAGCTGTGGTATCAAAAAAGGACTCAGGGTCTTATTGGGATTCTGAGTAGTTTTCACATCTCAGAATACCTTTATTAACTAAGACGTCTTTCCAGGAAAAGGAGGAGAATGTGAATAATCGTATATGGAGGTCAGCTGGTAGCAGGTTAGCTTTTATACGGGACATCGTTCAATTTCAGTTCTTCGACAGATGCTCGCTCTAAGGTGTTTGAAAATGTGGTACAAATCGAGATCGTATCTATTTGCTGGATGAGAGCCTATCCTGAACTGTATGCTCATCTATAATAAGCCCAATTCTGAACATAGATATTGTCTCGTTGAGTCAACCCTACGACTGTAGTATCTAGGTTCATCCCTGGTCTTTCATGCGCGGTAACTGTCATCTTCAGCGGGGGCTTCCCTTCGTTACCGGTAGACTCAACTCCCCCGGTAGGTGGTGTACGAGTATGGTGCTAGTAGTAGTGGGACATGGTACTGCTGACCCTTATTAACAACAAAGGTCACGACGACCTCAGGGAAGAAGGTGTTTCCGTCACCAAAGTAGGAACCGGTATCGAATCGGAGGGTCCATGTCGACTTGTCTTCGACCTCGGACAGCACGTCTTCCAAGGCATAGGTGGGAACATCGCCGGCCTCGCGCGCGCTGCTGTACGGCAGCCACGTCTTGATGCGACCGTCGTCGTCGGTCTGTGACTCGAAGGTCTTGAGAGGCGCGTGTCCTCCCTCCAGCTTCACTCGGATCCCCTTCGCCGGCTTGCCTATCGATGTGTCGAGCACGTGGCAAGTGATGGTGTCTTTCTCGGCCGCCATGATTCGACAGGGCAATATGAGCTTATGTGCTTGTTTAGAGAGCAGATGGTCGTAGTTCTTCTTCTTCTTCTTCTTCTTCTCCTCCTCCCTCTCCTTGTTCCTTCTGTGGTCGTTGTTTCGTTTGGTAGGGGTTAGATGCGTAGCAGGTTAAGAAAGAGGTGGTTGGATTATTGGATCTCTAGATCTCTAGATCTCTAGATCTCTGGATCGTTTTGGGATCATGTAGACTGCTGGTTCTAAACCAGACGCCTGATGTGAGAAGTACGTCAATGGTATATTATCTCGATTGGTGCGCAGACCAGGCAGGCTCGGGTTGGACAAAGGAGGTGATGCTCTCTCTCCCGTGAACTAAATGCGGGTGTCGCCGTCCTATCTAAGTACCTATCGACCTACTTACCTACCTACACACTCGCATACATATGTACCTAGGTAGTATATATAAGTATACATACCATACATACATAGCCTCTTGCCCACCTAGGTAAGTAGCTCCCAGGTAGTAGTACAAGGTAGGCAGACACCTACAGCTGAGGAAATGATGGGATTGCCTGTAGGGGGTATGTATGTACTGCCTCTTGGGGGCTGCCGGCTGCTACCCTACCTACTTACCTACTTTACCTGACTGCGTAGGTAGACCGGTGAGTTATTGGTGAAGAATGCTACCCCGCCCCCACCATGGCCTCGCAGCACAAGCTAGCTGGTCAGCCAGCATGAGGATTGAAAGCAAGCCCCTTCTCCACTAAAGCTTCAGTGAGGGCGGCGGAAGCTTGGCATTTTACCTAACGCCGCTTTTGGCCGGAAGCTGCCCTAAGCCCCGCACATTACGGATCACCGCTGTTCTAGTTACCTAGTCACTGTGACAGTATGCTTTCAAAACTGACCTACGCATAGTTCTGTACCTAAACGTAATCTTTTATTAAATAGTAAGGCCAGTATACCGGTATTCCAATTAGGTACCCCAATTTCTGTCAGGCACATCAGGTCAGATCGACGAGATGATCACGTGCCCAAACCAATCAAAGCCTTAGATTCTGCTGTCTTGTGCCCGTGACCCTGTTTTACCCGTTTGGTGGCTAGACCAGAATCAGAGGACGTGGCGAGCCATTTCCCCCCCTATACCCAAGACTCTGTGATTGATGGTCAGGAGGTTTCGAGATTCCCGCTGATGGTCGTCCTTTCAGATCACAAACCCAGGCGTCACACGTCCACTCAACCCAATAGTCGCCATTGGCTTTTAGGCGGGCCGCCTCTGGTTGATGGACAACATAGTGCCTTTGTTTTTGTGCACAAGTTTGGCAAAGTGTTTCGTGAGTTCTCGGATGCCATGGAGTGAAAGACTGGTGCCGAGGATCAGCAGCAGGTCGACACCGAGAGACATGTCATGTTGAACTACTGGCTCATCGTATGGAAGGATGTCTGGCCGGAGTAATCCTAATCATAATTGGTAACCTCTTGTACTCATTGTAGGGGTAGGTAGGACACTAGAGATAAAAGTCCTAGCTGTATTACTGTCTGCATTTCAAGCATCGAAGGAGGCGGAGAGATCCATGTAACTGCACCTTCAGAACCTGGCCCGCGACATATACGCTATAGAAGACTTAATTAGCTTGGAGGTAGATTGGAGAGGGACTTTGGTGGAAAAGCCTAGATATTAATTCCGACAAGACTAGCAGCGATAGCCATATGAAGGTCGAGCAGCCACAGTTGTCTTAGTGTCTGGCTGAGGGGCCTTGCCGAAGGTTAAAATGGGGGGTTCCGGGGGCTGTCCCCCGAGCAACCTACATATTTTTGTAAGAATCCCTTCTATTTTTAGTAACCTACCTACCAGCATGGAGTTTATGGTAAGAAAGTCTTCCAGTGTATATCTACTTATTGAACAAAGGCTATCAAGTGGCAAAAAAAACTTCAAGACTACCTAGGTAGTCAACTACTAAATTTCTTATAAAGGAGTTTGAGAGCTCCTATGGAATGCATCACTCCTATGATGTTACGGGTTAAGTGGTCTCTTGACTAAGCATTGCCTTCAGCTACTGCAATAGCCTGGACAATTGAATACAGTGCATTTCATTTACTACTTACAGTAAGTATTTCTTAATTAGGAAAGGCTTTTACGCTATGCTAAGCTGCTAGCAGCTTAGCAAGTTCTGTTTTGGCTTAAGAACAGTCCGTCAAGTAGAAAATATATCAAAGTCGGGCCGCTAACGGTCTGGCACAAAATTAGCCGTCTTTCCTAAATAGGAAATAATTACTGTAAGTAGTAAATAAAATGTACTGTATTCAATTGTCTAGGCTATTGCTGACTTCTGGCCCTAACCTTTGTACCTATATGAAATAATTAAACACTCCTATGTGGCATTTACGCCATGATAAAAGAGAAAGTGAATGGCATATAACCGTAGGTATTTAACAAGTCCAGAACTATGAATACTAGTACCATGTTTTTTTGTTACCATGGCGCCTTTGAACATGAGTTAATAAGTCATGTTAAGTCTAGCCATTGAATCTTTAGAGGCCTTGGGACTAGATAGGTGACAGAAGGTGGGTATTTTCTGCATTAGGCAAGTTTCCCTGACATGGTGTTAAGGAGCATGTGATGAAAAATAAATAGAGGAAAAGAAGAATAATAAGCATAATCCAAGGAGAATTGTTCATGAGGCCAATTGAGTCATTTCAACAAAAAGTCAATGCGTTAGGCGGGCTAAAGTAAATGACGTAGTACCATTCATTCATCTATCCAGTCGCCTGGTGACAGCCAGAACGCCCACTGAGGTACCTGGGGGGTCGAACATGTGAATGTTTGTGTCGTACGGCTTCCCAACCTGTGAATACTTATTTTACTTGCCATGTCATATGATCATAATCCCTGGGAATTGCCCCTCTCTGAAGTTTCGAGCCCCTGTGTCGAGAGACAAAAGCACTAGGTTATTTGTTGTGCACCAACAGAGCCGTCTTGCCGAACGCCTTGCCTTACCTTCTTTGCCTTACTTTGCTTATAGTTCTCGCCCCAGCCACCAGCCTTTTTACACGAACCTCATTCAGGGGGTGTGTAGGGATGAATTAACATGTCGCTGAACTTCTCCAGCCTCTCCTTACCTCGGACCTCTTCTGTCAACAGCGGCATCCGGACCACATTGAATTCGTCATATAACTCCTCGATTTGATCGAGATACTTCTTCTGCATCTTCCGTCTCGCATTACACTGATCGCAGTTGCTTTCCCTCTTGGGGAATAAGAGCTGGTTGACAACGATGCAATGGGTGTCAATGCCGTATCCACCCAGCTCCTGGATCATCCGCTCCGTCTCGTATAAGCTGAGGAATTCCGCTATGCAGACGCACACAAACGTGGTAAGGTTCTCATCCTTGAATTGCGCATTGACCTCAGAGATGGTCTGACGCAAGCCTTCCAACTTTTCCATCATCTCGTTTAGGTTCTGCCCGTTCGGTAATTGACCTTGAGAACCCAGAAAACCATTTAGCAGAGGGCCGTACTGGTTCGATAGTTGGGATACCTTGGCCAAGGCTTTTTCGAGGACCGAGGGAAACTGTAGGAAACGTAGAGTGTGGCCTGTGGGCGCCGTGTCGAAGATGATGACTTCATAAGAGAGAGACTTGACTTGCTTGAGGACTTCAGCAAAAGACATGGCTTCATCGATACCGGGTATCTGGTGGTTATGAAGTCAGTGTGTCAGAGTACATTCGACATAGACAATACCCCCTTCAATACTCACGGCAAAAGCCAGGTCTTGCATCATACCCCCCATGCCACCCATGGCGTCCGCATCTTCTCCCTGCCCTGCCAGCAGATCTTGGATACTACCATTAGGGTCTATTTCCATAGCACTGAGATTCGTGAAGCCGTCCACCAAGCGTGCCTCCTTCCCGAACTTCTGTGAAAAGGCATCGGATAGGTTGTGTGCAGGGTCGGTAGAGATGAGGAGGACTGAGCGGCGGAACTTGGCAAGCTGGATCGCAAGGGAACATGATGTCGTCGTCTTGCCTACGCCACCCTTACCGCCAACAAAAATCCACCGCAGCGTCTTCTGGTCGAGGATAGACTGCAGGGTCGGCTCGAAGACGTCATCGTCGGCGGAGACGACGGCAGTGGACATGATGAGCAATAGAAATAGATAACACGAGGCCAGCAATAAATCAAATGTCTCAAATAAGATATATAAAGAGATAGAGCACCGATGCAGCGCAATGCGAAAATTTTCAGAATGCACAGGTAGTAGGTGTTGCAAAGGTGAGGCCGAAACAGATCAAGTATCTGTTTTGATACAGCCGCAAACCGTAGAACCAGAAAGATAAATAGAGTCGTCAAGCTCTTTCTGCTGCCCCGCGGATGACCAGGATAGTGAGGGTATCCACATTAGGTACCTACCCAGGTACCTACTATATGTACTGCGTACCTAAGTAAGTACACTAAAATACATATGTATGTATGTGGTCTGTGCCTAGCCCCGCCGAGCCCTAATGAAGAGCGGATAAGTGGGACTGCTCATAACTCGACAGGTAACATACGCATACGTAGGTACATATGAAGGTACCTAATGTATGTGGAATACCGGTACTGTAATAAAGTGGATGGGGACAACACATAGCGCGGGGTATAGCTACTTAAGTACCATCCAATTGATGCGTGCTGTCGTCTCTCGTCTCGGGTTTGTACAGTCGATCATTGATGCACACCTATTAGAATGTGTACCTGCTCTATCTACATAATCTACATAATACTAAATAATAGGTACCTACCTACATCCATGGATGTTAGTAGATGATAGGAAAGAACCTTTGACTACCAGTGAATTTAAGTACCCAGCTGTGCTACCTCTTCCTGATGCAAGGGCAGGAAGTTATAGCCTGTCCCCTGCATTTAATGTCACTTAGTTAGGTACATACGCAGCAGTAATGCGCCAGGAAGTCGGTCTGGCAAGGTGAAGCTTTCTCCATGAACTTTCTCCATCTGAAACACCAACCCGTCGTTTCCTCTGCCTGTCTAGCTTAGATTCTAAGTAGCTAGCACTGAATCGTTCCATCTTGCTCGTCCGTCGTTCGCACATCCAACCCCTTGCACACTGGTCCGTCGACATGCCAGCCGACATCCCAATCGTTGATGCTCATATTCACCTGTACCCCGGGTCTGAGATCTCCACGCTGGCTTGGTGCTCGCCAGATACCCCACTGGCGAAACAGCAGTCTGTCGAAGGATACAAGGCTGCCTCGGCCAGCTCCCCGCCCAGTGGCTTCATCTTCGTCGAGACAGACCGCAAGAATGACCTCGATGCCGGCCTCAAAGACGGCAGTGGTTGGGAGGGCCCGCTCATGGAGGTCTCATGGCTGAAGCGCATTATCACGGGCCAGCCGAAACCCGGCGAGGGCCACACCCCAGAAGATGCGTCGCTATGTGCTGCCTATATCCCCTGGGCCCCTTTGCCAAGCGGCCCTCCGGCTATGGAGAGGTACATCGAGCTTGTGAGGAAGGAGGCGGGCGAGAGCTGGTCCAAGATCAGGGGTTTTAGGTACTTGCTGCAGGATAAGCCTGATGGTACTATGTTGCAAGATGATTTCATCGAGAGCCTGAAGCTACTTGGCCGCAAGGGCTACGTGTTCGAGCTGGGTGTTGACCAGCACCGGCGGGGTCGAGGCCAGCTTGAGGAGGTTGTCGAGATGATTGACCGTGCGCACGAAAGTGTTCCAGAAGATGACAAGGTCGTTTTCATCATCAGTGAGTTGGCTATGGGCCTGGCGGGCTGCTATCGACAGTTGAGCAGTCGAACTAAGTATATATTATACAGATCATATGTGCAAGCCTGACCTAGAGGTTTACACCACGCACACGAGCACATCGTTCATCGCGTGGCGCACCGCCATGTTCACGCTCAGCAAGTGTAGCCGCACCTACATGAAATTATCAGGCGGATTCTCCGAAATGCCCGAGTCGCTGAAGCAGCGACCACACGAGGAGATCTTTGAGGCACTGATGCCTTGGCTGACCATCATTGTTGCTGGTTTTGGTGCAGATCGCATCATGTTCGCCAGTGACTGGCCCGTCTGTACTGTCGGCGTCGGGGATGGTGCTTGGGAGAAGTGGAAGAAGATCGTCGAGCGTTTGTGCTGGATGGCTTCCTTCGATGACGAGCAGAATAAAATGATCTGGGGTGGAACGGCTCTAAAGGCCTATGGGATTGGGTCTTGAACTAGTACATGGGCAGTATCGGAGGGTGTGGAAGAAGGAGACTGCGGACAAGGAGAAGATAGTGCTCGAATGAGGTCGCGGCCGTTTCTGATGAGACATATATACCTATCTGATCTTGGAAGTCGTGGATGAATATAATATGTGTGTGTGTAAGAGAGAGAGAGAGACTGGCCGTCGTGGGATAATCAAAATCTGAAACCTAAGCTCATTCTCGATTGACTATATAGAGTAATTGAAATGGACCCTGTTGAGGTTAGGTTAGTATTACAATATAAAGTAACTCTGAGACGGCACAGCCGCTCGTATACCTCTCAGCTCATATTCGAAAGTATCAATCAACCACAAATTTCTAGGCACCGACATCCGTGAACTTCATAGTAAAATACCATAATTTTCTACATGTGCTTCCACGTCGTTCGTTATACTTTCGTTACCATGCGCGGTGAGTTCCTGATTCTCATTTGTGTAGCCTACTATACGCCCGCTGTTGCGGTCGTCTTGCCGTCCTCAGCTACGTAATGCGCTGTCATCAATTCATTCATAATAGTAGATGAAGATCAGGCTCTTCCGGGTCCTTGTACATGTGGAGCTAGATATTGTATGTTGTCGTCAGACGTTCTGGACAGACTGGTGGCTGAACTCCGACTCGACGATGCTACATAAAACGGGCAACGGAATGCTCATAAATGTCATACTCCTTATTACTTAGAATTAGATTCTTGCTTTATGTAGGTAGTGATCGGACATGATCGCTCGCACCCCAATTATTTTACCTACAATTTGGCTGGCTTGGTATGGATTGTTGGTCATTACTACTTCCGATCTCATCATTTAGATTCAATGAATTTGCCAGTTTGCGGCGCGTTAGTCAAGCCATTAAGCTATGCGACATTATACATTGCGATAACATGAACATATAAGTGTTGAAGGAGAAGGTCCCAAACTAGTCGAAGAATTAAGGGGCAACAAACTGGGGATAGCAACTGGAATTTGGTCATCACCGTCTCCATGACAGGCTAAAGAGGTACGTCATGGGATAGCACGGCTGTTACAATCGAGGGCTATTGCTATAAATTAGCTGAGGAAGGTTACATTCCACAAGTCGCACCTAGATATGATTTTTGATCTCGTCATTCCACAGGTAATAGGAGAGAGAATGTATAGCAGGGGAACAGAGAAAGGATGTTATATCTCGTAACAGAGATCTCGCCAGCATTTATTTCATGCTCTCTGCACGACAATGCATAGTTAGAACACTTTTACTCTACTACACCCATTCCAGCATGTTATACGCTTTGGGATTGACTTGGAGCTTTCCTAGCTTAAAGGCATACCATACCACCTAAACAAGGGAGGGAGAGGTCACCGTAGTGACCAACAACACGTCTGCCACTGCTCCTCGTTATACAATACAGATGTTATTTACCATCACTGGAAGTTATTCGTATTTCAATTTCTCGCTAGTACCGTTGAACAGTTAGTTGGCTGGCCTCTACTTTGCATAGAGACCTAAAATCCAACTTCACATGCTGAACACCATGTATCCTATCCAAATGCGAAGTTCAGTAAGACACCTAGAGCGTACTACGCTAAAATGAGATCTACTGAGACTGTCTCTCGTGGTCAGAAGTGAAGCTATTAGAAATATGTGCCAATTGTATATAGACTCAATGACAGCCACTATGTCCGGCGCAAGCCCGGGAGAGAGGCATAGACCTTGGCAGCCATAACAGATTATTGTAATCTGAATAAGTCAGGTTCTCAGTTCCAAGCCCTCACAGCAGCCCTTGTTATAGACCTCAATGCCAGCATGGAAACCAAGCCAGTATCGACAAACTGATGGAAATCATCATTTTGCACTCAACGACCGTTTATGCCGGGGCTTACCTCCAGCCCGTCAACCCGCCACACTTCACAATTTAAGTCTTGACAGTATTTTATATACCTTGATACAATGCAGACTTGATATTTTAAAGAGGTGCCAATGGGACAGGGTTATATGAATCGTACTGAGATCCCTATTCTAATAATGATATTTTCTCTTCAACTTTGAATTGAAGGAATAAGGTGTGCATCCATTTTCACTAGACTTGTCCATGAGGCCCAGCTCACTTGGCAGTATACATAGTTAGCACCTACGTTACCTATAAATAGCCATCCGCAGATCTACCAAACAGTTGGGACTAAGAATAAGGACTAGACAGTACGGTGGGTGTGGCAAGACCTCGTGTTTTGCACGTAGTTGCTGGCACTCACCCTCTGAACCGTAATGGCGACATCCACATATTTGCGACCATGACTCGGTCACATAACGTCAGACGCGTAAATTAAAGTACTAGACTAGAGGTTCGAAGTTTCATTTACGACACAGAAAATGAAAGCCCGAGGAAAAGCCAAGCCAAGGTAGTCACGTTTCCTTGTCTCTGACAGATAGTATATCTACTAAGGTCTCTTGGTGGCTGGACGAAGCCTGGTCTTAACGGGTTCTTTCTTATGACGCGTGGGTTTCTCGGGCTCAGCTTTCAGACTACTTAACCTAATTCATAGCGGAATTTCACCGAATGGCCTAGTTCGAGTCGCTTCGCTAAGATCTATTGCATCATTGGCTAGCCCCCCTTTAAGAAGACTGAACTCGGTGCCAAAGGCCCCTGATGCCCTACCTACCATCGACGTATCTAGATCTCATACCCACACATACTACATACACATTGCATAGCGCTGTGGTTACGAAATCGTCATCTGAGCCCGGGACTTTGGAACTGGAGGGTATGATACGACATCGTGTCCAACGCCACTACGGAGTACTAGTTCCACTAATTACACGTCCAATAAGGATGCATTTCACCGCGGAGAGTTACATACAGTCGCCGGCTAGAGTCGCCGACAGCTAGTTCGCCGAAAGGATGTTTATCAGAACTTCTAATGCTCCACTCCGATAATTATTACCCACGGCGGCCTTGAATCTCTCGCGACTTGTTCTAGTGGGATATTCTCCCCGAGGTGATGGATGCCATACGTATGGTATGGTAGTATTTATGCCGTTCCCCCGAGACACTACGTAAATGGCTTGATCACTTGAGCGGCGGGACGCCTTGGAACGCCAAGAATGGTCATGGAATGGCAGCTTGAACTTCCCATTCCGGCTAGAAAGCCCCTTCACGTGTTGGGCGGAGCATCCTAGATAAACTTACAGGACTGTAACTATCCTCTTCAGAGCGAGAATTGCGACTGACTGGTGCAAAAGGTACCCGACGACTCAGTGGAGCGGTATAGGGGTTCTGGGATATGATACGCGAGTCACCGCTTGGTCACTACAATAACCGGAAGAGGTAATTGAGTAATAACTGTGGACCTCGATCACGGTCAGTTGGTTTGCATGCTGATGCCCAGATGACTTCCATGACTTAAAATGATCTAGACTTCTTCTAGTGACGGCCGAACCTCACTGGCCGTGATTCATCCTCTTCTCGGGTTACAAAAACTTTATATATATCCACGACGCCTCTGTTTGATGCTTTGCACAACACGTCGTTATTGAGCGGTATTGCAAGTCTACTCGACGCCTCCTTTCGACGCACTCCTGCAGCCTCCAATCACTAGTCGTCACGCTCCTCTTAATTTTTTAACACGTCAGTTATCCTCACTGGACGAGATTCACGCTGCCATATCCAGAAACCGCTTTGCAGCCTCCATCAGTCATAGGCAGCACCCGTCATTCCAAGATTATTCTCCTCTACGGGAATCTAGAACCGGTCTCTGATTTTATCTCTCACTATCCCAATGTCGATGCCGACCTTGGCCTTTCCCATAAGACTATCTGAATTAAAGCTCAATATCATGAACATGTCCCAGCCCCCGCTGGGTTGTCGTCAAGTAAACGATTTAATGGCGACGAAAAGTAACAAAGGTATCAACAGCGACGTGATCCAAGCGCTGGAGATTGCGCGAGACAGCCCAGAAGCCGCAGGCCATGGAGCCATTCGCGACTTGCTTGAGTCTGCGCTCGCAGGTATCTGGAATAGAGTCCTGGCGGATGAATCCAGATATGTTATGTCGAGAGACGAATTTGCCATCTTCAACTTTTTCCAGGACCGATTTCGAAACAACCCACTAGCAATGACAGCGCGGAAACGGTATTGGGACAATTTAAATGTCTCTCCGTCTAGTCAAGAAGGCACTTGAGAAACGCTTCTCCAGCATTCGAACTCAACCCGTAGAGTGGAGGACAGGAACATGGGAGCCCAGGGATCCGCACTTCGGATCATAGGAACTCCTTTCTCACTTCCCGCCATATCCCATATCTTCTTAGGCTACTGGCCGGGTCGCGCTGTAGCCGATACAGTTGCTGGCCGGGGGGGGACTGAAAGAGAACCCGAGCTGTCAGAACTTACCCATCATTACTGGTGTTGACTATCTTGGGCTATCTCCACCTCTCAGAATTCAGCACCGCGGATGCAGGTTTATGGTCACCAGAGTCGCTAGAGGGCGCGTTTGACATTGGATCTTTCTACTTCTCATGGATGCGATACCAGGAATTCAGTACAGTGCCGCCACTAGCGTGAGTAAATTCTGTGGGACAGAGCTCCGAGATGGGTCATTTCGAAGTTTAGGTTCAAGACCACGTGCATTAGAACAACAGATTATTCTAGTGTCTGCACTATCCAAACCTAGGCAAGAGGTTATCGTGGTCTTAGAGATATCCAATGGCGGTATTCATATCATCTTTCACTTGGCTGAAATGGATGAGCCTGGATTGGGACGTTAGCCGATCTACCCAAATACATGGCAGATGAGGGGCTCTATCCAGCACTATATACGTATAGTAACTATACAAATCCAACCAAAATAGTCCTCCCTATTTCCAAGTGACAGCTTCTATATATGCTCCTAGCCCATCTATATCGGGCGCATACGAAATTCCCCTTCGCGAGATAAGTAGATCAATATTTTACCCCGAGTCAATACCACATCGATTCCGACAGGTGGGGTTGTTGCTCCGACACCAACACGTTTTATTGAACTTAAAATCATGTTGTCAACGTACTATTTATTACGTAGGTTAGTTCCCCTAGGCTATCAGGTGGACTAGTGTATTAGCCAACTATCGGTGTAGGGAAACGTACGTACATGTTAGTGTATCCAGCCCAGCTCATAAAAATCACATATGTGTGTCTAGTCAGTCTGTCAGGTCGAAAGAGCCCTTACCCACACTTCGACTAGAACCTAGGTCTCGAGGTAAAACATGTCTGCCTGATGATCGTCTTAGTCGCCGGTCGAGACAACTGGATGAACTCTCCTAGACTCCTATGAGTCGTCGGAAGTGATTTTTTTAAATCAGTTATTCTCCACAACCTGTAGCATACATACGCAGTACAATTGAGAGTGCCACTATATGAAATAGTAGGCCGGGAATTACCGCTTGTAGAAGAGCTTCGATTTATTGTTGGGCCATCATCCGGAGCTATATGGCACAGATGGGTTAAGACCTCGCTGATCATCACGGGAAAGGAAGCGATCTGTATATGTACAAGTAGTCTAGGGATAGTCATCAACGGAGTCTGGAACCCTTGTGCAACAACCGTATTCATGACCCCTATACGCTGACTATTTTCCTACACCAATCCTAAAAATGAACAACAACGCAAGACGCTATTGTAATCAAACTTTAAGGGTGGCCATCTGACTCTAGGTGTAGTGACGCCCAGGTTCCCCACCTATACCTCTAATGTAATCGTTACCGACTATGGCCGTGAGATAGTGTGCAGTCTCACGTTAAAGAGATCTCCTATGATGCCACATCTGGAACAAAGGACTTGTATACATATAGCCAAGAGATGGAATATGGAGGGGCCGTTCGCGCGACGACAAGATACTGAAGTAGAGTAAAGTGGGTGACTAGGCCTAATTAGTCGCTTGTATTCTAGGTTTCTTCGCTCCATTTCAATGTATATACACCTCACGCTTAACTCATGAGATCTTAACATGGTCAAAAATAAAGATGCGCCGTAACATTCAATGGCACATTGGACCTCAAGACTTTAGAATTTGCCGGTTTCAAACAAGTATCTAACCTAATATATTTTTTGAACTAATCTTGGTATAATACATATAGCGTGAAAGAATGGCCGGCTTCAGCTTAAACTCTATACGGACCTTTAGCACCAATAAAGATTATTGTGGCTCAATTGAGTATATGATTTTCAAGCCCTTATTTAAGGTTTTATTACCACGTAAATTAGCTGACCACTGACATGGTCGGGTTGTTACATGCGCTGAACCCGCCGAACACCTTGTGCTATACCCAGATGCGTAGTTCGGTGAGACACCGGGGCTGTACTACGCTGAACTGAGATCTATTGAGACTGTCTCGGGTATCCAGAAGTGACGCTATTCAGCCCTCGCTTATGTGAGACATATTGGCGGACCCCGGAGGTGAGGAAGCCCGAACCCATTGTATATAGACTCAAGGACAGCTACCATGCCTAGCACAAGCCTGGATAAGAGGTATGGTCTTTAGCAGCTATAACAGATTATTTTATTATGAATAAATTTAATTCTCGGTTCTAAGCACTGTTGCAGCAGCCCCTATTATACAAGTTCACCATTGTTAAGGTCGAAATATATGCTGTTGAGAAGATATAATTATGGTATCAATAGATACTAATATTAGGCTACTATCATTGAAGACACACCAACTATATTGGCACCCCTTTATGACTGTACGTTTGGAGGTCTAGTCACAACTATGCATTCTTCGGAGAATTGTACAAGCTAGATAAAGAAAACTTGATGATTCTAGAGGGGCAGATTTCATTTATAATCCGTGGTATTTGGGCGTTATCACTACTTGATGTGTGTAACAATATATGAACGTATATATGCCACCATCAAAAACTTTTAGCAAGCTATATATGTTGTCTTTACTCAACGTAGATGATAGAAACGTATTATTAACTTCTTACTGGCTCTTCGTTTCGGAGTAAAGAGCTAGTAATTGTTTTTTTCACACTTCACTATTATGAACTGTATTGACTATTCATTCTGGAACCTCGTATCGTGTGTTCACTCCAAAGGCACACACATATTCGCGCTATGTCTCTAATTCCTTCAGAGACTTTAAATGCTATGTTATCAAATAAACAAATAACGGCGGCTTAAGTTAAATCTAACGTAAATTTTTCGTATAGCTACTTCTTCGAAGCCATGCCCTGATTTGTGTGTGTAAGTCCAATGTCAATTGTAAGACAACCTAGGTTTATTATTAGTCCAAAGGGGTTTCAGCCCCCAAAGACACCTAGAGACAACTATTACCATGTGATTAGCATATCCTGCTGCCTTTGGTTAGACGTTTAGGGGCATTGTTAGTATATCTCGTCTAGCCTAGAATTTTGGGCAGCAAACTCCCGCTTTGGGTCACGTTGTTCCAACAGTAGATAGGTAAGAGCTTTTCCGTATAGAATGTTTATATCAAGATCATCGCCAAACTATGGAGACGAAAATGCGTTCCGAGACAAACTATATACAAGGAATATGCTAATATATGGCATGATTAACCGTAAACGCCCCTGTCAGGAACACCGTCAGGGTTCCCCGCAATCGCTTCTTTCGTCAGAAGAAACCCCGCCTCGTCAGCTTCTTTGATTCCCTCGAACCATATGTTTGCCATCTTGGCATAACCCGCTTCAGTTGGGTGAATGCCATCAACCAGCTGGGCGGTCGTTGGCCCAGCAGGTGGCTGCATGTCCACAAGTACGAGTCTGCGGCCGTTTGCCCTCTGGGTGGCTGCCACGGTCTTGAATTGGCTATTGACATCCTCGACACACTCTTGGTTCACTTCATCTGATCTCACTAGCAGTGTCGACAGAATGACGGTGACGCGCGGTGAACCTTTATACACGTCATCCAGGAGACTTGACACTATACGCTCAAATCAGCAAATAATTTTCTAATGCTTTGTTGGTATGTAGGGCCTGTTAACTCTAGCCCACTACACAAGCTCCACGGGTGTATCTCAATCTGGACAACACCCATGATAGCGGGAGGATGATGTTCACTCTAGGTTTCACTTACTGCGTTTTCCGGCATTTGGAATATCGACGTTACCGCTACAATCGTTCGTGCCGACATTAACCAGGACGAGGTTCGGCTTATACTATACGCATAAGAGTTAGTCATAAAACTGTCGGAAATGGTAAATGAATGAGGCAAGGGGATACTTGCCTTAGGCATTGCCGTGTTGGCTTTTGTATGAACTTGGTCTATGATGTCGCCCGGCCAGCCCTCAACGTCGTTGTCTTCCATCGTGCCATTTCGACGACTTCCTACCATATTCACAGGGTTACCATAGTCGACGATCTGATCTCGAAGAAAATCACGGTATCCATTGCCATCGTTAGACGTGAGACCGTACGTGATAGAGGCGCCAAGGGGCATGATACGAAGCCAGATGCCATTGGCGAACCCGACTCCGTCTCTCCGAGAAGTGAAGGCGACCTCATTCTTGTTGATTGGGCCGGCAAGGGCAATGCCTAGGAAAAAGTGAAGTTAGCGCACTTTCTCTCTTCCCAGTATTCTTGAAGGCGAGAGCTTACCTTGCATCAGTGCAGCAGCACACACCAAGACGCGACAGGCGGGAGTCGTAGTAAGAAACATGGTGAGATAGAAGAGGGTTGGATAATTTAGATATTCAAGGGGGAAAAATGCAAGAAGAGCCCAGCTCTCAAATTTCACCGGCCCTAGCCAGTAATAAAATTTGATAGTAGAAGGCAATCAATGGTCGCGTCACATTCCAGAGCCTTTGTGTACCGCCATATTCTTCCTCACACTCGTATGTTTTGACTCTTTATAAGGCAGCCAACGAGCACAATCAAGTACCGAGCTGCCTAGCACACCCTGGCCATGGCCACGAGGCTAAATGTCACGTCTCGTTTCGTGCCCAATGCGAACCGACTCGGGACCCGAAAAAGCTTATCCCGTTCAAGCTTCCATGTCGGCACATGGACGTTGAGAACGTGCCTGCGCACCATGAATGTAGGGAGCGCAGCCGGCCCATCGGAATGTGCATCTGACGGCATGTCTCGCTCCATGGTCAGGCATCGAGCGGGAATAACAATGGGAATCACGGTATGGACTCTGACGTAGTAGTCTTGACATGCGTGGCCGGCCGCGATGCGACGCTTCGGGGATTTAAATGAGATCATCTCGTTGCTTTTTCTGCCGGTGATTTTACAATATATGGTACCTACTCCACTCGTGCCTGAGGACTTTGGCGGGCACGTGTGCACGACAATGCTTGGGAGCGCCTAGATGCTTCCTAGATATGGTAGTTTCATGCGCGATGTGATAATTCGTAGGACCTTACTTGGTCTAGAACCTAATAAGCAGGGTGGAGTGTCAAACAAGGATAGTATCGTTGCATCCGCTCACAAGATCTCAGCATACCACCTCATCTGCATGACGATGGAGAGCCAGTCCAATGTGACGCTACGATCCAGTCAGTTGGAGATGGGGGCCATCACGTTGGGGTAGATTTCCGTAAACAGAGTCCGATCGGCCCCGTGGCCAGGAGTTTCTGCCGCGCCAGTTCTCTACCGAGTTGGACGTCGTGAAGGAGGAAGAGGAGGAGACGACGGAGGGTCACCGGACTGGTACTGACCAAGACCGTTAGTGAAGCATGCGAGTAGGTGGCGCGTCTGAAAAGGCCGTTGGGGACCTCTCTGTCGTCACCTGATCGTGGAAAAGTGAACTAAGGAAACTACGGCACAGGCATGGACGGACAGCATTTGCGCATCCGGCCAGATCATAACAGCGACACGAAATCAAAACGGAAGGTTGTTGCTTGTCACCAGGGACGATGCAGCGCGATGCGATGAACGATGAAATGTCTACGCCACACCCGCGCAGATGTTCGTTATCATTGTGACTAGCAGGGCTCGAACAGGTGAATCGACCGGCATGGAATCTCTATGCAGTGCCGTGGCATTCCGCGGAATGCGTCCCTGCCTACGATGCTTGGGGCTCCCGGATCATGATGGAGAGCTTATAGCAGTCTTTCATCTTGCCACCGGTCAACACGTCAAGATCAAACTCCTTGACTTCGACCGTCCGGAACCCTAGTTTCTCATAGATCGGTCGCCCCCCAGGCGTAGCCTCCAGGTAGGTCCTCAGGCCCACGGCGTCGGCGATTGCCAACATCGGGGCCAGTAGTGCCTTGGCTGCGCCGCGACGATGATACCTAGGCGAAGTACAGAGCAGAGAGAGACCTATCGTAGCCATGTTGTCAGAAACGACGGGCGGATAAAGTGTGTCACGTACAGCAGGTATGTGGAAAAGAGGGAAAAGAAGGTAAACTAAAGGAGAAGGTAAACTAAAGGAGAAGGGGAAGAGGAAAAGGAGAAAGGTGGTAAGCGCCGAAAAGAAGAAGACAACACCGTGGCGGTGACGCACCTAACATGCTCTCGGCATCCCACTTCTTCGATGCGCTGGACAAGACGGCAAAAAGACCCTGACAGAGCTCCGGGTCCGACCCTCTTGGCACTGCCATGGTCTTCGCGGCGGCGGGATCGGCGCCGTCCTCGGCCACAAGGCGCGAGACGTCGAGGGCGTCATCGCTGCCCACCCACTCGCCGAAATGGGCCTCGTAGCCCTTGGGGATGTCCCAGCGCGCGAAGGCGACGACGACCTCTCTTTCACTCTGGTCGACAACGTGGAAGTGGCGCACGTTGCGATCGGCCATCTTGTTCCGGATTCGATCGCGAAGCCACTCGAACATGGCCTCACGGTCCGACGACCACCAGTACGTGTTACCCGGGTCTGTCATGAACGAGTCATAGTACACCTGCTAAGCCGTTAATATACATGACAACGTCCAAGGGCCGACGGATGGTGTGCCACCTCTGCGAGAGCGTCGATGTCGGCCGCAGATGGACGGGATACGGTAAAAGAAGAGTCCAGAGTGGCCGGCGGGAGGAACGGGAGAGCCATCTCGACAGCCCAGGCTTGTGTAGGTCGGTTTTGACTGGAGGTATAGTCGAAGGGCCGGTGCCTTTGTGGGTGAGGCAGGAGGCTCGAGAGAAGAGTCGCCATTTATCTAACCTAGTCTAAATACCGGTACTTGCTTTCATCTTGGCTAAACCCAAGTCGAGCACTCTGCAATGGGTAATACCCCGAAACCCACAAACCCGGACCCGGTGACCGGTGATGACGCCCTATTCTTTACATGCTAGATCTCCACTCTCCGTCTGCCGGTGACTCTTCCGGGCAAAAAAAACAAAACAAAACAAAAAAACCACACACACAAACAACAGCTTCTGCCAAGGTCTTAGTAATCAATGGGAGGAAAAAAAGTCTCCCATTGGATATACGCATGCATTGAAGGAAAATGTTTTTTTTATAAAAAAAAAACCACATTAACATGGTCCTAAACGTACCTGCTCAACAAAACTACGATGGTTAGATTCCACTGTATGCAAACCTGAGGCAGGGAGCATTTGCAAGAAGCCGTCGCTCTTTGTCTTCACTCGGCAGCGGCCAGTACTACTGTGTTGTGCCACACCAGCAGCTATTTTTGGCTGCGCCGTTAGTAACAGTAATCATACTAAAAACACCAATCACTACATCACTACACCCTCTCACTAGTCCAGATTGCTCCTCGGCATCCAGCGCGAATTATGCTGGTCAGCAACCAATACGGCCGTGCTTCTTTAGCATCGTGCTCGACTGCATGATCCAAGTGCTCTAGTTCTTCGTCTCGTATCCTTCTCAAGGTGCTGATGAGCTCTCGGAACTCGGCTCCCACCTCGTAGCCCTCAGCCTCCCATTGTTCGAACATCTCTAGCAGGACCCGGATCTGGTTGTTGTAGTGCTCTCCGATCTCGGTCTCGACAGCCTCGGTGCATGCCATGGCGGCCTCGCGCCCCATGACGGCCGTGGACCAGCCGAGTCCTGTCGCCATCAAGGACCATAGGGGGTATAGGGCGGTGGGGCGCACACGATGCCTTGTGATCAGCGCGTTGAACGTCTTTAAATGACCGGCCTCTTGTTCGTACATGTGCGCCATCAGCGGTCGGAGCTGCGGGTGTGCGTTCACGAGCGGAGGCGTCTGGGCCGTGTAAATGAGCGTCGCTGCTAATTCGCCGGTCTGGTTGACGCGGAGCTATGGAGAAAGAACAAGACAAAACTATCAGCATGCGAGTGCCCCGTGGTGAAGCCACACACGTCATAGCCCGGCGGTGTTGGAGCTCACTGCAGAAGAGAGAAAGTCGCGCTGTTCTTTGGTCAAGGGCTTTCTTCGGCTGGGAGTCGGCGGCTTCGATGAGGCGCCCTCAGCTGCTCGTGTAGCGGCGTCGCTTCGAGGGGCAGCTGTAGATATGCATACTCGATTCGGCACGGAGACAGCTTTTGGTAGGGAGTCATGATGAACGGGGAATGGTGTATGCGAGCGCATTGGTCGCATTGGTCGCATCATGTGCGGTAGGCTCTTCTTGCACGGAGGCATTGCTTTCTGGTGGTGTTTATGGGCCAATTGAAAGCTGAGCAGAAAAGAGATCAAAGACCAAAGAAATAGCAAGGAATGAAAAGGAAAAGGAGGGAGGGGTAAAAAAGAAGAATAGTGTAGGTACTACAGATAGATGCAGATTCACCAAGGTGAGAAGAGACCTTAAAAGTAGCAACCTTCCTTAGGAGCTGACATACCTACCTAGGTGTACCTACATAGGTGTGTAATATATATAGGTATACTATGTACGCAGTAGGTATGCCGAGAGTCCGTTCTCGCAAACGAGATATGATTGGCTCTGTGTGCGGATTAAAAATAATCCACAATTGAAACAGGGCAATAGGAGGCTAGGGTACTTAGGTACGTACCTAGTATAATTGGGTGTACGGTACCTATGTAGGTACCTGCCTATATCGTCTAATCGGACAAACAAACAGGTATACCTATACCTATTATTCTTGGTGCAGCCGCCGACCTTGTCCGCCAAGATTTTAAGTTGCTTGCTGAGACATTACAGATGACAATACTCGTCAACTCATCGTCGTAATAAGACCGTTCACCATCGAAAAGCCTTGTTTCGTGACCATCGCATCCCTATTTTGAGTTAATCTTGATCAGATTTCCCGTTTAAAGAGCCTTTGTTGTCTCATAGCTCGAACCCTCCGCGCCCCTCGAACCCTCCGCGCCCCGGTGCTCCCTCCCCCTAGCGCGTGCGCACATTGTTCAAGGCCCGAAACCCACGAGATTGGCACCATGGCCGACGTTGATGACGAGTTCCTTGCCCTCGTTGGAGGCGACGATGCGTCCGATGAAGAAGGCGAAAACCTAGGCCAGAGCCGCCCGGTGTCTGAATCGCCCGATGCTGAAGCGAAGCAGAGCAAAGGTACGCCGGCAGCTAAGGCGCGCCGGAGGAGGCAAGATGATTCTGACGACGAGGAGGAAGGCGAGGCGTGAGTGATGTGCATGTTTTTAGAATACCACCACGGCTATGAGAAGATGCTCGGCCGTCGCCAACCAATGGTGCCGCCGGGCTGTAGTAGAGCTCGGGCAACCACGGCCTTCTCGTTCACCATCACCTCCGTTACCACCGCCACCGACCCGATGGCCTACCTGCACACATCACCTCCCACACTCCATCCCCCAGAAGTTCCTGCATCGCCTTTGTCCCCCCCCCCCCCAGTCGGTGCAAGCCGACACGGCCGTACCTCTCTGCACTTACTATCCCACAGCCTGGTCGTGTTCCTGGCTGTCGTTGCTGCTGCTGCTGTCGTTTTCGTCGCAATCCCAAACAACATACACTGCTGCCATCTTACGCACTCCATCCATTCACTATTCCATGATTTCTACTAAAATCTCCTGAAAGCGCATGGCGACTAACATGGAACCCGGTCGTTCTTCTAGATCGTCAATTGCTGCCTCGCCTGCATCCGACGCATCAGCCCCTATGGATGAGTCTGATTCGGAATCCGATTCATTCCCAGCCAGTCATGCTGTGAACAGCAAGATGGAGGATGAAGGGGAGCTTAAGTACCCTGTCGAAGGCATCTACGCCAGTGAGACTGAGAAAGAGGAAATCCTGGCAATGCCTGAACTTGAGCGGGAACAGCTCATCGCAAAGCGCCAAGAGGAGATTGACCGCGAGCGGCAAAACACGCTTCTCCGCAGGCTTCTGCAGGTTAACAAACAAGAGAGCAGCCAGTCTGCCAGAAAGCGCAAGGCCGCCACCGCTGAACTCGAGGATGGCCAACGAAAGACGTCGCGTCAACGTACCAAGATTGGCGGTTCCAAGGTGGGAGAGACCAGCGCCGGCATTGCATCCCTTCGTCGTGCTCGGGCTGAGAAGTCGGACCGCCAGCGTCGCCGGGAGGAGGATCGGGAGCGCAACAAGGGTAAACCGTCGATGCGTGACAGCACGCTGGATGACGATGACGCCCACAGTGATGTCGAATGGGCGAGCAATTACGGTCGCAAGTTGTCCAAGTCAGCAACACCTGAGAAGAGAGCTGCTCCTCTAGCTGACCTGCGTGACTTTGAACGAGTTCGCCTTAGCCGCAGTCGCTTCGCAGAGGTCTGTTTCTATCCAGGCTTCGATGATGCTATCACTGGCTGCTACTGCCGAGTTGCAGTAGGCCCAAACCGCGACACAGGTGAGACGGAATATCAGATGGGAGTAATCAAAGGTTTGTGTGGCCGCTCAAATGCATTGCTCGCTTCGCTTACGCTACATTGCAGGATTCACACAGGGTAGGCCTTACGCCATGCAAAGGATGAATCAGCAAAGTTTTGTCACAGATCAATATGCCAGAATCGCGTTTGGCAAAACAGTCAAAGAGTATCCATTCATCTCTTGCTCAGACTCACCCTTTAATGAAGTGAGCATGCTTGTCGCCTTCTCTTTAACCCCCCATCTAACAAATTTCAGTCAGAATGCCAGCGCTTGCAGAGGGCTTGTCAGGACGACGGGGTCCCGTTCCCCAAAAAAGCTCAAGTCGATGCCAAGATTGACGACATCAATGCTCTACGTAATCGAACATGGACCGAAAAGGAGGTTAGCGAAAGGCTAGCGCGGGTGCAGAATTTGAAAAAGAAGTACGACTCTTCAGAACGCAACCGCTTGCTCAACAAGTTGGAGCAGGCCAAAGAACGTGGCGACGAGGCTCGAATTACCGAGTTACAGGGACAATTAGACAAGTTGGAGGTGCCAAAACTTGCTTTTAGGACGAGCTTGTTACCGAACAAGAAGTCGGCCCCCCCGTCGACCCCGTCGCAACAGGATCGACTGGCACAGCTCAACATGCAGAGACGACGGGACAATGCTGAGGCTGTCCGCAGGGCGCAGATCATGGAGCGAGCAAAGGTACGGAAGAGTGAGGCAAGGGGGGTGGGGGGTGAGGGGGGTGATGAGGATATCTCTCGGCGGCTTAAAGCGACCGCTCCGCCAGCCAACAACAGCGAAACCTCAACGCCTAGTAATGGAACACCCAATACCATTTTCACTGGAAAGGCTCCACTGCTCCCTCATCTACAGCAGCTACAGCTTCGACACCGTCAGGCCGGAAAGGACAAAAAAGGAATCCCTCAGATCCATCGGCCTCTTGCTGACGATGATATCATTGCATCTTTAGACCTAGATATTGACGTAGAGATCGATTAAATTTGCAAGCGCCTGGAGGCCGCCGAGGAGGGAGGGCGCAAGAAAGAAAAGAAACTAAAGGCACCGTCTTCGGCTACAGGTACAAATACTGGGGCTTCTCACTTGTGTCCTGCAGGTAGCTGTCTCTCTCTATCTATACACCTGGGGGAAGAACTGTTTGTGAAGTGTCAAGTCTTATCATCCTTAGCATCAGGATTGCGGCGGGTCTCACGTTGATAGAAATTTAATATCTGAATTTTGAATCAGACGACGCAATAATCCGTGTTTCCTGCTGGTGTTGCTTGTGTCCACCTCTACTCTTCTTTTGTTTTCTTCCCTTTTTAACGTGCAACCAGCTTGTAATTCTTACGTTCACCTTGTCAATCTTGCTTCATTTCATAGCTTCCTAGTAGCGCTACTGCATACGCAAGGTTATGTCGCCTATCCGTTTCCGGTGCCGCGCGTCTGTCTAGTGGATTACGCACATCACAAATCAGCCGCGGTTGAAGTTGTGATAACTCCTGGCAGCCCTTGAATTCTCCGCTTAAAATAACGCTTCTTCTAGAATCTTGGCATCCTACCAGTTTAGAGGGGCGTGATTTACATACGCAATACAGAGAAAGTAACGATGGCCTGGGAAAGCCTATTGACGATATCATGTACCCGCAAGGACTATATACCTACGTATACGAGCACCTAAGTACCTCCGGCAGTTAACAGCGGCCGGTCCTTAACCCCTGACAATATGGGTGCTGGATTTATAATCCATCCGCACTAGATACACTAGGTACTGTACCTACTAGGATACTGCGTAGTCTAGCGAGTGACCCCACGTCACTGCACTACACGTACGATCAAGAATATCTCTCGACCGTGTCTTGAGGTTAATGAGTAACAAAACTAGGAAGGGGTCCTATCTTTTTCGGTGCAAGCAAAGACATCCTGGTCTAGACTAAATTCCGCCTTGTTAGCCGAAATCCGAGATGGAAACCAGCTCTCGGCGTAAAGTGAGTTATTCCGCCATTCCCTCTCCCCAGCCCTGCGGCTCACTCTCCAAGTAGGCTTGCGATCTTTGCTTCAAGAAAAAAATCCGCTGCGATAGTCTAAAACCTACCTGCTCGAATTGCTCGCTGTACAAAGTCCCCTGCAGAACCACCTTGGTGCAGAAGCGGCCTAGGTCCAATCACAAGCAACCATCACCATCGATAGCCACCGTAGAACCAAAGACAGCTAAGTAAGCTGGCCCCTTGAAGCCTTTATCGTCGGCCTCCTCGCTCATATCTTTCACGCAGCATCGAAAAAGATGACGGCTTGGATGCTCGCCTTGCGCGTATTGAGGCTAAACTGGATGCCTTGCAAGGTGCCAACAGCACAGCACCTCCAGACCAGCTTTTCGAACAGGGCACATCAAGCGAGAGTGTGCTTGAGATACCGTTGAGCTCTGAAATACCACATGTGCCATCATTAGCTGATTGGATCAGCCCCAATAACCGCCGCGATTGTCCTCCCGTACCGCCTCTGACAGAGGCTTTGCCTATAATGGAGGCGTATTTTCAAGACTGCAACTCCCTCGTCCCTTTATTCAATCAGCAGTCATTTGTGAGTAGTCAACCTCGGATAGTGTGAATGTGAAAATCTGTTTCGGCTGGGGGCAGTATCAACCATGATCCTCTCCCGATAGACCATGACTGACAATCTCGGTCCCTGTAGATGCATTTAATCAGCGACTACTACGGCTCAAGCGGCGAGAGACCGAGAATATACGCTGGCGTGATCAATGTTGTCCTTGCTATGGGTTATCGGGCTCAGGTTAGTCACTGGAGCTTTTAACCCCCCCTTTTAGAATGTCGTAGAGTCACAAGCCTCCTGATCTAGGATGTTCCGATCTTGCTGTTCCTACATACCACAGAACCTCTGAACAATTCTTACCAGATGCGGAATTTACTGACTCCAGCGTTCTAAGTCTCCGCACCAGGGAGATGCGCAATTCGGATTCAATGATGCTAAGATCAAGGCATGTGTTGATAATGCTCAAATGATGCTTGAAGAACTCAGTATGTGCACACTGGAGTCATTTCTTTCCCTTTCTAGTAACCTGAGGACCTCCAACATGTCTCGGGAGCATGCATCAGGGGCATAATATTCACCCAAAAGAGTAATTACTGACTCCAGCGAGCATAGTGACTAGAGACCAAGATACCCTAGGCCTACAAGCATTACTGGGCCTCGTAAGTAAGTCTTTCGCTCCGATAATATCCTGCCCAAAGGGGTCTTCTAAAGTAGCAAACCCTGACTGAACCGTTGCATACAGCCTTATATTCAACAAGTGCAGATCAGACTGCATCTTCTGTATTGATCAGCGCTGCGAGTAAGTAGTTCCCGGTCCTACGTCTTTCTGATTCTATCCAAATTTGAAAGCTCTCCTTCTAACCATGACGATGTCCTGTGGATCACGCTTAAAATGACGACAACTTACTCCAAGTATTTTATAGTGAGACTCGCGCACACCTTGCGATTGGAATCTAAGTCCGTTCTTTCGCAGCTATCGCCACAAGAGGCTCGTCAAAGGACCAATATATTTTGGGTTTGTTATATACTCGACAAGGTTAATATTTTAGTATCACACATGTTGACAGCACTGACGCGACCTAGGACATCAGCCTTCGCACTATTACCCCCTCATTACAGATTGATAGTGACATCGACATCGATTTACCTAGTTCAGCAAGCGATGACTGCGGAAGCCTCCTATATAGTATAGACGGAATGTCACGGTTCCATCTCTTCCGCGCCAAAGTCCAACTCGCGCATCTCGAAGGAAGAATCTATGACACTCTCCTCAGCAATAGATCCAGAAAACTCTCACACGAGGCACGCAAGCGGGCAGTTTTGCAGATTGATAGACTCATGGAACGTTGGGAACGATCGATTCCACCCCCCTTCCGCCTTGAGAATATGTCGGGAAACCTTTCATCAGGACCACTTGTACATATGACAAATCTCTATCAAACGTATCTGATGTGCCTGACGATGGTACATGGGCTGTATGCACATAGTTCGCCCTGGCTGAAAGTTCTGGGTGGACTCGGCAGTGATCTTTTACGAACCTTCAATCCTCGAGGCGATGCTTGCCTGGATGGCACTACTTCGTCAACTCCCGCTGCCTGGGAAAATTGCGTCACCACAAGCCGAGCAATGCTCAACATTCTTTTTTATCAGTGAGTATTACTGCAACTCTAACCCAAAGTTCGACCCCTTCCATCCCCAATTGTTCTCAAAAGAGAGTGACAGTGCTCCCACGAAGCTCTTCTCTGTTCTCGTTTGCTAATTTGGCACACAACAGATCCTTTGGCGGCCGTAATGTCTGGTAAGGACGTCATTTGCCGTCCCATAATCACGCAATCATGTGCTGATCCTTGATGTCGTGCATAGGCTTAGCGCCTGCACTTACTTTTCTGCAATGACATTGTGAGTAATTCTCGGAGTCATACTCCTCCTAGCTTCCGTTCTGGCCTGTCCTGGGGCTAGAAAGGCTCGGTTTCTGACCAGACTCATGTTCTGGAGACTTCTGATGGGCTTCGAGACCCTCTAGATCATGTCCAGTTGGCACTTGCTGACCCGGAGTGCTATAGTATACTCGTCAACTTAATCTACTACCCGACGAACACCTTGGCGGAGAGCGACCAGAAGCTGGCTCAGTTGTGCATGTCGCAAATACCGAAGTACTTTGATTTTAAAGGTCTCGAGAAATTCAAGCAGCTTCGGCCCGTGCTGATGGAGATGCAAAGCATGGCTCAGTCCGTCCTCGAAGGGGTGCGATCATCGAAAGCAAGCCCACAACCAGAATTCCCCTTGTTTACCTTTGACTCTGCGTTGCTCCCCGAGGCGCCGCTACCCGTTGATATTTTCGACGTGGGTTTTGAGAAAGACCTAGTGAGTTCAGTCCACTATGTTGTGCTCCCCGACCCCCCGTTGGCCACCCATGGCAGTTTAGAGACTCTGAGTATTGACGGCTTTTTCCTTTTTTCTTTCTTTCATCAGGCAAATGAAGAAGTGGTTCCTACTGTAGGATCGGGATGGATGAGAACGGCAAGCTTTAGTACATCGATTACTGATTCGGCTACTCGTGTCCGGCCGGCCTCAGCGGCTGAGTTATTCCTTGGATCCAGGCCAAGTTGAAGTGCGTTGTTCTTCGCATTTCCAATGCCCTATGTATTTCGCGCCTGTCCTAACAAGTATACTACTATACTGCCTATATTTACCACGATGACTAGGGCGGTATGTATTGTACTCTAGTCCAAGTGTCTTCATTTATTTAACTCAAAGCACCTCCTAGATATCAAGTATTTACTGTGAACAAACAACCTACTGCATAGCTACCTACCTACATAGGGTATGTAGGTAGGTATGTACTAGGTAGTATGCTAAGTACCTTAGGAGGTAGGCATGTAATGAATTATAGGGTACTACACTACGCAGTATATAACCTATGTACCTACAGATAGGTATCTTACGTGTACAGTACATAGTACCCGTAGGGACGGGAGTGGAGTCCCTACGGGTATACCTCCGCCAGGGTATAGATGCAAGTACTGTACGTACAGTACACCGGTAACAGGGCTATCCCTGCTCATTGCCTAATCGGGAAAATCACTGATGTCATGAAATGGAAACACGACACAGCTCTAGCCACTCACAAGCTTCGCATTACGAGCTTTGACCTTGACCAGCAACTTGACTGTATGTAGCGTAGATAGTAGATATTACCCCTCCATGAAGGTCAACACCAAATCGAAGTGGCTTACACAAGCACACAGTGATACGGTAAGGGTACGTAGTAAGTAAATTGTAAATTGCCCTTCTACCCCTCATCCTTATTCGTCATTCGTTATTCGTCATCACCTATCCACTATCAGTCATCTCGTCAGAGCATTCCTATTTGTCTCGAATTGATTGACCCTCTCATCGTATATTTCCTCGTATGTAAGGGTCTTGGATTCGTGAAGACTTTACTTATTATGATTATCATCATCATCATCTTATGAATCTCTCGAGACGACTTATCTCAAGCATCAGAATACCTGGCGCCTCTGTGGACGTTAGACCCCTACTAAAGACTCCCCAGACATACCGATACACATTTGCCGCCGCATCTCCGAGCAGAACAATGTCCGAGTACAAGCTTAAGGGTGTACTGCCGCCGCTGTCACTACAACCTGGTGAGAAGAAAGAGGCCGAGGTAGACGGTCTCGAGGGAGCCAAGGTTCTACTCGTCAATGCTGGAGGAGACCAGATTCAGGCCGTTGGCCCCAAATGCACGCATTACGGAGCCCCCCTCATCAACGGCATCTTAACCAAGTCCGGACGTCTCGTCTGTCCTTGGCACGGAGGTGAGAAGTCCCCCCATCGCGTCCTCACGAACCCCCTAACAGCCTATGGCCAATAGCATGTTTCAATGCCAAAACCGGTGACGTTGAGGATGCTCCCGCCCTGGACGCACTCACTACTTTTAAGGTCGTCGAGAGGGATGGTGCTGTCTATGTGCAAGGCGAAGCGGCCGCCATCAAGTCCGGTCGAAGAAAACCTAACATCAGATGCCGCGTGAGCAGCACTTCAGAAGCCGATAAGGTCGTCATCGTGGGCGGCGGCGGCGGTACTATCGGTGCTGTTGAGGCTTTAAGAGCAGGTGGCTTCTCCGCTCCCATCACCGTCATAACTAAGGAAGGCTACCTGCCCATTGACAGGACCAAACTCTCAAAGGCTCTGCTTACCGATGTTAACAAGGCCCAGTGGAGAGATGCCGAATTTTTCAAATCCGGGTCCATCGATTTTGTTCAGGACGAGGTCAGTCCACCGGAGTCGTATTGACCCCCCTTCATAAAGCACCTTCGAGCGCACGAAGCTCCTTTTTTAGGGCGAATCTTCCTATTGCTTCTACAAAACTACCGGAACCCTTTCAACGTCTTACTATAAATAAACTCAACTAACTATAGATTCTAAAATAGGTCACCGATGTCAATCTCAGCAACAAGTCTGTCACGACGAAGAGCGGCGCGAAACATACATACGGCAAGCTCATCCTCGCTACCGGTGGCACGCCCCGTAATCTTCCCCTGCAAGGATTCAAGGTGCTCGAGAACATCTTCCTCCTGCGAACTTTACATGATGCCAAGAAAATCGTCGATGCTATTGGAGAAAAGGGCAAGAAGATTGTCATTGTTGGAAGTAGCTTCATCGGCATGGAGCTTGCGAACGCAACAGCTGCGGACAATACTGTATCCGTCATCGGCATGGAGAGTGCGCCACTGGAGAGGGTCTTGGGTAAGGAAGTGGGTGCAGGCCTGCAAAAGGCCCTGGAAGCAAAAGGCGTCAAGTTCTACATGTCGGCGAGTGTCGACAAGGCCGAGCCGTCGGCATCCAACCCTTCTAAAGTGGGTTCTGTGCTATTGAAAGATAACACTAAGCTCGAAGCCGACCTAGTCATCCTCGGCGTCGGCGTTGCACCCGCTACCGAGTTTTTGAAAGATAACAAGGCGGCTCGGCTTGAGCCGGATGGTTCGCTGAAGACAGACGAGAACTTCCTCGTCGCAGGACTCAAAGACGTCTATGCCATCGGCGACATCGCAACTTATCCTTATAACGGCCCCGGTGGGCAAGGCAACTACACGAGAATTGAGCACTGGGACGTGGCACAAAATCAAGGTCGGGCCGTTGCGAAGCACATCATCAACCCGTCCGTCACACCGGAATACTTTACGCCGGTATTCTGGAGTGCCCTGACTGGTCAGCTGCGCTACTGTGGCAACACAGCCAATGGCTGGGACGATCTAGTACTTCAGGGCAACCCGGCGGAAAGCAAGTTCGTCGCCTACTACTGCAAGGGTGAGACGGTGGTGGCAGTGGCCAGTATGGGCAAGGATCCAGCTATGACGAAATCAGCCGAGTTGATGAGAGAAGGTGCAATGCCAACGAAGGGCCAACTTCAGAACGGGCTGGACATCCTCGACGTATCACTTGTGGCCTAACGACGAGGCAGACACAAGAAGAAGTCGATTGCGAACTTGTAGTGTGCCATTCATATATTCATACAAATAGTTGATCGAATCCCGCGGAATTTTTATGGTCGTATCGAGTGAGGTAGGTAGCGATATGGCAAATCGACTAAAGGAATACGTTGACCTTTTTTTATCGCACGAGGCCATCTCATGCATGCTGGGACTGGGCATTCACGGCGCCTGAGCTCAAAATTACCTGAGCAAACTAGTTGAAGAGCAGTCATCTAAAGTAGCCCGATCTTCAGGATGTCAACTTACAGTAACCACAGGCAGCGGATTTCTGAGACGAGGAATGGATTGTATACTACCTACCTACACCTTGACGACAGCTGAATAAGCATTGAGCCGCAGGTCAGCTCTTGTCGCAATCTCTTCTACATATTTGGAGACTCTTTTGATACACAAGATCATGGCCAAACCCTAATCCTTAGTAGTTAGGATGCCAGATAGATACTGCAGGATATAGGATGGTAGAGAAGGGATTACCAAAACGAAAGCCCTCCCTGTAACCCGAAACCAAATGGTGGCGGGCTGCAAACCGGATAGTAGATCACGGTAGCGAAGACTACTGAGTAAACAACCTGTCGTCATCCCGCCATCTTGTTTGCCGCGTCGGTCCAACCAATCTCGGGCTAGGATCCCTGGGTCTACCATCCCTGGTCTAACAAAAGATATATGCGTACCTGATGTATACCTAGCGAAGTGGGAACACGAACACCTGCGCGCCTATCATACATCTACTGCATACTTATGTATACTGCGTACAGGTAGCTGCCAAGACCATCTGTATGGGGGCTGCTTTGACATGTCCCGGTAATCCTGACGCTATATAGGTACCTCTACAATAGGTACATATATGCAGCAGGTCGGTATGCATGTATGTAGGCACTAAGTACTGTATCCCATCTATCAACGTACTCACTACCTAACATGTACGTACATATAGGTATCCACCTAAGTACTTACATATGTAGGTAGGTAGGTAGATAGGTTGACAACAAACCTGCATTGCATCTCATCCACACCTTGATCACAGCTCTGCATATTTACAGCCATCTCTATTATTTTCTCCTCTCGTTCTTCTTTTCTTCCTTCTTTCCTTTCTCTTCTCCCTTATTTCTCCCTTATTTTTCTTTCTCATGTTTTATAAACTACCATGAAGATATATATAGTATACCTTATGCCAAGCCCCTCCCCTGCCTCTCAACCGTTTATTCACATTATTCGGGACAGTCATGAGAAAGAAGGCCTTGTCTGAGGCCATGTGACACAGGTTCTTGGCGGAATAGTTGGTGGACTGGTATTCCTACAATTCCTACAATAGGAGTCCGAGGGTTAACCACGTTAACCACGTCTACTTATTCTACTAGGTATTGATACTTGGGGATTAGTGTCTCTACCATGCCCCGAACCCCACCGATAATTACCTACCTAGTTGACGCGAGATCCCTGAAGTTCTCGAATACCGAATACCTACCTCGCCGGGGAGCGTGCCGCAGTTCCACAAGCAACATTTCCCGTTGTCACTACTGCTGCTGCTGTCGCCAGTAGTAGTCGTTGTCATCGTCGTCGTCGTTGTTGTTGTCGTTGTTATTGTTGTTGTTTTGCTAGAGGCTTCGACTCGCGGCGGGAAACGAGATAGGCAGACTGCACCGAGACAGACTTGGAATCCCCCCCTTCGACGTCACGCTCTGGGACAAAATAATCACAAGGGATCGATGATTGGCACACCCGTTATTGTCGTCATTTTCATCTTCGTTATCTCCTCCTCCCCACCGTAACCACCACAATCCACCATAATCCCCCTAAACTATCGTCATCCCTTCGTCGATGGCGCGTCGTCTCTCATTCTAGGCAAAACTCACGACGGGCGTATTCCGCCGAACCCCCTCCATTGATGCTTTGCTTGAATTGAAACAGGGTGCAAAAATACCACAACATCCCAGTATGCTGCTAGCCGTTGGTCTAATCTCGTCTATTCGCACCCAATACGTCTCAGCTCCTCCGCTATCGCCATCATGGCTGATCCTCAGCCGTCTGTTGCCGCCGCCGACGGTGCGCCCGACGCTATCTCCCCTCAGCTTGCCACATCCCTTGGCACCTCTCCATTAAAGTGTTGCTGTGGCTCTCTCGAGTGCATGTTCCTGAGACACAACAACGCTATTCTCGAAAATGTAGAGAGAGATGTTTATCAAGCCGCCCGCTTAGGCCAGGTACGCCTGTTTCTCTGTCTGTCTGCTAGTCTCCGCCCATGCCGCCATTGTTGTTTTTGTTATTGTGCTACTGTGTTGCGGTATGCAAATGATCCTGCATGCTTTAGACGCCAGTTATCAATCTACATTCCTCGGCCCTTCGGCCGCAACACTGCAATCTTACGGGCACCAGGAGCACATCACGGGAAGGAAAATGAGGGCGTGTGCGCTAAGTTTTGACATTTGTATCGCAGGCGCTTCTTGCCCGCCACGAATCCTATATGGCTGATGCCGAACGCGACCGGAATGAGCTGACCGCTCGCATCGACCAGCTCGAAGGAGACAACAAGGAACTCGCGGCCATGAATTCAAAGATGAATGAAGAGAATAGGGATCTCGTCGATCAGCTCGATGCTCTCAACACCACCATTACCGATTCCGAGGCCCATATAAAGTCGCTAGAGGCCACCTTGCTGTCGTCCCAACAGACCATTCGACGACTGGAAGCAGACACGACTCGTGCAGAGGCCCTGGAGCGTCAAATCGCGTCGCTTGAGGAAGAGCAGGCTGAGCTACAGGGCACCTTGTTCTTATCGCGCGAGGAAGCCAGGTCAGCGATAGCAAGGTGGAAGCGAGCTGAGAGGGGCATCAACGATCTCCAGGAACAGCTCGAGCGCATAGAGAAAGAAGCAAGACAAGAACGGGAACACCACGTCGAGATGATGGGCCGCATAGAGAGGCAGCGCGAGATGGAGAAAGAGCTGAATACAGCGGCTGGGCGGCTGAAGGGTGCTGCCGCGACGAAGTCGATCATCCAGGGGAATGGAGGGAGCCACGTCGTTGGACATTTCGTCCGTGATCTGCTCCAAGATAATGCAAATTTACAATACGGCATCGCCGAGCTACGAGAGATGCTTATGAACTCGAACGACGAAATCCAGGCGCTTCGAGATCAGCTGGAGTACCATCAGCCCCTTGGGGATAACGGGGGGAGTACGGGGCCGGCTTTGAGTGCCGAACTTGAGGTGAAGCAATCTCCTGTTCGGGAACCGAGGTCGCCAACGAGAGTGTCGCAAGAGCTACACATACATCACCATTACCATGTCTCGACACCTAAGCCAGAAGCTAGGAAATCCAAAAAGAAGCGTCTAGGACTCGCACCTGGTGTTTTTACGCCGCCGCCGCCGCCTCTCCATCCCAGCACACCGCCTCATGGATTGATGAGACATTCGTCGGTTCCCCATTCTCGGAAAAACTCAATACGTTCCAACCGGTGGTCATCCTTTTCAGAGCAACCATCCGAACTTACAATATCATCCACCCCCAGCTCACCTCGTTCCAACCACAGAAACTCTGTGTTTGATCCCCCAACAGGATCGTTTCCAGGATCGCCCACGTCAAGCGTTGACCCTTTGTCTCCGGATTGGCGGCCCGCGCATCAGAAGCGACCGTCAGTCATGTCCACGCGAAGTTTTCAAGTACCAACATGCTTCCCATTCGGCCCAGCTCCCCCGAGTATCGCACATCCTATTGCAGAGGAGTCATCCGATGGAACCGAAGTTCCAATCGAGGTATTGTCGACAACGGACAACTCGGTTACCGACGACGAAGGTTTTTCGCGAGGACCCCCGGTAATCCCTGAAGATACCCCCTTGAGTTACGACGAAACAACACTCTCGGATTGTATACCCGTTGTGGGCTGTCTTCGTCGGGCCTTGTCCCACGAGTCCATTGTATCATTATCAGGTGGTCTCGACATTCACACTCTAAAATCGAGACCAAGCCAGCTTACGATACGCCAACTTGGGTCTGCCTCGTCCGTAACAGGAAGCAGCATCGTCACCGCGCGACCGCTGCTATCTGTGGACAGCGCCAAGAGAAGCAGCACTCTACTCCGAGACAGCTTCGGGTCGTCTCCGGTGGGTAGTGTACGATCTCATCATTCCGATGCGTCTTCGCAACTGAGAGAGCAACAACATGGGCCATCTAGGCTAGGGAAATGGGTCGGTTGGCGGCCGTGGGGAGGTGGCGGTACCGGGACGAGTGCTAGTCCCGACAGCGCACAACGAAGCGTGTCCGCGCAGACTATCAAGGAGAAAGATGTCACCACAAAGAATCCAAGCCGCCCGCCTGGTATCAACCAACCTGGCTCTGTTCCCGGCTTCTCAGAATTTCTTGCCGCGGCGGCGAAGAAGAAGGCCCCAGCTAGCAAAACGATCCCCGACGCTGTAGATTGCGAGGCTTTGAGAGAAGGTCTCAGCGAATTATGATGACAACAACAACAACAACAACAACAAAAACGATGATACATGCTGCAGCAGAGAGACTCAATAATACACCACTACATGCAATGACTTGCAATTCACTTTGCTAGATGCCCTCGATACCCTCATTTTCCTTACATTTTTTTCTCCTTCTCAGCCATACACTCTCATAGCAGCATAAGGATTGGAATTCGGTAGGCATCACAGCATTTTCTGGCAGGCGTTATCTAGGCTGGTAATTTTTCTGTAGGCAATTCTGGGCATCCATCAGGCGATAATGGGACCTCGGCACATCCATTCCTTCTAATTACTCAATACGTCCTTGCCAGGTCTCGCTATCCTGTTAGCTGGTTTTAGACGTAAACCCTTGAAGTTGTTAAACTGGGAGAATACCAACCAACCTAAGTAGTACTCATACGGCACAGTCTCGCTCACATTCAGGCACACGTCGTCCCATTTTGCTTTGGCACGTAGCATACCCGGCGCATCAAGATCGACCAGGATAAGCAAGGGAATGCTTAAGTGAATTAATTGGGATATATTGCGGTTCGATATTCTTATGGGTGTTAAGGGAAACCTGGAACTACAGAGGAGATACCCCGGGGCACCCCCCATCAGTCCGTTTTGAAAATTTGTCTGAGATTCCTTTGTTTTTACAATATACGCTTGTGGCCATAATGATTTGTAAATACAAACAAATCCCTCGAATATCGCATACTAAATTTTGTTTGATGCATAACCCATATCTTTGTTGTGTCACTACCTAGGTACTACACATCACTTGTTACTGGTACAACTACATAACAATCGATCACAACATGGAGTTATCATCCATGGGTTTCAATGAGAGTCGGGAGAAGTGCAAGACAATGCTCATGACTTCATAGTTCAGTGTAACCCCGATAGGAGAGATTCATAGATAGAGCAAGACGTTAAATTATTATGTAAGATCTGGTAGCATAGAACAGTACAATTCCATCATGCTAGCTATGGATGTAGCATTCAGGCTCGTCTGCAACAAAAGTCTTCCCTCCCGAAAGAAGTATGTATTCATACTGTTTAAAACGCACGAGATAGACAAAGCCTACCTCCGCATACTACCCCTGCACTCACGAGTCACTTCTTGGATACATTTGATCAGGGAAAGGACACGATGGTGTTTATGTCTTGTCATTTCCAACACTATTCCTGCCACTGCCCATGTGCCTAAGCTTGTTACCTCATTATACCACTAGCAGGCAGGTTGTCAGGTACTTCACATTTTGCCCTAGTGGTATGTTCTATTGAAAGAGCCATAACCAGGTAGGTATTCGCCCGATGAAGAGATGAACTTGAGAAGGGTATGATTCAGAAAGACAGATAAGAAAGCAGTTGAATATTATAGTAGCCGTAGCCAACACCTAAGCGATGCAAGTGGACAAAACAATATGCAAATCTATATAATTTTTTGTTCAGCCAGAATTTCCCAGTAAAAAAGAAAAATTAGCGGATGCAGTTCCTCAGGTGCCGCATGAACGAGCGGCGGTTTCGCCCGGGCTCCATTAAAAAACTATGATATAAAGGCTTTGTCCTATCTCAGACAGCAACAGGAGGATGTTGCACAAGTAGGTCGCTGCGAAGAAAAAAAGTCGACCGATCAATTGCTGCATCATAATTAGCCAAGACTCGTCTTCGACAGGATCAACAGCCTTCTAGCTACGTAGGACAAACTTACTAGATTTCCTTTGGCGCTAACAAGTCCGCCTGGTAGAGCCAATGGTTATCCTTTTCTTCGGTTTCTAGCCAGTCGTAGGGGAATTGAACGAGGTGACCTTGTATCATGTTACAGCATTCTTCTGCATCCTCGCGGCTCACCACGTCATATGGAAAGATGGGCCCACGTCGGCTCCCCTTAGTAGTAGCTCGTCGGCGACGCTTCGTCGAATTATGATTATATACAGTGCTCTCACCGTTCGACGCCGGTGCTGACTTCTCTGAAGCAAAGAAGGTCGTCCGTCGGTCTTGCTTCTTGTCATTCTGCGTCTCAAGGTGCATGCCGTCCAGCTGTCCATCAAAAGTGGGAAAAGGAACATCCCCGGGGGGTTGGATAGGAGAGTGCATTTCTAGTGACTGCTTGGTAACGACCTTCTCAGTTTCGAGGTTCACATCACCGTGCTCCGCATCGCCTGGGTGATCCGGGTCTGGCGGCGGCAATTTCTCACTCAAAGTCTCTAAGCGTCCATTAGTCAAAGGGGCCTGGGAAACCTTTTCATGTCCTGCGACTGCCTTCTCTTGCAATATTTCCAAGATGCCTGGACTAGCTGATGCAATAGCCGGTACTGCTGTGGTTGCTGCAGCATTGCTAATCTCTGTCATTTGGTCCTTCGCTTCATCATTTTCGCTCTTCTGGCCAAACATACTCTCTGCGAACTTATGAGCATAGTCGTCGAATTCGTGATAGTCTTTCCAGGTGGACACTTCGCTGTCAGGCATGCATCGAAAAACGCGACGATATAGAGTTGTGTTATTCCTTGCCACCCTAGTCCAAATGTCATCCCAAAATGCAGAACTGATCGGATCACGCATGCAGTTCTTGTCAATTTTGGCCGGTGTGATATCGGTAAGTAAAGGGTTCGAAGACTCGGAGCTGGGCCGCCCGGATTCGTCGAGTCGAACGGCCGGGCCTCCTATGTCTGTATCGTCTAGTACTGGTAGGGCCGCAAGGTGCGCGCCAATGGGCAGCTGGCTTTGGCCCTGAGTAGTGGCAGGCGGAAGTTTATTGTTCCCTCTCTCGGAGTCTTGGTCTTCTTCATGTGCCATGAAGCCACTGGCTGCCAATTTGCCTGGAGATTTCGCAGGTTGGCCAGATCGATAGAGGACAACCTCACGACCATTGAGGACAGCTGAATCACTCCCGATGTCTTGGCCCTTTTCTTCTGCTTCCTTCCAGTGATCAGCGCCATAGCCTTCCACGTCTTTGTCATGGCTAGGGTTTTGATAGATACGAGTGTCCCGTTCAGGAGACTCACCTCTGGAGGAGCCAGAACTAGAAGAGAAGGAAGATCGGGGTGTTACATTTTCGGTATCTCGAGTATCATGATTGAAGCTTCTAGTACCCTGGAGATTTTGTTGTCCAGAATGGGTGCCATAATGAGCATGGGCTGAGCTTTCTGCGTTGGGAAATCGGTATTCCTCATCATACATTAGGTTCATCTCTGTCTCGAATTCGGTTGTGGCACTCAAATCAGCCCCTCTGTCCTCTTCCGTGATCGCATCTACGTCTAAGCCAAGGTGCTCCCGCATAAGCCTCATCCGGAGAGTGTGAGCAAATCGTCCCACACGGTATGGTTCACCACCCATCGTAGACCACATCATATCCGCGTCCCGAACGATGGCAGCCGTCTCAGAGTCTCGGTTACCCAGCATGGATCGCTCGTTGATATTTGCAGATCCGATTAAAGCAACCCGATCATCCACGACAATGGTCTTCGCGTGAATATAGAGTTGCTCTGTGACAAGTGCGTTCTTCTTGCCTATATGACCCCAGGCGCGCAGACTGAAGAAAGAGATGTAATCCTCAGGAGTTATACCCGCTGCCTCTAGACGGCCAAATATGGAATGCGGACCTCGGCAGATACTTCGATACTGAAATTGCATGATCAACCTCACGCTACTCCCCTCGGCCTGATCGACCGTGTTTTGGAAACCAGGCATAAGTGGAATCAAGATGCAACATCGCCATTCCTCGTCGTTTCGATGCGCCCTAAGAATACGCTCGACAAGAGCATCTCCTATACGATTGACAACCTTCGCATTTAAGGTCTCGGTGCTAGTAATGAAAAATTGGTTTTCCATATATACAAAATGCTCAGACTCTTCGATAAGCTTCACATAGGCGGTCTGGATACTGTGCTCTCTAAGATCTTTAGGGAAACCAAGTGACCAGTCACCTGCCGAACGCAGCATTTGGACCTCGCAGGTGCCAGACAAGCCGAGACCAGCAAGGTCAGATTCATTAGCGTCTGGCGGGGGCAGGAGAAAGGGTGTAGGCCGTGTAGGCTTTCGCTCACGTCGGAGGTAGTTCCATCGTTGTACAAAGTGACGTGTAAGGTCTCTCGCGGGTTGCCCTGTAACCTGCATTGCAATGTCATGCCAGGGCATTCGTGGGATTCTGCTCCGATCGTACATCTCGGCGTAAGGCTCATCTAGCTTAAAGAAGTCTAGTACTCGGGGGTTCGAGTAGTCTTTGCCGGGGAAAAGCTGACAATGTTCCCCATCTCGAGGAACATCATCATCAGGTTCCATGCCTGTGGGTCGGTCATCGTTAATGGGGTGTTGCGGGTTATCCCATCGACCGAAGCACAAGTCGATGCCACCAATGAAAGCCACATCATGATCCACGATACACAACTTCTCGTGATGGGCATAAAAGAATTGGTTCTTCTTTAGTTGGTTTGGTGATCGTAGAACCATGATGTTGTCGTGCAGGTTGAGAAGGGAAAACTTAGTGTACTCTGAGTCTATCGGGATAGCTTGTTCCACATTGCGGTAGACAATGACGAAAACCTTGACGCCCTCTCTAGCCTTTCTCTGAAGCAAGCGATCGAGCCGCCATTTCTGACTAATACATGCCGGTCGACGCATATAGAGTTCAGGGCTCAGCCACCAGTCATGAATATAGATGACATCCTGAGCCATACTAATGGCACGCGAGACATTCCACATGTAGTCTCGTCCATCAACCAGCCACTGGGCAAACGCGTTTCTCCTCACAGGAGCAAAACTACCGAACCTATGAGGCTGGTGCCACTGTGTCTGCTTCAACATATCCAGGACCGATTGCTCAAATTGTCGCAAAATAGTCTGGTTACGGGAGAATAGCTTAATCTTTCTTTCAGCGGTGAATACCTTAAGGGTATGGTGTTTTTCGGGTACTTCTTCATCGGTAAGATTAGCGCCATCGTTTCCTTTTTCTTTTTCTGTGTTTCCTTTAATCTTCCTGCCAAAGCGTTTCAACTTGCTCTTCTTCGATTCTACCCGAAATAGAGGGTCGACCAGGTAAACATCGTATATATTCATAGTGGCAGGAGAGTCGACGACGACGATATAATTCTGGCGGACCAGGAACCATTTTCGGGAATGTCTCGCTATCACCTTCTGAGGTGTCAGTACACGCCTAAAGTCGATCCCTTTCGTAGACTGAATATGCATGTAACACTCTTTTCCATGGAAATTGCCCTCTGCAGCCAATCGGACCCCAAGAGCAGATAGCTCTAGAAACTTACAGAGCCGATTACTGTCTGGTCGAAACATGAGCCAATGTATCATATCTTGAAGATATTTTTCTAGAGTTTTCCGCTGCTTTTCGATGTACCGTCTCTGTATAGCCGCTGCGTTCTGGGGGTTGAGCCCCGACCCTTCTCGGCCATCCCCCAAACCAGAAGATTGTCGACGCGGCAGAAACGTATTCATACGGGATCTCTTCCTACCCGTATTAGGCCTTCTATCGAAGTCACTCGCCGTGCCTTCGGCTGCAGTACCCTCTCCAGCGGTTCCTTCAGGTGCGGTCCCTTCAGCGGCAGTATCGTCTCCCCTGGGGATGTGAGCAGCCCCCTCCTCCTCAGACTCGTCACGGTTCTGGTAAGACCTGAGGTAAGGGAACGCCTTCCTGGGAAAAGCGGGTTGTTTAGGACGGCTACGCTGACTTGTGTTGGTCGGCAATGATCGGTCATTTTTGAGCGATAGTCGATACTTCCAATGTATGTTCCAAATCTCTCGAATGCTACGAGTGACAGTCCAAGTCATCCGACTACTTCCGTTGCCATATTCTAAGGATATGGTGAACAAGGAATGTCTCTCGCTTGTGCTGTCCTCGGGGCTGCTATCGGTGACGCGTATCTTAAGCTGCTCGAGTAGAACTGGGATACGCTTATTACCGTGTTCGTCCCGCTGCAGCATGCTGGCAAGAATCACGACAGCGGGTGTCACAGCACGCAGCTCAGAGATAAGTTCAGCTGACTTATAAAAGTCAAACTGGTCCGTCTTCTTCTTGCCCAACATCTTCAGTGTGTGCTTGACCTGCTTCCACCTCTGGGCGCCGAAAGTTGCGGCTCTTTCGGAGCTCAAGAATGGCCGCCTCGGTGCACTAAGAGCCTCCCCATCAGATGCGGCACCGGCACCGGCGCCGAACATCTCAGAGATTCGGCGGCGATGGCCCGGTGTTCGGACTTGAATACTCTCGGCTTCTTCAGCAGTGGCATTGCCGTTTCGTTGGGTACCTACCCACGAACTGCCACGTTTCCAAGCGGGCCGCCTCCTTGCCAGCTGGTCGCGACCCTCTCCCTCGGAAAAGCCAGCCCGATGTTCGGCATCAGGCATGGTCGAGCGTCTTACGAGGCCCTGGAAACGGCCACCAACTCCAGGAGACCCGAATTCATCTGGTTGTCGGGGAGTGTTGGGAGCGGTGAAGACATCCAGCTGTTTAAGACGCCGCTTCATCCTCTTCCTCTTTTTCATCTTAGGTGCTTCTCTCTGCTGTGCTTCGTCGCCACTCTCTTCCACATCAGCATCGCTTCCTTGCTCTTCGCTCAGGGTGTCAGGCATATGATAAGACCTATTCAGTACAGGCGAGCTACCCGCAGATGCGGCAACATGCTCGGTTAGACCTGGTGCTCTAGGAGGCTGGACGGCTCCGGTTGTGCCCAGCGTTGACATCAACTTGGACATCCATCTCTCGCTGCGTGAGCGGCCCGCCGTGTCGGCATCGTCCCACGATGCCTGTCTAGAATGGGGTAACCGGGGAGCCTCCAACACGGTATCGGTGCGTGCAAATTGCACACTTCGACGACTAGGCGAGACGGGTTCGTCGAGGACAATCTCGTCTTGGTCAGGCACACGTGTCCCGAGAGGGGTTCGATTCAGCGAAGGCAGCTGGATGGGAGACGAACGGACCGGGGTGGTGGGATTCGAAGCATGGTGTGGCGGATGAGACTCGTGGGCTTCCCCCTCGTTTTGCGTCGGACAGTCATGTAATCCGTCGAGTCTGAGCTTCTCGGCTAGCTCCAGTACCTGTAATGGGGATATAGGCAGGTCGCGGACTGGAACGGCGAGGCGAACGGGAGCAGAGCTGGCAGAGTCGGCGGTGGGATGCAGGATGGAAGCTGGTTGGTCGGGCTGCTCTGGGGATAGGGAAGAATCCCCCGTGCTCTTCGTCATGGGCGAGATAGAGTCATCGCGCTCGATAGGGGGCATTGTTCTCGGGACGATCTCAGTCGACGGAGAGGATGCAAGTGCAGAGGCAGACAAACTTGTGTCTTCGAACAGGAGAAGACAGAGGGCGAGACGGTTCACCTCGCCAGCCCGAAGACAATGAGTGTATTGTTGTTGTTGTTGTTGTCGTCGTCGTCGTCGTAGTCGTAGTCGTTCTGCGGACGCTGTCGTTGCTCAATGCATGCTTTAATTTGGCGACGGGGTGGGCGAGGCCCTCGTATCGGGAGTGGTGAGGCTGTCAGCAATAATGGAGGAAGGTCACGATATGGTGGCGTTGGCGGTGAATAGGAAGGATAGCAGCGGTATCGCAATGTCCAGGCCGCCTTGTCGAGGTGGACGGACAGGTCGAGCAGGGAGAAGGTAATCGACTTGGGCAGACTTGGGCGGCACAATTGGCACGCGAGAGGTTTTTGGTCCAGGTCTCAGTTGCCGCTATCCAGTTTCTCCTAGCCACTGTTGTTGCTAGTCAAGGTGCCCATGAGACATTAGCAAGCAGATACTAGCAGTCCGTCAATAATAGTAGGTAGGTATCTACCATATCTATGGGTGGTAGTGCTAATAGTTGGTTAGCGTTTGTTGAGGCGAGGCAACCCACATTGGAGTTTTGGATAGGATTACTACATATAGGTATGTATGTATGTAGGTTACCTACATGTACCTACTGCTGCTGTGTACGTACTAGTAGGTGGGCAGGCACGTGTATACTTCTTGAGGTACTTGAGTACCAGGTAGGTAATGTAGATATTTATATATGCGCAGTATATATCAGGCACAAACCTTGAGAGTTTGCGTGGGTAAGGACAGAAGTAATAGCAAACAGAAGATAATGTTTTCTACCATCTAATTCACGTCTCCTGACTTTCTGGGGAAACAAAGTACTTACATGGTTAGGTAATATGCGTATGTACGTACCTAAGCATAGATGTACTACCTAGGTAGTATAGGCATGGTTTCATTATGTAGGAGTGGATATCGTACCCTAGTGCCAATCTCACGGCGGCAGAATCCACTCGGGATTCTTACCTAAGGTACCTAGCTCAACTCCTCCGAACGTGAATTAAGTACCTAATTTATGCAAAGCAACATAACAATTCTCAACCGGTATTCCCGGGAGCTTTAGTATGGCACATATAAAATTTATCTTGTTGGCTAGCGCTACGTTTGTGAGGCTATTCATGTTACAAGTGCCTTGCCATACGCAGCCTTCAGAGCGTTGTATGACCAAGTATATAACGACTAAAGGCCATGAAAGACGTGTGCTACCTGAAGCATCTTAGATTACCGTACCTATTATAATTGCGGTCGCTTCTCTAGCATTACTCTAGGTTAACGCTAGGATGAGTAAATTTATATGGGTTCTTTTTTATTAGGACAGAACTGTAATCCCAAAGCCATCTGGATTAAACTGGAGAGTACCTAGCTACAGAAAAGGAACAACTTGCAATACGGAGAAGGAATAGATCAGTCGCACAACATCATCCTTGGTCCGGGAATCGCTAGGAGTCCTATGTAAAGTTTGGTTAGGACGTACAGATCGTGTAAATAGAGAGGACTGAGGCCGTCCTAGCACTTTTACTTGTACCCTTCTCGCTCCTACCTACCTAAGTATGCCCGAGGTGTACTTGCCTACAACTTGACAAGAGCTCACTGTGCAAGGCCCTTGATAGTAGCTTCCACATATGTAGACATTTTCCTTTCCCAAATCCCCTTTTCTATGCTGCCTACTGCATCGCCAGCCATTCCTCGTGCCTCTTCTTTCTATCTCTCCCACTCTTTAGCCAGTTTCGTGCGCCTGTTCCTAGACACCACATTCCCTGCCGCGTCCACGGTCGGGATCCCGCACTCGCGCAGCTCCTTTTCCCTCTCGGCCTCCTTGACCTCCTGTTCCAGCTTGGCCTTCGCCTTTGCAGTGCCGACAGAGTCCTGCTCCGCACGCGCCTCTATGAGCAGCTTATCGAGGGGTCGTACCAAAGCAGGTTAAGGGTCGTTGCGGTCCTCGAGACAGATACTTAGGTTCGAGAGGTGTACGTCGTGGAGCTAGTCACGTAAGCCAAGCAGGTCTTTTACCGGCGCTTGCTGGGATGCAGGATAGATATAGGGTTTTGCTAGCGCGGGAATATCGAGGCCTGATCACCTAGTGCGGCCCAGGTTGCTGAGATCACTAGCGGGATCCAGACCGAATATGGTGATAATGCGTGTTATCCACCAAGCCAGCAAGATGGCTGTCTGTTCTGAAAGTGCCTCTGCTGAATTAGACTCGGACAAGACCAGAGAGAATTCTCGTAACAGCTGAGGTGTTAAAGAATTCGAAAGGCGCTATATGAACATCGGCTTTCCCTTTATCTACCGCGTTTAATCCTTAATGCTCTACGATGCCAACTTCTTGTGTTGTAGCATTGGGACTAGAGTATTTCCAGAGGTCCAAGCTCTTTAAAAAGTTTGCCTTCCCAGCTGGCTGTGGCCTTTATAAGCATCCTGCCAAGGCATCAGGAGAAAGCAAACTTTAAGAGAACAGGCGCTCCGCTCCTTTTAGGGTAGAACGGTCTGATGGTTGTATAGTTCTTGAGGCCATCGCTTATTTTGGAGCTTTAAATCCTACAATCCATGAGCGTTTTTGTGCGGCAAAATCGGCATTTGAAACCCTTTACCTCAGTTGTCCCATATGAATAAAGTATTTTGTCCACTGTACTCGGCAACCAGGAGTCGACCAGTAAGTTTCCGATTGTGCGAGTTCATTATTATGATGAGGGAAACGAGGGTCGACCGCCTCTGGAATGGATATCTATCGTCTTCCCGATCACGTCGGGGGCCATTACAGAACATTTAATATGCCATCCTGGCTGCCTGTGACTCCGTGAACTCTACTATGCTGGCTCACCTGGCTTGCTAGCTTTCCACAGCGCGAAATAGTTCTCGGCAAAGCGGACAATCGGAGGAACGTAGTCGGTCACACGAGTTAGTTGGTCGGGAGCCAGGACATTAAGCGCATTCATGTCCTCGAAGAAGCGGCGTTCGAATTTCTAGCTCAGCTCTAGATATATATTATGGCGGTTAGAGTCCATCTCTGCACCCTGCAAATTCTTAGTCTCGGTAAAAAAAATCAGGCAGCTTCCCTGGGGGCGTTCAGAGCTGACTGTGCCGTTCCAAGGTGTGCTCTCACTAGAAAATCGGCGACTGTAACAACTTGGTACTGTTCTGCTCTCTCGGCATCGGCGAGAGGTGGAAGTCCGGCCTTTTCCTTATATGCTTTGTCCACTGCCTCGGAGAAGGTCCCTACCCACGAGACAATCTGACGGATTACCAGGATTGGCATGGATGACGGCCGGAATGGTGGATTGGCACGATTCGAATCTCGTGATTCCGAATACGGTCTGCGTAGGCAGACATATGTAAGAGTATCACGAGGACAATGTATATATAAAAGTATAACAAGAACGACAAAGACGTTATCTTTCTTTATTTTAACCGGAAGAACAAATGTTAAAGTCTATAGCTAAGGTCTATAAACAGTACTTATAGACAGTGTCCCTGCTAGAACACTATCTTCAGATAGCGTTTCTGAACAGCTTCTATAAACAACTTTCTTTGGAACATTGTCCCATGGATAGTTTCCAATCAACCAATTGTCCATTGTCATGTTTGCCTTTAGCCGCTTCAGCTCCATAACAACTGGTAGCTAGCAACTGTGTTTGCATACTAAACATCATGGGAAAGATACCGGCAGATAAGTTAGACGGCCTCCTCACATATACGCACAATCTCTTTTTAAATGCCCCCTTTACTTCTGCTGTGCTAGCCACATATGCAAAGTCTTTATCGATGTTGTGTAAAATTAACCTTGTATTGTTAGAAGCCTCTGCGTGATTTACTTTACTAAACTTAGTTAGCATTTTAAAATATAACAAATATTAAAGTAATATTAGTTTAAATACACTAATAGTGTTACTAGTTATAAGATTATCTTTATAATATTTATTATTACTAAATTCTTTTGCAATTAACACCACGTATAGCTAAGTAGATTATTAAAACAACTCTGTCATTTAAGCAAAAACTATATCTAAAAGCAAAGCTGTCTACAAGTTTACACCAGACATAGAACTTCTAGCTTTGTAGCCCAGTAGCCTTTCTTTTGCTGGGTTAATGCTTTGCTCAGAAACATGATGGGTTGTATCTGATCTATCAGTATATGTCCACCGTCCCATAGTTCCACTAAGTGAAAGACCATAACGCCTGGGCTCGTATTCTACGGTGGAAACGGGAGGTTCTTGCCAATGTAGTACCGGAATACGGCTTTAGTTGTTGCTAAAACCGAATCGCTCACTCAGTGGTCCTCAGCGGCATGCTCCTGCCTGAAGCGCGAGAGTAGGTATTGTTGGCGGTCCTGGAGGATGACCTTGTTGTCAATATCTGCAGTATTCATAGCAAACTTGACATGGAAGCCAAAGTAGTCCCTCATAATGCGGCGGATAATGTCGAGCGAGACGTAATTCTTGGCATGGCCTAGATGGGCATCCTTGTACACTGTCAGGCCATACGTATACTATGTCCCCATCTTTCCAGTCGGATCAACTGGGACAAAATTATCCTTGCTCCTTGTCAAGCTGCTGTAGATTTTCAGTTGGGGCAGCTGGGCGTTAGGTTTGCCTTGGGGAGGGATCCATCGCGGCTGTTTGCGACTGTCGGAATTTATGCTACGTGCACTTAACTGTTTGAGATTAAGATTATTTGCGTCAAGGAGTGTTTATAGAAATGAAGAAGGAAGAAGGTTTGTACTTCTATCAGGGGGAAGGAGACAGCTCGACGTGGCGAGGTGATTATATTCGGTAGCGTTACTCATCTTATCCTTCTTGGGCTTGCGTGTGGCAAGTCGAAGTAGGAATGGCTCACCTGAGCAACGACATTCCCTTATTCCCCGATCCTCAGCGCCAATCTCTTGGATAGCTTCTTTTAAGCTGCCTTCTCTGCTTGAGAGGGTTTAGAGCTGCGGCTAATATTATGTAACTTCAACTGCGGTGGGAAACTGCACAGGTTTGAATCGTGCCACTCTAACCGCTGTTAGGAGCTAAGGTGGTATGCCTAACAATGCTGCTACTATCATGGATAGCAAAGGCACTAACAAGAGGCAAAGAGCGTACTGGCATCAAATGAAGCTTAATACATTATGTATTTTATAATGGTTAGAACTTGAAAGTGTAATAAAACTAGCTAAGTAGCTAGCTAAAAGTCTGGCTTATAAAGTAGTAAGCTATAGTACATATATTATAAAGCTATAAGCTAAGTGCTAAGTTATATAATTTAATAATTCTTTTTTTAAAGAAAAAAAATTGCGTTTTTGTAATGCTTTTATTATTATTATATTATTACTAGAACTTTTTAATTTTAATTTGCTTTATAATATTTTTATTATTTTTATATTTAAGTTTTTTTTTTTTTGTTAAACTTGTTGTTTTTAGCAACTAGGATTTTAACTTTTTAAATCTTTTTAATAGCTTTTTTTTTAGTTAATTTGCTATTAAAAACTAGAATTTCTTTAGTTAAATTATTAAGCTAAACATAAATTTTTATATTAAGTTTTTTTAAGTTATTTTAAACTAAAACGTTTTACTTTAAGTGCTATAACATAATTTTTAGTATAGCTTTTATAATAGGGTTATAAAAGCTATAGTTATTATATTTTTTTTTTTTAAGTATTAAATAGTAAACTAAAAAAAGTTTAATATTAAAAAAAATAACTAGCTAAAATTTAAAGTAAGCAGTTATAATTTATTTATTAACTAGTAAAATAATAAGCGTGCATTATATATTATAAAAATAATAATAAATATAAATAGTTATATTATTTATAATGCAATTAAAACTGTTTTTTATTGTTAAGTTGCTTATAGTATACTTTAGTAAAAAAGTTAAAGCTAATAATTTAGCAAAAAAAAACTTAAAAATTAGTAGCTTAATTAAGTTAAAGTTAATTTTTGCTTTTTTAGCTTTAGCTTTATAGCGTTTAAAGTTTTTTTATTGTTTATTTAAGTTTTACTAAATGTAATATTAAATTTTATTAAGTTAATTAGTATTTATAGTAATTTATTTATTGCTTGTTTTTTTAACTGTTAGTTTAATTTAACTTTTTATTTTTTAAATTATGCAGTAAGCTTTTAAAGCATAAGTAATAATAGCTTAGTTATTTTATATAAATTTTAAATATTATATAATAAAACTATACAGATTTTTTAGTATAACTTTAGATTTAAGCTTTTATAGCTTATTATTATAATTATAAACATAATAATTATTGCTATAAGTAAAACAGCATAAAGTATTGCAGCAGTATTAATTATGTTTATAATTTATATAATAAAATCTATATAATTATTTTTAAAAGTTTTTTTTAAAAACAAGTATAGCTTTTTTAGTAGTATAATATTAGTTAAAGTTTTTAAGCTAGCATAAGGTTTTTATGCTTAATTATGCTTTATTATTACAAAAGTAAATAATAATATATTTAGTACAAATAAAAATAACAATGCTAAAATTGTTATTTTTAATAAAGCTAAAGCTATAAGTACAAATAAAGTTAATAATAATAAAATTATATTTATAGCTTTATGCTATAGTAATAATTTAAATATTAATTTTTTTAAAGCAAATTTTAGTAAAATTATATTTATTGCAATAAAGTTTTAATAAATTTGCTTAAGCATTATATAAAATAATAATGCTTATAAAAAAACGTTTGTTATTTATATAACATAAGTTAAATTGTTAAATTATAAAAACTAAATATATAGTATAATTAGCATTAGTATAATTAATTATGTTATTTTTAAATGTACTTTTATTATTATTTTTAATAATAATTATTAGCAAAAAACTAAAATAATTATTATAAAAAATAAACTTAAAGAATTTTTTGCTAATACATAAAACTTTGCAGATTTAAAGTTATTTAAGTTTTATTATTTTACTGTTATAAAAAGTTTTAAATGTAAAGTTAAATATATTACTTTTATTGCAGTAATTAATATGTAAGTAATATATAAGTATAGCTTAAGCATGTTTAATATGCATACTTAATAGTAATGTTTATATTTATAATACAAAAAAATTAAAAAATAATAAAGCGTTATTTTTAGTTTTATAAGTATTTTTAAAAAAAAAAAAAAGCTATATTTATTTATTATTGCTTAAAAACAGTTTAATTATAATAAACAAATATTTAGTTAAAAAAACAAAAGCGTTTAATTTAGTTATGCAGCAATTTTTGTTAATTTAAAAAATTATAACGTTAAAAATGTTAGTAAAGCTTTTTGCAATATAAAGTATACATATAATAAAGTTAGCTAACTAATAAATTATTTTAACTATTTTTTTAAAAAGTTTACGTTAAACTTTAGCATTTTTTTTGTATTAATACTTTAAGTTTAATTTTTAAAAGCAAAAATTAAATATAATATAAAAAGCAAGTTTAAAGCTTATATTTTAACTTAAATACTTTTATATAACTAATTTAACTAATTTTAGTAATTTTTAAATTATAGCATTATTATTAAGCAAAATATATGCTTAGTTTAAAAAAAAAATTATAAGTAATTTAGCAAGCAATAAATTAATAAAATTTTTAATAATTATTAGTTTTTTATTATTTGTAATAATATGTTTAGCAGCTATAATAACTATAAATATGCAAATAATGCAAGTTTTATAAAAGCTAATATATTAAAGAAGCTTTTTAGCAAAATTATTAAGCTATATATTTTATTAATTAATAATAAACATTTAAAGTTAAATATAAGCTTTATTTTTTTAAAACTTTAGAAAAAAGTTAAAATTAAGTTATAATTTAAACAGTTTGTTGTTTTAATTTATTGCTAGCTACTAAATATTTAAAGTTTTTTAATTTAAATTATTTGATTTTTTTTAACTATTTTTTTTTATTTAATTTAATTTTGTTTAATTGCTATTTATTTAACTTAAGTTTTTTTAATTATTTTTTTTTTTGCTTATTATTTATAGTTTTTTATTTATTATTTTTTAACTGTTTTTTTTTAAAAAATTTTTTTTATTTTTTATTATTTTTTTTAAAAACAACGTTTTTTAATGTAGTTTTATACTTTTTGTTAACTTAAAGTAAAATATTATTAAAGCAAACTTTAATAAAAAGATTTTATTTTTGCTTTTTTTTGCTTTTTTTTGGCTTTTTATTAGCAGTAAGCTTAATAAAGTTATTAAAAATAAGCTTAAGCATGTTTAGCTTTACTATAATTAGTTTAAAAATAAGTTTAGTAGTATAAAAGTTGCTTAAGTTAATTAAACTTTATATAAAAAGTTTAGCAAAAAATGTTATAACTGCAGTTTTATTTGCATTAAAGCAACTAACAAAAAACTTTATGCTATAAAAAACTTTAAGCAAATTAAAATTAATAAAGTTATATTATTTTTTATTTAAGCTAAAATATTTGTTATATAGCTTAATAGATTTTTGCTTTATAATGCTTACTAGTAAGATTTTTTTTATTTTTAGTTTATTAGTTAAAAATAATATAAAATCGTAAAAATTAATTTATTTTGCTTTATTTATAATTAAATTAATTATTAAAGCTATTACAATAAAAGTTTTATTAAGTTTAAACTTTTTAAACTTAATTTTAGCTTTAAATGCTACAAAGTTTGCTAATTACTAAAGTGTTTTATTAATAATTTAGTTAAAAAAATAGCAAATAGCAAAAAAAACTATAAAATTTATATATTTATAATATTTAAAATTAAAGTTATTTATTTATTAAAAAAAATTAAGCTTAATAAAATTTTTTTTAAAAACTATAGTTATAGTAGCTATAGCTTTTAATTTATTTTTGCAAGTTTTTTTTTAAACTGTTTAAAAAAAAAAAAGTTTTACGTTAAAATTGCTTATTTATACGTTTAAGCAATAAAAAAATCTAGCAATATTAGCTTTTTTAGTAAAGCTAGCATTAAGAATTTTAAAGTAAAATAGCTTACGTTTGCTATAATATAGCTTTTAATGCAAATAATATAATATTTTAAAGTATAAAACGCAGTTTAATGCTTAATGCTAGTTTTTGCTTAGCTATATATAAAGTGCAATATATAATAAAAGCTTTTTAACGTTTTTTATAAAAAGCTTAAACTAGTTTTTTTTTTATAAAATAGTAATTTAAGTTTTAAAACGTTATTTATAGTTTTTTTATAACTTAATTTTATTATTATTGCTATATTTTAAAAAATATTTTAATGTTTATTTGTTTATAAAAATAGTTTGCTTTGCTTTAACTGTTTTATTTAGTGCTATAATAAACATTTTGTTAAAATAATTAAAAATATATGTAATTAAGCAAGCTTTATTGCTTTAGCTAATATTGCAAGCTTTATAAACTGCTTTAACGATTTTTTTTATAATTATTTAAATAGCTTTATTTTTATTTATGCTTATATTTAGAAATTAAAAAACTATATACAAAATGTTATATAATTTTAGTTATAATTTATTATTAAAGCATAAAATAAAAAATAGCTTATAAAGTTTTTTAAGAAATATTATTTATACAGTAGTAAAATTATAAACGTTTTAACTAATTATTAGCATTATTACTTTTAATGCAAAAAAATAGCTAGTATACTTTGTAATTTTGTTTTAATAGTTATATTTATAAGCTATTATATATAATAATTAAACTAATCTTTTAATTATATTTAAAAAAACTTTAAAAGCTTTTTATTAAGTAAAATTAGCTTGCAAATAGTTAATAAGCTTTTTAATAACGCTAAAAACTTTTTTTTAAGCATAGCGCTTAAGTAAAACATAATAATTTAAATTATAAAATTAATAGCAGTTTGTAAAAATTAATATAGCAATTTAAGTTTTATAGTTATAAGCAAAAAGCATAATTTGCATTAATTGTAGTTTTTTTGCGTTAATTATTACTTCTTTAATGCTTTTAAAAATTTTAATAAATGCTACGCTAAATATATTAATAAAAAATTTAACATAGTTAAAAAATACTATATAATAAATAGCATTAATATATATAAAAATATTAAATATAAATTTAATTTTTATAGCTAAATAATATAGCTTAAATTTAATGTTTATAAAACTAACAAAAAAAGCTTAATTATAAATAAATTCTATAAAGATTTTAATAATTTTTAGATTTTAAATAATTATATTATATTTTATTATAATTAATATAAAAACTTTGTACTTATTATAGTTTTTTAGCTAATAAGCGTGCTTAATAAGTAATTAAAAAATACTAAAGCATGTATTATTAAGCTTAATAATAGTTCGGTATTTTTAACTTTTTATAATATTAACGCTTAAAACATATTTAAGTATATATAATGCAATTAAAAATAGTTTTTTTTATTTAGGCTTTTTGTTGTTTAAGCATTTTTATTATATAAATATACTTATAATAGCAACTATTATTTGCGTAATATAAGCACTTTTATATTTGCTATACTTATTAACTTAAAAAGCTATTTAAACTAGCTTTTAAGTTTTATTGTTAAATTTTAAAAGTTAAGCAACGTTATTAGTATAAAAGTAAACTTTTAGAAATAATTTACGGTTTTTTTTTTTTTTTTCTAAAGTAACAAAAAAAAAAAAATAATATAAGCTAAATAAAGCAAAATAAAGTAAGCGTTATAAGCTTAGCAAATATTGCAAAACAATATGTATAGCAATTTGCAATTTCTTTTATAATATTTAAAATATTTGCAGATATAATAACTATTAATATTAGTTTAATATTTGTAGTTAAAATAGTTATAAATAATATTAAAACATTTAACGCATAAATAAGCTAAGTAAACAATAATATAATATATTTAACTAATTATATTGCTAATAATAAACAGTTAAACTTTATAGTTTTTACTAATAAAAAAGCTAGTATAGTTTTTATAAAATTTATTATAAATATACTTATACTTTAAATTACTTAAAAAAATAAAGCTAGCTTGCTAATAAATAAAAGCCTAGTTAATAGCACTTTTGCAATTTTTATTATTACTAATATTAAATTTTTGCAAAAAGAATTATATATGTTTAATATTAATAAGTTTTAACTTTTAAAAAAATGCGTAAATTTTATTTAAAATAGCATTATTAAGCAAATTAATATTAAGTATTATTAAATTATTAGTAATTGCTTTATAAAAAACAAATATAGTATTAAAACAGTTAAAATTCTAAATAACACTTAAAATAGCATAAATAAAAGGCTTAAAACCTACAAAGTATTTATAAAAGCTATTAATAATAATAAAAAATATATAATTTTTTATAGTATTACTAAGTATTTTATTAAGCTAAATATAATAGCTAGTATTACGCTTAATTTAAATTTAAGCAGTTTTAGCTTTAAAAACGTTTTTAACTTTAAATAAGTAAAGCATTATAACTATTTTTTAATAAAAGTAAAAAATTATAATATAAAAAAATATTAAGTAGTTAAAAAATAAATATAAAACTAAATTTTAAGTATAAAAGTATAGTTTAATATATATAAAGCAAAAATGTTTTATAAAGTAAAAAGTATATAGTTATAAAGCAAAAAAAGTTATAAATATAAAGTAAAAAAACAGTTTAAAAACTAAAAGTGTGTAAAGCAAAAGTAATATAATTGCATATAATTTAAAAACTGATTATATATAAAATTAGAGCTACTAAAAAATTGCAGAAAAAAAAGCGTGCAAAATACTTAATAATAAGTAAATATGCTTTGCTTGCAAAAAAAGCATACTAAAAAAAATATATGCTAATTAACTAATATATTTAAGTACTTATATATTTATAACTTTACTAAAACGCTAAAAAAATTAAAAATATTTATTAAAACTTTATAAATAAACTTATGTATTTATATAGCTAAAGTATTTATGTAAACTTTTTGCTTTAGCTTTTTAGCTAATTAATAGCAGCTATAAAAGCATACTAAACTTTTTAACGTTTTATTTAAAACGTAAAAAACTTAAGTAATATTAAAAAAGTATACTTAATTATTGTAATGTATTTTTAAAGTAATAAATAATAGCATTTTTATAGTTAAATAATATAATATAAAACTTTATGTTTTAGTGCGCTTATAATATGCTTTTATTAGCTTAAAAACATTTTGTTTAATTTGTTCTGCTAGTTTTTATGTTTTAATATTATAGTTATATTACTTAATTTTATAGCATAATTAAATTTTGTTATAAAAAAAAATAAAAATAGCTTAATGCAAACATAATTTTATATTTTATTTATAATTTATTTTTGTTTACTTTTGTTATTAAAACTTTTAAGCTTTAGCTTAAAGCAATTAAACTTGTTTAGTTTAGCTAGCTTTAAATATTTAATAAATATTTTGTTGCGCTATTAAAGCTATTTAAAAAGTTTAATTCAGAAACAAAAAAAACTAATATACTTTTTTACTTTAAAAAAGCTAATTTTATAAAAACTTAACTTTGTTTAGTTTTATAAATAATAATTAAGCAAGCTAAGTTTAAAAAGCTTAATATATATAAAATCTTTTTTATGTATTATTAAAAGCTTTATATATTATATATTATAATAAATCTTTATTTATGCTTAAGCTAAATAAACAGCATTAAATGCTTTTTGTTTAAGCTATTATTGTTTTTTTGCAAAATTGTTTTTAATTTTAAAGTTAACAAAAAGAAAAGTTTTAGCTTTATAGCTATATAAAAGCTTAAAAAACATTTTGCTTATTATTAACAATATAAAAATATTAAAATAGTAAGCAATATAACTTATATAGTTTTTTTAGTTAAAAAAGTTAAGCTAAGCTTTTATAAATATAATTATATAAGTTTAAAATGTTTAAATAGTTTGCTTTATTTGTTTATTAGCTGCTTAATAATATATTACTATAGGTTATATTATAACTTTTTTTGCTTTATATAAAGTTGTTTATAATATATTTATAAGTTTAAAGTTAATATTAAATATAAACTTATTAAGCAGTTCTTAATTTAAGTAAACTTATTAAATATAAGTTTAAGCTTAATTTATAGCATTTTAATTATTATAACTAAAAATATACTTAATAGCTTTAAACATTTTATATATAACTATAAAAATTACGTTATAGCTATATTTAAATTTTAGTAAACTAATAATAAAATTAAAACATAAAATAAACAAAAAAAGAACTAGTATAAAAATTAGTTAAAAATTATTATATAGCTTATAAGTAGCTTTTTTAGCTATTTTATAGTTAAAACAACTATTTATATATTTAGCAATATGTTTTTTTAAGTTAAAACAATATATAATAGCTTATAAGTAATTATATATATGTTTAATTTTTATATATGCTTTATTATTATAAGCTAACTATATTACTTTAGTATAAATAGCTGCTAAAATAATAATATAATCTTTTATTATTTAAGTAAAATATATAAAGCAACTATTAAAATTATATTTAAAGGCATAAAGCGTTATAAAAAGTCTTCTATTATTATTTTTAGTTATTTTATATTATTTTTAAAAACGTTTATATACTATATAAAAAGTTCGGTTTTTAAGCAAATTGCTTGCAATTTTATTTTAAAATTCGTTTAAAATATAAATTATAATTATAGTAACGCTATTTACTTTTAAAATGCAAATTTACGCTTTAAGTATATTTAATAATTCTTAAAATAATAAAAAAAACTTTTTAAATGCTAGTATATAAAAAAGCAAATTAGTTATATTATTTGTTAAGTTAATAAATAATGCAAGCGTTTTTATTATAGTAGCTATAATTGCTAAAGCTTTTAATATATTACTTGCAACTTTTAAAGCTTTTAAGTTAGCTTACATAAATTAATTATTAATTAAAGCTACAAAATTAGCTTAAGTTAATATAGCTGCAAGTTAATTTACTTTTGCTTTAGCTTAAGTAATTATTAGTAAAACAATTACTAAAAAAAGTACAAAATTTTTTTTTTTGTTGTTTTTACAAAATAACTAAAATAAAGCATTTATATTAATAAATACTTTTCTAAAAGTATAATAAATAAACAAACAGTTTATATATCTTGCTAAAAATAGCCTTTATAATATAAGTTAATTTAAACTTTTTAGCTTTTATAAAATTAAACAAAAAGCTTATATAATAACGTTATAATTTATATATATATAAATTTAACTATAGTTAAAATATTAAGTTAGTTTTTTAAAAGTTTAAACAAGTTTGCATGTTTTAATTTTGCAAATACTAAATCTTTGTTTTATAAAGCTAAATAATTAAAAAAAAAACAGTACAAGTTTTAGTTTGCTATTATTGTTTTATATTTAGTATAGTGCTATACTAATATTATATAGCTTACTTAAGTTTATTTAAAGTATAAATAGCTTATTATAGTTAAAAAATGCTAGATTAATAGCTTTATATATATATTTTTTTAGCGTTTTTTAAGCTTTTTATACTTTAGCTTATATAAAATTCTAACGTATTTCTATATTATAAAATATAATAAGTTTTTTAATAAATACTTTACTAGTAACTTTATTAAGCTTTAAAAGTAAAATAAGCAGAAGTAATACATAGCTTTAAGCTTATTTTGCTTTTTTTAGATTAGCTTTTTTTAAACAATTCTTAAAACTTATTGTTTTAAGTTTATTTAATAGTTAAGTAATTCTAACAAATTAATATATATAATAGCAAAAAAAACCTATAAAACTAAGTTCTTTTTTAAAGTTGTTTAAAGTTCTAAATATTTTAAGTTATTAAATTGCTTTGCATTTTTTTTTATAGTAAACAACTTAAGTTTAAAAACATATTAACTAAATGTATTAAAGCTATATTATATAAAGTAGCATTTTTTTAAAAATATAATACATTTAAAAGCAGCAAATATACTAAAAATAGTATTAAAATAGCTAAAATAATTATTAATGTTGCAAAAATAAATAATAATGTTATTAATATAAACTAGCATAAATTACTAGAAATATTTGTAAAAAAGCTATTTTATTTAGTATTAAAAAAAACCTAAAAATGTTTTAAGTTTTATAGTAGCTATAGTTAGCTGTTTATGCTTTTAGTAATATATAATAAAAGCCGTTTTATGCTTATTTTTAGTAAAAATTTCTTGCTAAAAATAACTTTTTATAACATTAACTGTTATAAATACTATAAACTTATATATAGCTTTAAGAATTTTGTTTTATTATAGCAATAAGTATATATTATTAACAAGCTTTATATTAACTTTACGTAAATTAACAATAATGCAAGGTTTACTTTTTTGTTATATAATAAAAGCTAAAAATGCTATAAAGCAAAATTAACTAAATAAAATAAGCTTAATAACTTTAGCTTTAATTAAAAGCTTTAAAATATTATTTATTGCTTTAATATTATAACAAAATTATTAATATAAGCGTTAGCCTAAATTATTATATGTTTTTTTGTTTTTAAAGTTAATTAATATTTAAATGTTATTATTAAACTTACTTAATTTTAAGCAAAATAAACAAGCATATTTTTTAATAATGTTTTTAATTTGTTAAATAATCTTTAGTTTTTAGTTAAAAAGTATATTTATTTTTAATTTGTTTAGCTTAAATTTTTTAAGCAGCAATTTAAAAAAAAAATCAAAAAAGTTAAAAAAGTAGCTATGTTTATATTAATTATTTTAATTATTATTAATATTATTAGCTTTAGTTATATTAATAATTTTAAAAAGTAAAATAGCATAAGCTTTTTTAGCGTTTTATTAAGCAAAAATAAAATATAATACTGCTAAATTATAAATTTGCACAGTTTTAATATAGCTAATTATGTTGTTTTTATAAATAAATATTAAAAGTTTGCTAAAATTTGCAAAATAATAATATTTGTTTTGTTTATTTATAATATTAGCTATTAAAAAACCAAACGTATTAAAGCTAGCATTAATATATAGTTTATTAATTATAAAATAACTGTTTATTATAATTAAAAAATTAAAATGCTTTATAAGTATAGCTATATTAATACTAAATGTAATATTAATGTTAATTTTAAATTAAATTAGTAATAATTTGCTTAACTTTTAGTATAGCTTTAGTTTATTTTATAATTTGCTAAAAAGTTTAACTTGTTTATTTAACTTTTTTATATATAGTTTATTGTTTTACGTTTTGCTATTTTAGCAAATATAAAAACAGTTTTTAAACAAAAAAAATATACTTAATAATATACTATAATTAAATTTGTTTACTAAGTAAAAGCGTTATTATACTATTTATAACTTTTTGTTTATATTAAGTAGCATTATATTAAAATTAACGTATTGCTTAATATAAAAGCTTTTGTTTATACTTTTAAAACTAAAAAGCTTTATATTAATAATAATATAACTAAAGTAATACTTTATAAAATATTTAGCAAATATAAAACTAAATAAAAAACAAGTATTAATATATGCTTTAATTAATTAACTTAAGCTATATATAATAGCTTTAAAATAAGTATAGCTTTTTTATTTGTATATTTAGCTTTTAGCTATATAAAAATATGCAGTTTTTTTTTTTTTATAGATATAATTAAGCAACTTAATATTTACAGTAGTATTAAAAACTTTAAAATCTTCTAACGCTTTATTAAAAGTAAGTTAACGTATAAAATTATATAAAATATTTAAAGTTTCTTTTTAAAGCAAAATAATAAAATAATTATTAATAAATAAAGAAAAAAAAATATTTAAATAAAAGCTAATTAGTATTTTGCTATTATTAGCTTTAAAAAATTTTAAAGTATAATTAATAGTAGTTAGAAAATTAAATAGTAAATTTAATAAAGCGCTAAAAATATTATTAAATAAGCTAAAAAAACTAGTATACTTAATACTAACTAGTATTTTGCTATTATTAGCTACTTTAGAAAATATTAACAAATTAGCTAGCAATATGTTTTTTTTAAACGTTTGCTTTAGTTTTTTTTTAGCTTTATTTCTTTAGAAAGCTTAGCAAGTTTATTAAGCGTATTAATTTTATTAAGTTCTTTTATTAAAAATTTAAAGTTATATATAAATTAAAAGTTATATATTTATTTAAAAACTTGCTTTAATGCATAAAAGTTTTTAATATTTACGTTTTACTATATAATATAGCTATTTATTATAAAAATATAAATAACTTTAAAAAGTTAATAATTATTGTTGTTTTAGTAATTTTAATTGCTTTAATAATTATAGTTATTTTAATTATAGCATAAGTTATTTTTATTATTTGTTGAATTAATAGTATTTTTAGTATTTTTTTTTTTACTGCTTTTAAAGTTTTTAAAAACGTTAATTATGCTTTTAAAAAAGTCTAAAAGCACTATAATAGCGCTAAAAAGCAAAAAAAAACTATTAAAAGCATAATTTTAGTTATAATAAAACTAAGTGCTACTATTACTATAATAGTTGCAAAAAAATTTATTTTTTTTAATAAAAGCTTTAAGCTTAATAAAACGTTTGTTTTATATTTAGCACGCTTTATTTACTTTATATTATTGCTTTATTGCTAAAAACTTATTAATGCTAATTTATTTACGTAAGTTCTAAATAATATTATTTATTTATTATAATTTAACAAGTAATTTAAAGTTTTTATTTAAATTATTATAAATATAACAAGTAATATAATCTTTATTAATACTGCTTATTTTATAATAATAACAAACTTTTATATTAATATATTTTTTTATAAACTTAAATGATTTTTTAGCAAAATTATGTTTTTTTTAGTTAGCAAGCTTTATAACTTTAAGTTTATTTTTTTAAAAACATTATTAAAGCAAACGTTTAGTTTTCTTAAAGTTATAAATAATAGTTTATTTAGTTATATTTTTTAGACTTTTAAACTAAATAGCACTTGCTAATATAAAGTTAAATAATATGCTTACTTTAAATTTTTTTAAAACTGCAGCATTTTTATAATAAAAACTTAATAAGTTAAGTTTACTAATATATTGCATTATTAGTATACTGTTATAATACTTAAATAGCTTTAACTTAAGCGGAATTTTACTAAAACTATTATTATTATAAACTGCATTATATTAGTTTTGCAAAAAACCTAGCAGCAGCTTTAGGTTTTTAATAAAATTACCTGGAAATAAAGTAGCATAAGCAAAAAGCTAAGCAGTAAAATTAAAATATATATTAAAATAACCTATTACATTTAAGTTAACGTAAATATTTTAATATATATATTTACTTTATTATTTAAATAGCATAAATAAATTTTATAAAGCTTTAGCATTTTAAAAGCTATTATAAGTTTATATATTTAGTGGTTTTTAATTGCTTAATATTATTAGCTAAAATAAATTATTTATTAAACGTAGCAAAGCAAATAAAAGTAAAAGTAAAAGCAATAAAACTAGAATTTATAAAAGCAAATTACTTGTAGAGCTAACATGCTTAAAAAATCGCAGTAATAAAAACAAAGCTATAATTAAAACAATAAACTAAGTTAATAATTATTAGAATTTTTTTAAAGTTTTTATTGCTACTAAAATATAAGCTTAACTTTAAAATAGCTAAAATTCCTATTTAACTTTATTTAATTAGTTTAATATTATATAAGCTTGCTATTAAACTTTTATAGTAATAAAAAGTTTAAAGTATTTAAATAATTCTAAAAAAATATTATTTACTATTTTGTATATAATAGCTATATTTTGTAGTTTGTTTATTTATAAATATTAGTATTAATATTGCAGTTAAAATTATTAAAAAAGTTCTAAAAGCAATAATTTATGTTATAATAAATATTAAAATAAGTTTGTAAAATAATTAAATATATAGCTTATAAATAAAACTTAGCAAATATTACTGCTTATATTTTAAATAAAATTAAGCTGCAAAAATTTCTTATTATTAAAAAACGCTATTTTTTTGCTTAATATAATAAATGCACGAAAAACAAAAAGCAACAATATAATAAATAATATAGCAAATTCTTTAGCGGGTTTTTTTTATTAAACTTATTTAGTACTAAAATAAAAAAACAGCAATAGTTTTAGTAATAAAGTAAACACTAAAAAAGTAGCTATAGCAAGCATAACTATAGTAAACTTAGCAAGTTTAACTAAGCTAACAAGTAGTAAATAAGCAAAATTATTAATTAAAAAACATAAAAGTTATAAAGTAGCTATAATAAGTTTTAAAAACATAGCTAATTATATTATAAACAAAACAAAAAAAGCTATAGCAATAAAAAAAGCTTTAATATTATAAACTAAACTAATAAATAAATTAATATAGTTTTTTTAGTTTATTATAAGCTTTATTATAATTACTAAATAAAAAATAAATATATTAGCAATAATTTTTAATTTTTAATTAAGTAAATTAATTATTACTTGCTTTATTAAATAAGCAACTAGTAAAAAAAATTATAATAATTTATTATTATTATTAAAAAGTTCTTGCTTATTATTAGCAAGCATTTAATTATTAGCAATAAAAACTGCAAATTAAAATAAAAAAGCAAAAAAAAAAAATAAAGCAATTAATTAAGCTTGTTAAAATTTAGCTTAAGTTTTAAATATAAATTGTTTTTTAAAGTTTTAAAAACAATTTAAAAACTTCTTTAGTTTTATTAGTAATAGTAGCAAATATAATTATATTTTAAAAAGCTTAAGTATTGCTTTTAAAAGTTCTAAATAACAAAAACTGCAAATAATAAAGCAAGCATTAAAGTAACTTTGCTAAAAGTTAAAAAATCCTTTAATTAACTATAGCTTATTAATTTAGTAGCAATATTACTGTTTTTTAGTTTAAGTTAATATTATTTTTAAGCTATATTTAACTAGTTTTAAATAAAATCTAAGTTTTAATAAATAGCAAAGCTATAGTTAAAAGGTTTTTAATTAGTAATTTTAAAACTTAGCAAAAAAGATCTTTAAATTTAAAAATAGCTAATTAAGGTTATATTAAACCGTTTTAACAAGTAAAAACGCTAAAATAATTACTAGCTACTATATTATAAATAACAAAAGCACTAACAAAAAGCAAAAAGCATACTAGCATTAAATAAAGCTTAATATACTATATATTTTGTAATGGTTAAAACTTAAAAGTGTAATAAGACTAGCTAAGTGGCTAGCCAAAGGTCTGGCCTACAAAGTAGTGGGCTATAGTACACATATTGTGGGGCTATGGGCTAGGTGCTAGGTCATGTGACCTGACAGCTACACTAGCACAAAGGGAGGGGCTAATCGGGACGATCACAGAAATGGTCTCAGCTGTAAGATATTCCCTTGAACTTCATACTTCAAATTACGAGACCGCCTTGGAATTATAAGACGGTTGTCGGAATGGTCTTCAATTGATAACATTCATGGTGATGGTCTCCTAGAACACATCATTAAACAAGACCAAGACGACCGGGGAAACAATAGCAGCTTCCAGCCTCACGCTACAGGAGATACCATGTGTCGATACACTGTTCATATGTAGCCGCTGAGCTGCCGGCAGTATTGAGCGCACACCGCGTGTACCGGTATCTGCGCGACGGATACGAAGAGGACCTGAATATTCTCATCCTCCCTCGCCAGTGCAATGGCGTGCGTAACTACGTATATTATTAGCTGGCCCAGGAAGTCTTGTGGCATTTGTGCTTAGGAAGAATTAGCTCGTCTAAATTCCAGCGAGCAGTGGGTATCAAGGCTTCACCATTGTTGCTGATTTTCCACTGTCGCCGAGACAGCAGACGAACTCATTTGAGATGATTTGTTGTTCGTATTTTATATCTATTTGTATCTACTTTAAAGGTATCATGTACATGTCCTCGTCTATTTACCCTATATTGTGTGGATGTACGTAGTGTATCCGAGTCAACCTCCCTCTCTCCTCCCTCTTCTAGCTCTAGCTCAACTTAACCAGACTTTATGGAGCAATTCGTTGGCCCTCGTTTTCCGCATCGTCTTCTTCGTCGCCCTCGAGCCATATCTCATGACCATTACCTTCTCTCACCCAAAAACTAAATACCACTCCAGCAACCGCCACGCCAGCCATCCCCCAGAAAACACCCCCCACGAGTCCATGGCTCAGCCCCAGTCCATAAAGCCATCCGCCGGCAACAGGCCCAATCGTTCTCGCGAGGCTGCTTGCACTCTGCCCTAACCCATGAACAGTGCCTAATACACTAGGATGGGGCGTGCAGTTGTTGACCAAGATTGTCTGTGCCGGAAGCGCAAACGTGCGGGCTGAAACTTGCACGAACAGTACACCCCCGATGGCTGCCCAGATCGCCAGGCCTGTCTTCTGACTCGGGGGGGGAGTCGAACTAGGCACGACTGACAAAAACGGCAGGATGAGATACGTGATTGGAAAGAAGAAGAGGAAAGTGCGCCACGAGCGTAGGGTTCCAAGCCGTGCAGACAGCCACGGATACAGCAACAGCTGCATCAAAATCCCGATCACACCCAAAATTGCCATAGCGAGCCCCACGGATCGCGGCGGAAGACCCAGCCCACCGGTGAATCGGAAGGGGAGGTGTGGCTTGAAGCCCGACGGATCCGGGGCTGCCGGGTTATATACTGGCGTGGAGAGGAAAACGAACCAGAGCGAATTGAACGTGCCCACATGGAACGCCAAAAAGAAGTGTGAGACCAATGTGAAGGAGACATTGCGCGTGAATATGCGCCGAAATGGCAACCGGCCCGTATATCGGCGACGAGAAGTTGGCTGCTTAGACGCTAACTCGGCCGAGATGCGCGGTGTACCAGGTGAGAGATCATAGTCAGCGGTGGTGACGGTGCTAAGGCTCGTATCCCGCGAGTGGAGCGGGATATAAGCTATAGAGTTGTTATTCCGCCGGATAAGTGTCTTCAATCTCCGACCTAGTAGGATACCGATGTCTTGTTTGTCACGGAGAGAGTCGTGGGTCTATAGCCATTATTAACAGCCATCTATGGACTTGAAAGAGGTAGATGGCCATACCTCTTCGAGCATCAACCAACAAAGCAGCAACGCAGTGCCCAGGAATATAGCGCTGACGATATTAGGCGTCGCGTAAGGGAATTTTCGAAAGAACTCCACGTTTCCAAAGACACTGGGGTAAGAATTGGCCGGGTCGGAAAGTACACCGCCCAGGATAGGACCTACAATGACACCGATGTTGAAGGTCATGGGTAGAATTAGGAACGCCCTGGACTGATACCTGTAGAAGAGTCAGATACATTCTATATTTTTGGTTGGTAGCAACCTTGGCTTACTTCTTCTCGCGGATGGTCTCGCTAATCCTACACGGCAATGAGGTTAGTATACTAACAGTCTACCATGCGCATATTAGACGAAAGACACTAACATAGTCCTCATGACACCAATATTGCCATTCGTAATACCGCCGAGGGATCTAAAAAATAAGGCCTGATAAAAGCTAGTGGAGAAACCAAAGCCCAGGCACGAAACCACTAAACGAGGTTTGTAAGTATGAAGTCGTGCTGCTATACGGGACACGAGATTATTGACTAACGGGTACCAAGGAGGCCAACCATAATGACAGACTTGCGACCAGCAAGCTTCGAGTCCGCTATACGACCCCATAGCATAGCAGTAAAGAACTGAGCTGCCGTGAAGCTAGCATGTAAGATGCCCGCCTGGCCAGAGATAACAGCATCGGGAAGGGTAGGATCAACTTTAGAACAGGAGTTAGTGGATAATTTGCTCACATGTGCAGGTTTCATATATGTCTAAGGCTTTTGAGGGTTGGTCCCGGCTAGGTAGTATACCAGACCGGTGCTCCTTATATGGGCAAGAGGGCAAAGAAGGTAATCACCAAGATCACTCACACCATTGTAATTGGTAAAACATATACGCCTGCACGAGGTGTTAGCGGCTGACGGGCCCCTCGGGGAAATAGAAGGAAGAACAGGAAGTCATGTTACCTGCAGCGAAGTCTGTGTCAGAGGCTCGCTGAGCCGGGCAAGTGTGATGACAAGCAGCTGATCCTTCTTAGGCAAGTCTTTCCATGCGACGACTTTCTTGGACCGCGAGTGCGGCTGGTGAGTCTCGTGATCCACCGGGGCATCATATGTGGTAGTGGTAGTGGCGGCGGCAGCGGCGGCATCTATACCACAGTCCCTGTCCCGGACATCGGCTCCGCGCCTCGCATTGCTGGCCGGATACCCCGGCGAAGCGAGACTCGAATCGAGGCTCTCGCGGCTTAAAGTGTCGTACCCATCCTGGCTGATATTATCATGCTGGTATCCAACCATTGGCAGTGGTGGCTGCTGCGGGGTAACCCATGCAAATCTGGGCGCTCGTGTATTATTGTTACCCCTGTAGGTAGGACAGGACATGTGCTGTGCTGGAATGACTCGGCGCACTCTGTGTGAGAGGGTAGGTGTTGTGACAGACTCAATGCCCGGCCCTGACTTATTGTAGCGGTAACGCAAGCCAACCTTGGCAATCTTGTATTCGTGTGTATTTGGTCTGTCTAGAGTTGGAGATGGGATGGAGACTACCTATAGTGGGTCTGTCCCTAGGATTCTTAGGATATAGTCGGTAATAAAGTAGCTCCCGTTGAATTGATAACGTCTTTTGTTGGATTGAGCTATATGGCACTAAGTGCTATATGCGAGCTAATGGTATTAAACTTGACGCCATAGATCTAGCCACGGAGTTATGTCAAGAGCACTTGTGTATATGTAGTTGTGTTTTTGTGTCTAGTTCCACTTTGAGTAACCAAGCCGCCAGCTTGGCTACTTAAAGCAAAAGGTCTAAAGGCTTCAAAAAAAGTTCTTCTGCCTTTTTAACCATTATCTTTTGTCTAGCGAGCTAGTTAGTAAAAACTAGTTATTACAGGGTAAAAGAACTTCGAGGTAGCAGCATTAACACTATTGCATAAGGTTTTTGTCCGGCTTTTTATACGGTTTTACCTATAGGTACACAAGTAGAAAAACCGCGCTATAAAGCAACACAGCAAGTTATTAATAATAATAATAATAATAATAATAAAACTTTTTAATAGTGCAATTAATTTAAGCATATATTAAAAAATTAAATATAAAGCAAATATATTGCTGCATTATTTATAGTTACTTTAATTTTTATTAACTTTTTTATTTTTAAATACTAAGCTATAATTATTGTTTTTTAAATTTATTACTTGTTAACTTTTTAGTACTTAATGTAGTAGTTTAACTACATATTTAGCGTTAAAAAAACAAAGCGCTTTTATTTGTTTTAGCATTGCTATTTTATATAAAAGTTTGCTTTACTTTAACTAAAAACAATTTATTTTAATTTCTTTATAACTAATTTTGCTTTTGCTTTATAAGTTAGCTTGCTATAAGTATATTAGCTTTAATTATAAAATATAATAATATATTTTGCGCTATGTTTTTTAGTTAATTATAAAGTAAATTAATAACCTTTAAGTTATAAATATATTAATATAAATCTTTAGCTAAAAACTTATATAATTATTAACAAAAATAAACATTTAGCTTAATAAATAAAGTAAAAAAGCTTAGTTTTAAGTAAACCTTGTAATAATAAAAAATTCTAAGCTTAATAAAAACTATGTAATTATTTATGCAATATTTAATATTAATTAAAAATAAGTTTTGCTTGCTTAATATAAATATTTAAGCAATACTATATTGCTTTTTAAATAGTACTAAGCTTTTTAATAATATAACTGTTTAAAGTTTACTTAAATAATTTTTTATAGCTAATAAATAAATATGCTATAATAAAACTTCATTTTAAGCACAAGCTTAAATAAAATTACACTTTTAATTAGCTATTATTTTTTGCATTGCTTTTATAAAATAATATAAATTGCTTATATTATTTAAAAAATAACTTTTTATATTATTATTACTTGCTGTTGTTTTAAAAATAACTTAAATATTAAAGTTATAATATTAGCAAATATAGCAATATATTTATTAAAATTTTAAAAGCATTTATATTCCGTAAAAATATTATAATATTAAGCGCTAATTATTAAACTTTTAATAAAGCTTAATTTATGCTTATTTATATTTTGTTTTAGTTTTAGCAAATAATACCTTTTTTTATATTAATAAAATATTCTAGTAGCTATAAAAAACTTTATTATTATTAAAGCACTTAGTATTAAATAGCTATTTATTAATAAAAGTTAGCTTAACTTAGCTTTAAGTAAAAAAATTTACATTTTTGCTATTATTTTTAAAAAAGCTGCTGCTTTTATTATAACTGCTTATTTATTTTTGCTTAGCTTTTAGCAAAACATTCGAATTAATATAATAGTTATAGTATAGTAACTAATGGCCTTATAGCCCCATGTTTTAATATAGCTAAATAAATGTAGCTGCGCTACACTTTAATATAGCTAAGCTAGTTTATGCATATATATAAACTACCTAATAATGCATAAACTACTTATTAGCTACACACACTATAATTTAGCTACTTAGCTACTTTTTATAAACTACTTTATAAAATAGCTTTTTTTTTTTTTATACTTAGATTTTAATATAAATTTAGCTTTTTAAATAAAACCTTGTTTTTTAAGATAGCTTAACGTATAATAATCTAAGTATTACCTTTTTTAAAGCACTTAGAACTGCTTTATTAAATATTTTCTTAATTTAACAAACTAATTAATTAACTAGTAAGTTACTTTATTAACTTAAACTAATTATTAAAACGTAAACTTAGAATTTTTTGTTTTAGCAACATAGTGCGCTTACTAAAAAAACGTGCTATAATTAAAGCAACTGCTTATAAAGCAGTCCGGTTTTTATTTAATAACGTTAAACAAGGTTTGCTTTATGCAAAAAAAAGACTTTATACAAAAGCTTATAAATAATCCTTTAATATATTTTTTATTTGTAATTTTAATATTTATACTGCAATACTAAATAAAGAAAACTCTAATAGTATAGTATACTTAGCTATTTAATTTAAGCACGCAATTTAAAAACTTTCTTTTTTAGCTAACTAGTATGTTTATAATTGTTATAATTTTGATAAAAAAGCTAAAAATCTTATTAAAAGCTATATAACTACGTACATTAAAAAAAACAATTTTGCTTTCTTTTTTAATTTATTTATAAACAAAATAAAAAAAGCTATACTTATGTTTAAAGAACTTATAAACAAAAACAAATTTTTAAGCTTGCTAAATTATCTTAAAGCATTATAGCAAAAATTTAAGCTATAAAACATTATATATATATTGTATTACTTAGGCTAACAGCTTACTAGCTATGCTAGTTTTTATTTCTTATATATACAGGTAAAAACTGTGCTTATAAGTTAAAAGCAAGCTATAAGCAGGTTACTTTTTTTTTAGTAGCTAAATAAAAACATTTTATATTTACTTTTAAGTTATACTAGTTTTACTACAATTTTATTAAGTGTTTTGCTTTTTATTTCTTTGCTTTTAAGTTATTTACTTATTTATATTATACTATTAATTAGGTATATGTACTTTTATATAGTTATTTCATAGTTTTTTTTCTTTTGTATTTTTTTTGCTTTATAATTTGCTTGCTTTAGTATTATTGCTTGCTTTATGCTATTTGTAGCAGTTTTTTTAGTTTTAGTACTTATTTAGCTAAATATGCAGCTTTTTTTTTTTAGTTTTTTTTTAAACCTTTTTTTATTGTATTGCTAGTATATTATAGTTTGCTTGCTTTAGTATTACTACTAACAAGGTTGTTATTTTAGTACTTAGTATAAGGACTAATTTAGTTTGAACTAAATTAGTCTTAGTATTAGTTTAGATTTTTAAGTACTAAATTAATATTAGTACTAAATTAGTTCGAACTAATTAGTATTAATCCGTACTAATTTAGTATTAGTCCGGAGAAAAAAATACTAGTTAGTATTAGTACTAAATTAATCCGGACTAAGTACTAATGACGTCATTTTTAAAATAGAAAAAATGGAATAAAAAACATGTTAAAAATAGTATTAAAAACAATAAAAAACAAGCTTTAAAACAAAGGTAAAACCATTAATTTCCATGGAATATTTAATGAAAAAAACTAATTTTAAATATTGGTTTTACTTTTAGTACTTAGTATATACTAAGTACTAAGAAGTACTAGTTAGTTTTAATACATACTAATTTAGTATTAATCCGTAAAAAAAAATACTAGTTAGTTTTAATACATATTAATTTAATATTAGTCCGTAAAAAAAAATACTAGTTAGTATTTAGTTCGAACTAACTAGTATTAATTCATGGAAAAAAATACTAATTTAATATTAGTACTTAGTTTAAACTAACTAGTCTGGACTAATTATTAACTTTAGCTACTAACTTTTTGCTACACTAGTTTTTTTATAACTAAGTTATAACTAAGTTATAAGCAAAGTTAATTGCTTATTATTTTTTAGTTTGCTTTTTATATATTTATTTTTTGAGCTACTTTTGTACTTTTTATAGTAAGCTTACTAAGTAAGCATAGTTTATAAATAGCTTATATACTAAGTAGTATAAAATAGCAATAAGTAATAAATTACTTTATTTAGCTATTTATATTAATTTTTTTTTTTAACTATTAATTTTACTATTTTTATTACTATTATTACTACGTGCTTAACTTATGCTTACTTTAGTATATTAAAGTGCTTAGTTTATAATATAATTAATTATTAATGCGTTATAGTTATACAAAAATTTACTTTACTATAGCTGCTATACTTTCTGCAGTATATATTTATAACTAGCTTAGCTTAAGTATATATATTAACTAGTATTAAGCTTATATATTTAAAGTTATAAGTTATTTTGCTGCAGTTTTTACTAATTATTTAATTTATAATACTAAACAAAATAGCTAATAGCTTACTACTATATAATTTAAGCTTTTATAACTATTTATTGTTATGCTTTTTTATTATAACATTAATTCTTAAAATAAAAGTAAATGCTTTAGTGCTTTGCGCTAAAGTATTACTAACAATCTTAAAATTTATATTTATTAAGCATATTAAAATACTTAAGCTATATTATTACTATATTGCTTATATTATAATAATATATTATATACTTTTTATTGCTGTTTTTTTTATACTAACTATATAAAAACATTAATAATTTTTATGCTTATAATATTATTAGTAAGTTTACTAAGTGCTTACAATATAAAAAAAGCAAAATAAGCGCTAAAAGTAGTAGTTATAATTCTATAAATACTTTTAACTATATTAATATTTATACATTTTTAAGCTTTACTTTATGCTTATTTTAACTATTAAAGTTCTTTTAATTTTAAGTATTACTAATAATTTTTTAGCTTAAAAAAGTTAATAAAGAACTTTAATTGTTTATTAAAGCTTGTATAACTACGTGCTATTTTTATACTAATAAAAATATTTAAGCTATATTTATAGCTAATATGCAACTTTAAGTTATAATTAAAAAAGCAAAAAAAGCTATAGCAAATAAAAAAGCTAGAAGTTTTATATAAATAAGCTAGTTAAAAAGTATTCATATAACTTTTAAAGGTTAATATTATTATATATTTAATAGCTAAAAGTTTTAGTAAAATTTTAGTGTTTAATGCTTAATAAAGTTGCTTAATTGCTTTGCTTTTTTATAATGTATGCTTTTTAACTTTTGTAGTTTTATGTTTATAATTTTATATTACTATTTTTAGTACTTCATTATATTATGTTTTATTTTAAAATTTATAAACGTAAACTTATAATAAATAGCTTTTCTAAAACTATAAATAGCAAACAGTTTTACAACAAATGCTCTAGCTTTTGTTTTATAGTTATAGTAAACCTTTTTTAGCTTAAAAAAAAGCTAGTATTAATGCTTAGCTGCTTTTGCTCTATATTTAAAAGCCTTTATTTTTGTGTTTTTATAGCTGCTTATAACCTAATTAGTTCTTTAGCTACATTATAATAGCTAAGCTTTTTTATATTTAGAACCTATTTAGCTATCCTACGTGCTTTTTTCAGGTTATATAATAACCGGTAGCTTAGTTAAAAATTTGTTTGCTCTTTTAATGTGCTACAGGTGTACAAAACATTATAATAATTGCTAATGCATAATATACCTTTAATTTATATAAAATGCTATAAGTAAAAAAAAATAAAGTATTAAACTTATTTAAATAAAAAGAACTTTTTGCTAATATAAAATTTAGTATATAGGTTAACATGTAAAACTAAATTAATACACTAAAAAAAAAATTAAATGCTTTTAAACCTTTTAATAGTAAGCTATATAGCAGTAATAAAAAGCAAAAAAACCTTAGCAACCTGCAAAAAACTAACAAACGCTTAATAAACAAGCTAAAAATAATAGCGTTAAAATACAACTATTTTTAAATATAAGTAAATAAACTTAATGCATTAATAATTAACTTAGTGCAAAAAAACTAACATAATATACTATTATCATTTTTAGTTTATACTAAGGGAAAATCTTATAAGTTTATTAAAGTATAAGTATTTATTTTTTATAACAACAAAAAAAAAACAAAGTTAAGTTTAAAGTTTAATACTATAGAATAAAAAATTAACTTATTACAAATAAAGATTAGTTTGCTAATAACGCTATAAAAATAACTAATATTAAGTTTTAACTTAGTAATAATGTTATAAAACACTTTTAATTATATTTAAAGAATATGCACTTTAATTAACTTCGTACTACTAAAGCTTTTTTTGTATACTTATAAAATAACTACTATAACATTAATGCTTTTAAAAAATCTAAAAAAGCATAAAAGAAGTATAAAATAAAAAACCTGCTTTTTAACAAGTTTTTTACCTTTAAAAATAAGTTTGTTCGCTTTATTAGCAAAGTTTGCTTGCTTAAAAATAAATAAAAAAAAAGTTTAAAAATAAATTGTTTATTTAGCTAAATAATAAAACCTTGTTTAAATACTTAAAGCTAAGCATAACTTTTAATGCTTATATTATATATTGTATATAGATTGCTTACTAACTTAGCTTTAGTAATACAAAACATAACGCTATATATAAAGCAAAAAAACAAGCTAAAACTACTAAAACAACAATTATTACTAGTAGTAAATGCTTTGCTTTTTTTTGCATAGCTTTAGCTTTTCGAAGTAAAATTACTTCTAAGTTTAAAATAACGCTTAAAAAAATGCAAAAGCTTATTTTAAAAAGCAAATGCTTTTATTATAAGCAAATAAATTATATAACACAGAACTGCTTTACTAAAGCTACTACTAATATTAACTATAAAGCTTGTATTAATGCTATTATAGCTAAATAAAAAATAATTTTACTTGCTTTTGCTTTAGTTAAGCAAAAAAACTTAAATAATAAACACCTAAAAAAGTAACCTTAAGTATACTAAACTTTTACTTAAAAACAATATTCCAAAAACATATAAAAAAAAACATTATAAATAAATTCTTTAAAAGTAAACCTTTTTTGTATATTTATACTTTAAGTAATAATAAACTTTTTTTAATAACTACTAATTTTTTTAAAAATACAAAAGCTAGCTTATATGCTGCTATAAGCACTTACTTTAATAAAAAGATCTTAAAATACTTATAACCTGTAGTTATAAATATTTTTTTTTGCTTTATAACAAGTTATAACAGCAAAAGCAAACCAGCAATAAAAAAAGCTTTAATATTAAGTTTAAAAGTATATAAGCGTATTTTTTCTAAAACGCATTTTTTTATATTAAATATATAGCATAATATTATTTTTAATTAAAAATAGTTTAAAAAACATAATATTTTGCTTAACTACAAAAAACATAAGCTAATTTTTTTGCTTTTATTAGAACTTATAAGCAACTTTAAACAAAACATTGCAATAAATAAAGCTAATATTTAGCTACAATATTTAAAGTATTAACAAAACGCTAACAAGCAAAATAATAAAATAAAAAAAAAGCTGCAAAAAAAAAAAAGCAGCAATTTGCTACAAAAAAAAATAACTAATAAGTATAAATTACTAAAATCTTAAAAAGAAATAACTTTATTGCTGCTAACATTAAAAAAATAGAAAAATTACTATATAAAGCGCTTTCTTTTTTTTTCTTTAAACCTATATATTAAAAAAAAAAAAAAGCAAAACGTAAGCTTAAAAAAAAGCTTAAAGCTAAAAAAAACTTTTCTTGTTAGCAAACTAATATTTAAAGGCTATACTGCATACAATATAATAATATAAATTAATATAAAAAACAATTATTAAATACTGTTAACATTAATACAATTGCTTTTAAAGCTATAATTTATAAAAATAAGTTTTATAATAAAATATAAGTTTCTAGTATTTATTAAATTAATAAGCTTATTAAAAACTACAAAAAAAAAAAGATAACTTTTTTAACTTTAAAAACAAAAAGTTAAAAAGAAAAGCTTTAAAACTTATACTTAAAAAGTACTATAACTTACTGCATATTTTTAGCAAAGTAAATTTTAATACTTTGCTATTTAACCGCTTTAATATAAACCACAAGATTAAGTTTATTAATAAAAAATCATAAAAAAACATACAATATTTCTTTTTATATAAAATGTTACTAAACAAGCTAAAAGCTATGCAAGCATACTTAATTAATAATTTATGCAAAAGATTTATAAAACTAAGTAATATACTATTTGCATCCTTTATTTTATTTGTTAAAAAACCTAACAGAAATCTTTGCTTTTACGTAAATTACTAGAAACTTAATAAACTATTACAAAAAAACAAATACTTTTTACTACTTATTAAGAAAACCTTATTTCGGATATTTAAAGCAAAAATTTTTACTAAAATAAACATACAACAAACATTTTATTATATATGTATATACCCTAGTTATAAAAACTTAACAACGTTTTATATATGTTATAAGTTATACTATTATTACGTTTTATTGTTTAAATTAACAAACAAACTATTTATGTTTTAATAATATATTAATAATACCTTATTTAATTACTTTAACGATTTTTGTAGCACTTATATAAACAATATTCTAATTTATTCTAATAGCTTAAAAAAACACTAAGTATACATTTAAAAAGTACTTATTTAACTTTAAAATGTAAGTCTGCAAGCTAACCTTAAAAAGTTAGAATTTTACGTAACTAAAACAAAGTTTTTTAGCTATATTATTAATACTAAAAGTATAAAGGTTAATTTTAGCAAAATAAAAGTTATTTAAAACTAAAAGTTATTTATTATAATAAAAAAAGTCTAGTTTTTTTTAAGCTTTTGTAACTTTTATTGCAAGTTCGTTAAAAAATATAGCTAAATAGCAATACTATTAAACAAACTAACTAAAAAAAACACTTTTTTTAAATAAACAAAAAAATATAAAAAGTTGTTTTAATAACTAAAAAAAGCTTTAACTTTTATATTTACTTTTAAACATTTTAATTATAGTTTATTTACAAAAGTAAAAACTAATATATTAAATAGTATAGCAGCAAGTATAATATTATAGCATTATAAAAACACTTAGCATTTTATAACTTTTTATTTTAAAACAATGCATAACACTAAACTTAATTATAGTATTTATAATAAAAAAATATTAACTATAGTTTTAGCTTTAAAGAAATAGCAAGCTAAATTAATTAGTACTTATAAGAACCTTTTCTTAGTTATTACTAACTATTAAGCATTAGAATATTTCGGAAAAAAATAACACTTTAACTTTAAATAAGCTAGCTAAACTATTTTGTTTTTAAAATATAACTTTTTTATTGCTTTTTAGCTAAAAAAAAAAAATGTAGTAGCTAACGTTTTATTTTGTAAACAAAAGAACTTATAAATATAACAAACAAAAAAAAAAGCTTATTAGCACTTTATTTTGTTTTAACTAACTATTTAAACTATATTTGCTTAAAAAAAACAAGCTATATTGCTATTATATATTAAAAAAGTACTTTAAAGTGCTTAATTAATAGCTTATATACTATAAAAAAACTATAAAAACTTTAGTATAGCAATTTACTGCTAAAAGGCAATTGCTACTACTATAAACAACCTTTAGAAAATAAAAAATAGTTTAACTACTTATAAAAGTTAACTAATTATTTTTAACTACTTACTTTTATGCACTTAATTAATTAAAGAAATATATAAAGGAATGCTTATAGCTTATTTTAGACAAACTAAAACGCAATAGCTAGTAGCTTAACATTATTAGTAGCTTAAACTAGGAAAAAACTGTAATAAATATATTGCTAATTATATAAGCTGCCGCTTTACAAAAGTACTTTAAAATAAAACCTCTAGCAAACTATAGCTATTTTTTATTTTAAACTAAATGTAGCGCTACTTAATAATAAACTTTAAACAAATACTTAAAAATAAACATAAGTATAACAACGTGCTAATAATAGTAAACTAACTAAGAAAACACGCTTAAACAATCTTTTATATAATATATGCAACTATAAAAAATGCTATAAAAATATATTATAAAAGTTTTTTTAAAGTGTTTAGTATTTTTATAATTATTACTTTAAATTGTAAGCCCTAGTTTATATTAATATTTATAAATAAATTATGCAAACTAATAAAAGTTGTACATATTTTAGCTTTAGCAAGCTATTATAAAACAGTAAAGCAAGCAAAAATTATAAATAAATACTTAAACTAACGCTTATGCCTTTATATAAATTATTATTAAAATGATTAGTTTAAAAGATTTTTTGCTATAAATTATGCATAAGCTATAATACTATATAAGTTTATAGAACTATTTTTTTATAAAGTAAAAATAGGCTTTTTTATGCTATTTTATTTTAACTAGAAAAACTATATAGCTGTAAAAAAACTAAACAAGCTGCTTAAAAAAAAAAAAAAACTACAAAAAAAAGCATAAAAGATTAAAAAATTTATTAATATTATAAAGGCATACTTAACTTAAACCTAAAATAAAATAACCCGTTTTGTTAACTAGTTATAATATAACTTTAACTTTAACATTAGTAACTATATGTTTATTTTAAAAAAATAACAGTTATAAAAAACCAATAAGCTTTTTAATAAACTTAACTTTTCTATAACATAATAAAAGTTTAAGATTTTATTTAAAAACAATAACTTATATATATTCGAAGTCCTTAAGTTATAAAAAATAAAAAATATTTATTATATTAACTGCTTATATAAGTACTTAAATAACCTTTTGCTTAAACAAGCGTTTAAAAACTCTAAAAGCAAAATAATTAAACCTAAAAATAAAAAGAAGTTCGTAGTAAAAAAAGTACAAGCTTTTTAACTATACTACTAAAAGCTGTAATATTAAATAGATTAAAAAAAATAAAACCTAAACAACAAATAATATTTTGCAAAAAACTTTAAAAACAGTACAAAAGCTTTAAAAAAATTCTATAAGGCTAACTTTAACTTTATAGAACTCCTAGTGCAACTAAAAATATAGCTACAAGCCGCAAAAAACAATTAGTTTAATAAGTTACACTTTAACAACAATAAAGCAATAGTAGCTAAAGAAAAAGTTACACAAAAAAAAATCATAAATAATTAAGAAAAAAAAAAAAGCTTATACTTACATAAAAGTAATAACATAAAACAAACAATCAAAAGTCTAATGTATAAAAAAACCTGTTTAGTAGCATAATTAAACAAAAGCTTTAACTAAAGCCAACAAATAAATACCTAAAGCTATTCCTTTTTTAGCTAAAAAGCAGTTAAAAATTAACTGTTTAAACTATATAAGCAGTATCCTTTTTTTTTTTTTTTAAGGGAAAAGTAGTTATAGTATAGTAACTAATAGCCTTATAGCCCTATGTTTTAATATAGCTAAATAAATATAGCTGCACTACACTTTAATATAGCTAAGCTAGTTTATGTATATATATAGATTACCTAATAGTGCATAAACTACTTATTAGCTACACATACCGTAATTTAGCTATTTAGCTACTTTTTATAAACCACTTTATAAAATAGCTTTTTTTTTCTTTATACTTAGATTTTAATACAAATCTAGCTTTTTAAATAAAGCTTTGTTTTTTAAGATAGCTTAACGTATAACAATAATAAATATAAAGTTATTACTATGCTAAAAAAAACTAGTTATTTAATGCTGCTTTTATTAACTTATTATAATTAGTAATAATAACTTTAAGCTTTTATATAAATGTTTTAGTTAAAATTTAATAAATACTTTTAGCAAAAAATTAAAAATTTTTTTGCTTTTTGTTATTAATTAAGCTAAACGCTGCATTAAAAACTATACTTAAGCATATTTAGCTAATTACTTAAAATAAAAAAAGCTTAAAATAGTTTATATTATATATATTATTAAAACTAATAACCTTAGAAAATTGCTTTATATTTTTATATAATATAAAAATGTTTATATAAAGCTAAATAAGTAATTAGGTTTTTTGTTATTTTATTTTATAACATATAAGATTTTTTGCTTGTTAAAAAGCTTAATAAAAGCTGCAGTTAAATTATAGCTATTTAGCTTTATTTAATTAATATAGCTTTAAGCATTATATATGTCTTTTTAAATAAAAATAAACTTATTATAACGTGGTTTATAAGCAAGCAACACATTTAAGCAAACAACGCACTTTTTACTATGTTATTAGCAGGGTTGAAAATTAGTACTACTAATTTAGTATTTAGTACTACTAATACTAAATTAGTTTAGTATTACCTAGTACTAATACTAAGCTAGTTTAGTACTACTTAGTACTAATACTAATACTAAATACTAAAAATACTAGCTTAGTAGTACTAAAAGTACTAAAAG